>UESW01004487.1:780048-842895 GCA_900491605.1 Calamus simplicifolius
ATTTGGCACACGAGTGGCAGCAGGCCTGGGAGTCCGATGGCTGGCGCAGGAGGTCCGCATCAGCCAGCACGAACCGCCGATCTGAGAAGGGCGGTCGTGGCACGGGTCTCTCCTGTCATACATCGGGCTCCATTTCGATTCAGGAGCACAGACGGCGTATGGTAAGAAAACATAATATTTTTATTACTATTTAGTTCTTTACAAATATTTTTATTAATATTATTTTTTTATTATTATAGACTGAGCAGGAGGGCGGAGATCCTGGTGAGTTTCGTCTATTTAGGGCGACACACACCAGGAGGGACGGCTCCTGGGTCGATACGCGATCACGGGAGGTTGCGGTAAGAAATTAGATTTATGTAGTATCTGTTTAATTTTTAAAATTTTATTTCTAGAAATTTATTAACTCATTTATTATTGATTTCATAATTTCAAGGCACGAGTCGACGAGCTTCGATCCCAGGCATCACAGGTCGACTCTACTGATGGGGAGACGCCCGTCGAACTCTCAGCAGATGAGAGTCGACGTGTGTTTTGGAGGCTGTTGGTGCCCAGCCACGAGACCGCAGGGTCTATGGTATGGGCACTAGAGCTTCTACATTTTTTCCCCATCAGGCCTCCAGCTCGCGAGTTCCTGTTGATCTTCCTCCCGAGCGTTTAGAGGAGCTTCGCAGATCTATTGCAGAGGAGCTTCGCCAGGATTACGAGCAGGATTTTGAGGATCGTATGCGAAGCCGGGATCAGGAGGTTGCTGACATGCAGGATCGTATGCGAGGCCGGGATCAGGAGGTTGCTGACATGCAAGATGAGATGCACTATTTGCGGGATATGGTTAGACGCTTGTCGCAGAGTCTTCAGCCTCCACAGCCTCCACAGCCTTCACGTGATCATTCAGATTCTTGATGTATTTTTTTTTTATGTTGTAAAAACTTTTAAATTTTAATATATAAATTATTTTTTGAAATTTATTATTGTTTGGATTGAGTGAAAAATGTTTGTATCAATATTTAGATTTAACGAAATTTTATTAATCGTTTTAATTTTTAATCATTTAAATATTTTTAAAAAAAATTTTCGACGCTCTGCGACGCATAAAAATGCGTCGCAATATAAAAATTAAATTTATAAAAAAAATTAATTATTAAATATTGCGACGCAATTTATTGCGTCGCAATATTTAAAATTAATTTTTAAAAATTTATTAATAAATATTGCGACGCACCTAATTGCGTCGCAATATTTAAAATTAATTTTTAAAACAGAAAAAATATTATTAAATATTGCGACGCATTTATTTGCGTCGCAATATTTAATAAAAAATTTTTCTGTTTTAAAAATTAATTTTAAATATTGCGACGCAATTAGGTGCGTCGCAATATTTATTAATAAATTTTTAATTTTTAAAAATTAATTATTAAATCTTGCGACGCAAATAAATGCGTCGCAATATTTAATAATTAATTTTTTTTATAAATTTAATTTTTATTATTGCGACGCATTTTATGCGTCGCAGAGCGTCGCAATTGCGTCGCAATATTGCGACGCAATTGCGACAAAAGAGTATTGCGACGGGGAGTTGAGCGACGCCATCATTGCGTCGCTATTGCGTCGCTAAACATGGTATAGCGACGCAATAGCGACGCATTTTGGCGTCGCAATATTTTTAAATTTCTTGTAGTGACAATTGCGACGCATTTCATTGCGTCGCAATATTTTATTTTTAATTTTTATATTTTAATTATATTTTATAAAATTTATTTTTTTAAAAAACATTGCGACGCATTATTGCGTTGATAAATTAAAACTTAATTTTTTAATTTTCTGATTTATTGCGTCGCTAATGCGTCGCTACTTAACATAATTAATTTTTTTTAAAATATTACAATGCAATTAATTGCATCGCAATATTTTTATTTCATAATTACTTTTAATTTCAAATTTAAAATTTATTTTTTAAAAATATTGCGATGCAAAATAAAAAATATTTTTATTAATTTTCTATTTTATTGCGTCGCTATTGCATCACTATTTAACATAATCAATTTTTAAAAAAATTGCGACGCACTGAATTGCATCGCAATATTTTTATTTCATAATTATATTTTATAAAAATTAATTTAATTTAAAATAATTGTGATGCAATAATTGCGTCGCTAAATTAAAAATTATTTTTGTATTTTTCTGGTTTATTGCATTGCTATTTAACATAATTAATTTTTTTGAAAACATTGCGACGCATTTGGTTGCGTCGTAATATTTTTATTTTATAATTATATTTTATAAAATTTAATTTTAAAAATATTGCGACGTATTATTTGCGTCGCTAAATTAAAAAAATTAATTTTTTAATTTTATCTGGTTTATTGAGTCGCTAATGCGTCGCTAATTGAGTCGTAATTTTTTTATCGGGGAGGCGTCGCAATTTGGTCGCAATTAGTGACGCAAGAATGCGTCGCTAAATTTGCATCGCTATTTCAGTATTTTCTTATAGTGAAACCCTACAACCTTACCCCCCCCCCCCCCCCCCCCCTCCTAACCACTTAAACCCAAGCCTCGAACCCTAAAAACCCAAACCCCTAAACTCCCAAATCACAAACCCTAAACCATAAAACTAATAAGACCCCAAAAATCCAAAAACCATCTATAGGAGCTTCTAAATTTTTGTGCACATTCATATATAAACTTTAAAATTCTCATGAAATAAAATATAATGTGATAGACTATAAAATTTAATGTAGAAGAAAAGAAAATAGAACATAAATGAAATAAAATTTGACAATAATGATTTGGAAGGTTGCAAACTCCTATAACAATAGCTAACATGCTAACAAACTCCTGCAGCAGTGACTAACATAGAAGTATGGTCATGTGTAAGTTGCAGCATGGTCATGAGAAGTCTTCTTTTGATGATAAGAGCTGTAAAAGTAGGTTTGCGATTTCAAAAACCCCCTCTCATACATTTTGACTGTATATAGAGGATATGCAGGTGACTAAAATGTGATGCATATTTACACCTTTTCTGCACGTAGCACATAGGATATAAAGTTCCTTGCTTGTAAGATTAAAATCAAGGTGAAACAAAAACAAAATATCTGACGTTATAGTCAAGTGAAAAGTGAAATCAATAATAAGAAGTCTCCCAATACTTTTCTCAAGAAATTATATTATAAAAAATAATACAGAACCAAGACGTTATAAGTCAGATGGTCTTCAAATATCTATATGAAGATATCAATAATATCAGCTCTTCTCCAATACCAAATGAAGAAAAACACAATCAAATATTAAATCTTAATCTCTTGCAACTAATCACACTCCCATGAAAAGAGAAAATAATGAATAGTGAGCTCTAACATGCTAAATATATTATCTTAATAATACTAAGCAAATGAGTATGCTAATATGTTTCAGATAAATTAAAGTTATCTTACAAGTTTAATGATGCACGTTAATATTGGTTATGTACTCATTGATCTAAATAAAGGTGTGTTAGTTGAAGATGAATAAAACTTTAATATTTGGCTGAATAAATCTTTTAACATTTATTTCAATTTGTTTAGTAAACAAATATAGTTTTATTTTTTAAAAAGGTTTGCGTACATGTAATTATCTCAAAATCACTGTTTACATGCACATATGCTTGGATACATACGTATATACCATCAAGTTATGGACCGTGCATGCATAGGCCCACTATAACCTCGGAACAGCAAGCCAACCAAAAAAAAAAGATAATCTTCTACTATATATTTTAAAAAATATATATTAATTTAAATATAAATAATAACTTTAAGCATGCATGTTAATGATGCTTGATCACCATGTCCTTGAGCACCAGTGGATCGTCAGTTTGCTGAAGAAGCTTCATCTCGGCGCTGAGAGATCTGCAAGAAGTCCCGGGGACCGAATATTCCGATGGAAACCCTTCGATGCTCAAGTTAGTGATCAGGATCACCGCCGTGAGCTTGAAGAAGCTTAAGAGAGAGAGATAGTTAGAGATGAAAAAAATGCTCTCTGAGTGCTTGAGTATTCATACCTTGATCAGGGGTTCCTCTTACCCATTTTATTGATACTTGGGGTCCGTGTTACTTACTTCGGAAGCTTTGGGATCTCATGATGAACCATGACTTTGTGAATGTAATGTCAAAATTAGTGAGATTTATCCCATCTGAACTGGATGATTGGTACTTTTATGGTAGATGATGACTTATTGGGCTCATTTGATCAGAGTCATTAATGCTTCATGATGGATTATGACTTCTTAGGCTTGTGCCAGAATCAATGGAGTTTATCTTATTACGCATATATGAATCAAAGGTGGTAGTAGGCCCGGGAAGTGGAGGCTTGCTTGGGAAGTTGAAGTTAATCTTGGAGATAAGAGAAGATAGGAGTATGGGCCGCCTAAATGTATTTAAGAGTTTTTGAATTGAAAGTATATGTTTGTATGACAGTATTGGATATTTCAATTCAATATTTTTAGGATTTTTCTTGAATTGAAAGTATATAGTTGTATGATAGGATTGGATATTATACTATATTTTTAATATAAAAACGTAGTCTAAATGTACATAATAGACTACATTTTTGATAAAATAGTAGTTTAAATGTATTTAAAGACTACATTTTTCATCTTTTAACTATAGTTTCTGATAAAAACGTAGTCTAAATGTATTTAAAGACTACATTTTATTGACTTTTAACTATATTTCTGATAAAAACGCAGTCTAATATATTTAAAGACTATGTTTTTAACTTTTAACTATAATTTTTGATAAAACGTAGTCTAAATGTATTTAAAGACTATGTTTTATTGACTTTTAACTATATTTTTTTGATAAAAATATAGTCTAAATATATTTAAAGACTATGTTTTTTGACTTTTAACTATAATTTTGATAAAAACGTAGTCTTTTGTACATTTATAGACTATATTTTTTGATAAAAATATAGTTAAATATATTTAAAGACTATGTTTTTTTGACTTTTAACTATGTCTAAAAATGTAGTCTAAATGAGGGACTTTTAACTATACTCACACTTTTAACTACATTCACCTAGACTACGGTTTAAAAAACGTAGTCTATATATAAAAGACTATATTTTTTAATATAGTCTAATTAAAAAATTATTGTAGTGCCTGAACTTGCACGAGAGCTTTATAACTCTCCAGGTAGTCAAGTGAATCCGTGGTGCCATTATAAGGATCTAGCTAGGGAAGATAAAACCTGTGAAAGACATGCTCTTCCATAATCCAGCGAGTAAAGGGTGGACGAATGTCATAATCTACTCGTGGTTAGTTGTTGAGCTTCTAGCTGAGCTCTTCCAACCGTTGGTCTTGTTCCTCTAAATGCCTCTCCATCTAGCAATTAAGGTCCATGCTCATTGATTCAGAAGATGAGTAGGGAGAGCGATGGCGCTGATGGCGACATGTTCTGGGTTCCTTTCCCTATCGAAGATGGTCCGAAGGTGGTCCATACCGGTCCCCGTCCCCGTTAGAAAAAACATCCCCGTTCCCCGCCCCGTTAAGCCGTTATAGTTAACGAGGCAGGGACGGGGATACCCGATCGGGTAAACGGGTACCTACTGGGTATCTATTTTTTTGTTTACATAAAAAAATAAAATTATTTTATTAAATTTATAATTTATTAAAAATAAAAATATATTTTTTCAAGGAAAAGATGGAGACTAATTGAGAATAACCAAATAATAATATTGATATATAAGAGATTCTTTTGGAAGAAGAGAATGAAAAGTGAGATTCTCTATGATAAGGAAGAAGAGAACGAAAAGTGAGAGAAAATAACTAACAAATAGGAAAATCAGAAAATGAAGATTTCCAACGCAATAATCGTAAAAAAAATACATTCAAATTTTAAAGCAAAAAATGAAGAGATTTTTTTTAAAAATAAAGAAAAAAGATAAGCGTGTAGCAGAGAAAGAAAAAGGTGTTGGAGGGCATCGATAGGGCAGCGATTGACGAAGATAGACGATGGACTGATAGAGCTAGGTTCTCGTCTGGTTTTGGTTTAGAACTTTAGATCGGCTACATGAAAGAAGGAAGAGCAAGAGTCAAGATTATATATTTTTTATTTATTTTTAATTTTTATATATATATATATATATATATATATATTTAAAATTATTATATTAAAGTTAATGAAGACGTGGATGGGTAAACGGGGATGTGGCATAGAATACCATCCTCGGGCCGTTTACCCGTTTAGCCGTTAACAAAAAATCCCGTTACCCGTTAACCATTTAGATCGAGGATTTTTTGACCCGTTAAGAATGGTACTGGCCGGGTAAATGGCTAAACAAAAAAAATTACCATCCCTAGTGTTTGAAGGAGGGGCTGCTTGAGCGGCGGATAGGAGACCATGACCTCTTAGAGGTTTCTTGGTGGTGGTGCTTGGATGGAGCATAATGGTGGCGATCTGGAGAGGGTCTTCTGTAGGTAGATTATTGACTGGCTAGGGTGGCTATTGCAAGCGATATGGGATGCCCGGGTTGCTATCGGACAATTGTCGTTTGTTGTCCTTGCAACTCAAGGACTGTCCCAACAAGAGCTTGGACTTGCTGGATAAGGGTGGCCAGTTGTTTATGTGGGATGGACAAAATCGTGGCAAGAAAAGAGTAGGGAGATTAGCCTTCGGTTGCTCAGCATGATAGGAATGCCCCCTGATATAACTGACAGAAGCCTCCTGAATATGTGTTACTACCATTATTGTTCAAAAGAGGACGAGCTTGCAGCTCAGAGTACAAAGCTATCCTTCTATGCCTCCCTTTCTGGCGTGCCAATCTGATGATGCATGATCACCTTGAGCTGATGTCCTTAAGCGCCAGTGGACGTGCCATTAGTTTGCTGAAGAAGCTTTCGCGAGATCTCGGGGCCGGATATTTCGATGGAAATTCTTCGATGCTCAAGTTAGTGATCAGGATCACAACCATGAGCTTGAAGAAGCTCAAGAGAGAGAGAGAGAGAGTTAGAGATGAAAAATGTTCTCTGAGTGCTTGAGTGTTCATACCTTGTAAGGGGTCCCTCTTACCCATTTTATTGATACTTGGGGTCCGTGTTACTTGCTTCGGAAGCTTTGAGATCTCATGATGAACCACGACTTTGTGAATGAAATGTCAGAATTAGTGGGATTTATCCCATATGAACTGGATGACTGGTACTTTTATGGCAGATAATGACTTATAAGGCTCATCTAATCAGAGTCATTAATGCTTCATGATGGATTATGACTTCTTAGGCTTGTGCCAGAACCAATGGAGTTTGTCTTATTAGGCATATATGAATCAAAGGTGGCTAGTGGGCCTGGGCTTGTCATAAATGGAGGCTTGCTTGGGAAGCTAAAGTTAATCTTGGAGATAAGAGAAGATAGGAGCAGGGGCCGCCTAGGAGCCGCTTATGAACTGGGGCCACCTAGGAGCCGCTTATGAACTGGGGCCGCCTTAGGACCGCTTATGAACTGGGGCCGCCTAGAAGCCGGGGCCACCTAGGAGCCACTTATGAGCTGGAGCCGCCTCAGGGCCGCTTGTGAACTGAGGCTGCCTAGGAGTCACTTATGATCTGGGGCCACCTTAGGGCCACTTATGAACTGGGGCTGCCTAGAGCCGCTTATGAACTGGGGTCGTTGGCATCCAAACGACTCTCGCTGTTTGATAATTTTGGCCGTTAACTTACATGTGGCTTTTATCAGCCACATCACATATATATATTTTTCCATTCACATGTCCTAATAAACAAATGCAGTGCCTCTAGTGATGATATATATGGAGGAGTGCATCCAATATAAGATCTATTGCAACTAGATCACCCTCCTCGAATATCCGCGAGTGTCTGGTTTTCTTCTCCAGTGAACCCGAGATCTTTCGGTGAGCTTCTCGCGGTCGGAAGCTTACCAAAAGTTTTGGAGGCCGAAGATTCCAATGGGGACCCTTCGACGCTCAAGTCAGTGCTCTGAAAAATAGCTGTGAGCCTGAGAAAGCTCGAAAGAGAGAGAGGCTTAAAGAAGTGCTCTCTGTGAGCAGAATGACATTTAGGTGTTGTGTGTTATTACATGGTCGGGGGTCCCTCTTACCCATTTTATTGATGCTTGGAGCCTTGTATCTAGCGATGGAATGAGTTACATGAAGCCTCATGAGAGAATGACTTTAGGGATGGATAGTGACTTTTTAGGTGGAATGTCATGATGAACGATGACTTATGGGCTCAACTGATTTGGGAGGCTCAGAGTCTTTGAGACTTGGTTGGGAAGCTTGGTGTCAGTCTTGGAGCATGATCACTTGTCAGAGGATTTATGGTGATGACAACAACAATAAGATTTGCTTCTTAGTAGCATATCAGAGCTGCAGGTCATGTCCCATCAAAGGTAGATAACTGCATAGTTGATGGGTAAGTCTCATCAGAGTGGGTGGCTGTTACAGCATTCGCTAGGTGTCCTCGATGTTGCACGTATGTTGTTCTATATGGACAGTTATGAGTAGTAGGGCCAAGCACGTGGACTCCACAGTGAGACCATTGTATGTGATTTCATTAGCTACGTCAAGAAGTGGCAGCCATAGCATGAGCTTCCATTCGTGCACGTAAGCCTCCTCCCATCTTTCTTCTTATTTTATATGTATATTAAGGACTCCTTATCACGTGCATGTAAACATCATGCATGTAAGACTCATTCTAGTCGAGGCCAAGGCAACGAAAAGCGAGAGCAAACAGGTGTTGAAAGCCAAAAGTGAGGCCAAGGGCCGGAGTCGGCAGTATTCGGAGTCGAGTCTATGAGAGGCCAGGAGCGTCCAGAGCCAAGGCCATTCAGCCCGGGAGCAGGAAGTCGATGTCGGAAGCTCGGGAAGAGTCGGGCCGACACTGGGACAGACCTGAAAGCAAGGAGCCCGGGATATCCATGGAGTCGGCCGGGATGGGCATGGAATTGGGACTGGTGCCACAAAAGGTCGAAGACGCCTGGATGATGGAGTCGAGGCCATTGAGTCGGGTGCTAACTGCATGAGGTCGGGCTGAAGCCGGAAGCTTCCAGCTAGACTCGGATGGCCATTGGGGAAGAAGCCGAGATAGGGGACAATGGAGCCGGGCTTGGACGATGTTCCCAAAGCTAGGACGGTGCTCTCAGAGTTGGGAGCTATCCATGGCGGAGCCGGGATATGAAGACCAGAAGCAGGCTGGGAAGTCGGGACGAAGCCAGGAGGACCGAGAGCAGAGATTGACTCCAGCTCCGTGTGCTACAGAGCTGAGGCTGAGGGAAGAAGTCGGTGGCAGCCCAGGTCGTCTGACGCTCTGTTGTGGCCAAGCGTGTCCGGGACGATCGTGACCAAAAGCGGGGATGCAACCGGCCCCTGGATCAAAGAACATGGGAGAAGAGGTTGGGAGCCATGCACTTGTGCCATCCTACACCCACGTCACCAGCTCACAGGGGTCTGATTAAGGGTACCTAAGTACCTAACCCCTTTCTATTCTAAGGACCCTGGACCCTTTGATATGATGGGGATGAGATGGCCCTAGGACCTGTCTTGGGCTTCATGAGGTAGTGGTGCATGCTCAGCTGGCAGCCATTATTCTCGTCCTCTGGACCGCTACTTCCAAAGACCTTCACACAGTTGATGAACCCGTAGACTAAGTCCAGAGGAGCTGAAAGGTAAGAGCTGAGGCCTGATGAGGACGGGCTGGCCCTGGGACTTGTCTTGGGCTTCGTGAGGTAGTGGTGCATGCTCAGTTGGCAGCCAATATTCTCTTGTCCTCTGGCCCGCTACTTTCAAAGACCTTCATCACAGTTGACAAACTCATAGACTGAGTCCAAAGGAGCCGAAAGGTAAGAGCTGAGGCCTGACGAGGACAGGCCGACGAACCGAGGAGGCCAAGTAGAAAAAGGCGAAGACCAAGAAAAAAAAGGCCAGGGCCGACTAGGGGAGGCCGCCTTGGAGTTGGGCATCTAGGAAGAGGGCTGCTTAGAAGTTGGAGCCATCTAGAAAGTTGGGGTTGAGTCCAGATGCGATCACTATATCCCATGGGGTCAACTGGCCCCATCAAGATCCATTCACACAAACCTTTTGAATCTATTTAAGTTTTTAATTTTTATGGATGCTAAGGCTCAGTTTTGTTCATGATCCAGAAAACAATCGAAAATAGGATTGTATCCAAAAAAAAATCTTTAGTCGTATTTTGTAATTTTAATATTTAAGAATACATTTGGTTGGTGATTAACGTGATGAATTTGAAGAAACGTCACTTCTACTTTTTCAAATTCATTCAGATTTTTAGGATGACAACTTTTCCGTTTGGTTGTTTACTCGGTTGGTACCATTTTTTAAGGAGTCGGAAATCTCCAATCTAAATAGCTTAACAGGTAACTACTTAAATTTTAATAGCTTCGCTTAATGGCTTTCTTTTATTTTTAAAGAAAGATATCTCTTTGTTTTTTATTTCTTAAAATGCCTTTAATAATATCCTTGGCTTGCTATTAGCTTCCTTTGAAATTTGAATGCATTCTTTTTTTTGCAGTCGTTGCGTTGAAAATCTTTATTTTCTCCCTATTTGCTGTTTTCTCTCTCACTTTTCGTTTTCTTCTTCCTTATCAAAAAAAAGATTTTTTAAAAATGTCATTTGTAAACTCCTTTGCTTTCATTTTGAAGACTTTTTTTACTTCTAAAAATAATTAAAAAAGAGCATTAGATGACATTTTGACTTTCAATAAACACAGCAAGTCAAATTAAGGAAGAGTTAATTCAAAGAGGAAATGAGCAGTTGTTAAAAGCTAATTCAAAGAGCTCCATCAGATTTTTCTATTAGTTTTTTTATTTTTTTAATAAATTATAAATTAATAAAATAATTTTATTTTTTATGTAAATGGACAAATGGGTACCAGTGGTTATCCGTTTATTCAACCAGGTATCTTCGTTCTTACCCTATTAACTATAACGGCTTAATGGGGACGGTGGCCCTGGGTCATCTCTAGACCGTTGCCATTCCTTATCGTTTTGAAAAAAATTGATCAAACGTGTTTTTTATGCTATGGATTGAATTTCATGTTTCTGAAAATAAAACGGTCAAACAAACCCTAAATTTACTATTTTATTATTATTAAAGAAAGAAGATTTATCTGGGCTACTTTGCATGATGTTGATAGTGTCCAAATCCGTCATGTGTATCGCGAAGTCAACTCTGCGGCTGATTGGGTAGAAGGTGGCTCACCATGTTATTATTATTAAAGAAAGAAGATTTATCTGAGCTACTTTGCAGGATGTTGATAGTGTCTAAATCCGTCATGTGTATGGCGAAGCCAACTGCTGATTGGGTAGCGATGAAGGTGGCTCACCATTGTCGTTATAGGATTTGGTTACAAGATGACCCGTTTAATCTAATATTGTATTCTGATTTATCTGGACTGATTCGCATTTAGAATGATGTGATGGTCCGTTTGTATTAAAAAAAAAAAAAAGATTTATCGATAGCACTACTTTTGTTTGGATACGATTAGTTTTATTAGAATCAGTTTAGCAGAAAGAAACCATGCAAAGCTCCAAATCATCATCGAAACCGACCGTTTCAGCAACCTTCGCTGCTTTCCCGCTGGTTTATTTGGACCATTATGACTCCATAAATCGAGAAATCAAAAGAAGCAACTCTACTTCTCTTTTTTAGACTATCTTGAATTCGTTGTCTTATTTAAATGGTCTCGATTTCGTCGGTTAAATGCCAGGGGGAGGGCAGATAGCATTTGAGAAGCATCAAAGAATCAGACAGAGCACGTTCTCGGAGAATGACTCCATGCCAGCTGGGTAGCGAAACTAATTTTTCATTCCTTTCCTAAATTAATTATCTATTATTATTTTAATTATTTCATCCTTATCTATCTTATTTTTAATAAAATTTTCATTTTTATTCTTACAAAAATCTTCATCCTACTAAAAAGTTCAGCTCTATCATTTCTATTTTAAACATTAAATATTTATTTTTTTTAATTTAATTCTTATTTACTATATATTAAAAATAAAAATAAAAAAATAAATTTCTATAATAAATAAATGAAATAAAAATTTATCTTAATTACAAATTTGATGAGTGAATTCATAAAAAAATTATTAAATTATAATCTCAAAAAATCAATGATTATGAGCTATTTTATAAAAAATAACTATATATATAAAGGAGTGGATATAGTCTTAATATGATACTATATTCCATGAGGCAAAGAATATTCTCTTCATCCTAGTTTCATTTCTATTTATGAGGATAAAATCTTTTCTATTTCAATTTTTATGGAAATTTTTTTTTTTTAATCCTTTCTATCCCATTTGAAACCAATTCTCATGAATTGCATATCCTATTCTAACCATAAGAAAACAACTATCTTAGATAACCGATAGCACCTCCCACTCAATAATTATACAATTTGAAGTGCAATTATAATCCATTCTATCTCCTTTTCCCATTATTTTTTTCTTACTTTACCTATTATCTTTTCCTCTTTTCTTTTTCTTTCATCTCTTTTCTTGTTTCTTTCTTTCTTTTTTTTTTTCTTTTTCCCGTTCAATATATTCGCAACATGATTCTTTTCAGACCTTTTTTTCAGACTTGAAAGAGATCAGCTGAAGTCATCATCATTTGACCATGAATGTCATATAACAGCAAACAAGTCCAGATTTGTCTCATATTTTAAACACATATAATGGTTGTCTTGAAGCAGGGAAGAGTGGATGAATCATCAATCCTGGCCATTCAATCCTCTGAAACCTTTTAACTTTCCCAGTCATGACAGGAAAGTCTAATGTCTTGGTGCAACAAAAAGGGTGGCCAGGGGGAACAAGTTTCAAATAATGCCATGCAAAGCCATGGCATGGACCATCCATTAATTAAAGGCTTTGTGGGGCCCACAGCATGAAAATTTGATGTTAGGGATGAACCACCACAAGGCATGGCCAACTCAACAGTCCTGCCTAAAACATCAACTTGGAATATTTAATATGGCAACAAATCAAATGCTAATCAGAGCTGGTCCCTTTGAAGATTTCCCCTTGCTTCATTTAGGAATTAGCAATGTTTTGAAAATCGAACCTAACAACAAACTGACTTAACATTTAGATCATGATTAAAATTTAATCAAATCAAATAATATCATAATTAATTTTTAATTTAATAATATAAAAATAAAAAATTAATATCAATTTAAATTTATTAAAATAAAATTTAAAAAATTAATTCTAAATTTATAATATCAAAATTAAAAATTTAAAAATCGAAACTGGATCGATTCTTTGAAATACGATCGATGATCAATATAAATTTATAATTATGTTTAATAAACATAAATTTTTAAATATTTTAAAAATATTTATAATAGTTAGAAAAATATTTAGATAAATTAAGTTGAGTTGAGTTGTAAAGTTTTAAAAATATTTATAAAAAATAGAATATATTTATGAATTCATATTTAATGATTGAAATATTTTTAAATAAATATAATTTTAGAATAGTAAAATTTATATATTTTTAAAGTTGTTTAAAGATGTTCTTATTCTTTACTTTTAAATAAAGAAGGATATTAAAAATAAAAATGAAAGAGCTTTGAACCTTTTTTTAATCTTTTTTTCATCTTAACTTTTAAAAAGTTTCGTTTATAAAAAATAAAAGATAAAAGTAGCTTTTACTCTCACTGAATAAACACTCTCTTTTTTTTTTCAAGATTAAAAAGTATATATATATTAAAAATAAAGATAAAAAATATTTAAAAATAATGCAATGGCATTTATTTATCAAATCTATTAAAAATATCATCCTTAAGATAATTAAAGCATAACTTTGAAAAGTTTAATTAAAAAGGATAAGAGGGAATTTATTAAAATAAAATATTCTTACATAATAACTTATTAAAAAAAAAATAATTTCAGTTAAAATAAACGTTATCATTACATTTATTTAGAAAATTTTTAAAAATTAAACAATCTAACAATAATTTTAATAAACTAATCAATCAGTTATGTTATGAATGAATGTTTATTTAGAAATAATTTTAAAAATTAAACACTATCTAAAAATAATTTCTCTAATAAACCAGTAATCAATTAACGTCATCCACCTGCCCCCAGAGAGAGAGAGAGAGAGAGAGAGAGAGAGAGGGAGAGAAGGTGAGGAGTGAGTTGCCGTTACAAAAGGCAGCAGCGGTGCGACGGGGAGCATCACCTTTGGACCAAACGCCTCTGTGGAAAAATGGAGGCATCGAAGAGGAGGTCCCATCGCCACCTTCCGTGTCTCCCTCCTCCTCCTTATCCTCCTACTGTCGGCGGAGCGAAGCCGGCGTCGGCCGGCGGTCCGATAAAGACGGTGGTGGTGCTGGTAATGGAGAACCGGTCGTTCGACCACATGCTCGGGTGGATGAAGCAGCTTAACCCGGAGATCAACGGCGTGGACGGCTCGGAATGGAACCCGGTGTCGGCCTCCGACCCGAACTCCGCCGGGTGCACTTCAGCGACGGGGCGCACTTCGTGGACCCGGACCCGGGCCACTCGTTCCAGGCGATCCGGGAGCAGATCTTCGGGTCCAACGACACGTCGGCGGTGCCGCCGCCGATGAACGGGTTCGTGCAGCAGGCCCGGTCGATGTCGGAGAACATGACGGAGAGCGTCATGAATGGGTTCAAGCCGGAGAAGGTGGCGGTCTACAAGACGCTGGTGGAGGAGTTCGCGGTGTTCGACCGGTGGTTCGCGTCGGTCCCGTCGTCGACCCAGCCGAACCGCCTCTTCGTCCACTCCGCCACCTCCCACGGCGCCACCAGCAACAACGCCGTGTACGTCATCGCCACTCCTCTAATTTTCCCCTCTTTTTTTTTTTTAATCTCCGATGATATAAACTAATGGTTCTACAAGTTAGGATTAGAAGAATTTCTATTTTGTGGTCTTATTTTATTGAAAAAGATAGACATAAAAAGAAATTCCAGCGAGGGGAAGGGTGGCGTTGGGAGGCGCCGTTTAGTCCCAAAAAGTCGGCAAACAAATTGCCGGGTTACAACAAAATTTCCATGGTTTAAAATTACAGCTGTTACTGTTAAATGCGATAACTGTTTTGAAAGAGTCCACAGTGATTTACTTATTATGTATATATCTAAATAATGGGTATTTATTTGATATTTGCACTGGATTATTATTATTATTATTATTATTTGAAATTCTACTTTTTGTATCAATTTTCGAATCCAATAGATTTAGTGCCACCTGAAATTATGCCATCGTTATTGTTGAAGTGTGATGACATTGTTATTGAAACCTTGGGAGGAAGCAGATATGCCTTTCTCCTGATTAGTTTGAGGGAACAATGGCAATTGAGTGATGCTTTAGTATAGGATAGAAAGACTTTGGTGAGCTTTGGTCCTGCAGAACTTGAGGTAAACTTCTGAGTTTTGTGGATATGTGATGCTCTGAGGTGTTAGCTCTGTCGTAATTGTCTTTTATTTTCCTTCCTGCTTCTCTTTAGGTCTTGCCATCACTGGTCAATTTCTGTTTCACAATGCTGGAGGTTGGATGGATGTTTCCCATTTGTTCAGGGGAAGATTTTGATAGATAGGAGGTTGAATTAATGCTGAATTTGTTTGTCAAATTACTGGTTGTCTCAATGGTGGTATCATTGATGGTCATAGAGGTGTCAAATGGAATGTGTTAGGCCGGCATAACTGGACCAATGTCGGCATGGCTATTGTTACGAACTATGTCGGCACAATCCGTCTGGCACGACCCATAGGTTGTTTAACACCTCTAGGCTGTTTGATTCAAGTTAATCAATATGTCCATATCGAACATGTCACACAAGGTGAGTTATGATTGTGGCGACTTTGGGATTGATACCTTGTGGTCATGTTGATTGTGCTTGCATTTCTTAAATTGAATGATATAAGAATTGAATCGAAAGATAGTTATAAAATGATGGAGGATTATGACTTTTTGATGATTGGTTGTGTCTTAATACTTCAACTTGATTAGGTCGAGAAGAGAAAACATGTTTAGGCGAATTGTTGGTTAATTTCAATCTTTGAAATTGGTCTATAGCTCTTATTGATTGAAAATATAGAAATGAGAAAAGAAATTCCAGCGAGGGGAAGGAGATTGCTTGATAAAATTTTTGAAGGTTGATTTCTAGGAGGAAACGCTTGACATAAGGATGTCTATGAGGTCTCCCAAAAAGTCGGCAAAGAAATTGCCGGGTTACAACATCTTCAAACTTACTCTGATTTGATGATGGATCATGGCACATTTGTATCTGTCTTAGGATAATAGTGCTCGATTAATTTGAAGAAACCATAATAATGTCTTAAGCTGCATTATAGGCATATCTTAAGCCATGTCAACTAGATTCTTTGTGAAGTTTTGGCTACGTGCTCTGCAAATATGATATTCTAGTAAAAATATTTGATACGATGCATCAAGCATGAAGATGAATTCGAGTTTTCTGATCTGGAGCTTAATGGGCTAAACATAGGTCCACCAATGCCTGTATATTGAATCTCAGTGTTAAGGTTATTACGATATACATGACAAAGGGGCAAGCAAATTGGAATACATGTTTCAAGTGCCACTTCTACTAATGTTCTGAAAATTTTGAGTCAGGCTCGTGTATCGTAAAACCGTTCAGATTCTTTTGAGGTGAAACCCAACAGGTAGTGAAAATTGTGCCAGTAAAAGATAGGAAACGAATCTTAGATATTGTAGAGATGGAGGGGCTTAAAAATGTTTCTGTTTGTGGCTAGTCACCAACTAGGTGATGGTGACTTTACTAGTTGTCCATAATGAGACAACTGTTAGTGAGTTCTTGACCAGAAAACTGATCCAATCCAAGAGAGAAGGAAGCAATTCCTTCAATCAGTTCAACTTGGACCTTCCAAGAAAGTAATAATAAAGTAGCAATAGCAAAAGTAGGCTCTCTCTCTCTATATATATATATATAATTTCATTAGCTGAATAATAAAATGATTAAAATGCCTTTTTTTAATGCTAGTAAAATCCTATTCTCAAACTGCATGTTAGATTCCTCTTTTAGTTAGAAGATACTCATTTTTTAAAAAAATAATAAGGGATTAGTAGGAAAAATCAGGTCAAAGTTAAAACCATCCTGGAGCATATATCTACTCTACATTGTCCTTGTCTCTTGTCATGCCTCCTAGTTCCTCCTGAATTAGGTGCAGTTCGGTCAAAGAAGTAACACCATCATGTATAGAATATGATTGAAAGTTCTCTTAAACTACTTGAACAATCTAATATATGGAACTAAAAAGCATATATCGTAGCGTATAAATGTAAAGTCCATCTGAAAAGTCAATTTCAGGAACTGATCATAGTTATATAATTCATTTTTCAAAGAGTTAATGTAAAGTATTTAGCCTCTCTCTCTCTCTCTCTCTCTCTCTCTCTGAAATGCAATATTCATAAACAAGTAATATTCTACTTGATGTGTTCTCATATGTTCCTGCAAAATATATGTTTTATTTTGTAAGATCGCTTTGGATTTACAAGAGACATGCAGTTTGTGTTTCCTGCTATATCAGCCATAATCTTAATGACATGACAATGTAAATGCAGTATGCAAGCATTGGGCTACCCACAGAGGACAATATTTGAGAATCTAGAGGATGCCGGACTCTCTTTTGGCATCTACTTCCAGAACATTCCTGCTGTCCTCTTCTATCGTAACCTTCGGAAGCTCAAGTATGTCTTTAAATTCCACCACTATGAAAGCACGTTCAAGGATCATGCTAGCGAAGGCAGTCTCCCCAACTACGCTGTCATTGAACAGCGGTACATGGATTCCAAGTCTAAACCTGCCACTGATGATCACCCATCTCATGATGTCTACCAGGGCCAATTGTTTATCAAGGAGGTTTACGAGACCCTCCGCTCCAGCCCCCAGTGGAACGAAACTCTCTTAATCATCACCTATGATGAGCATGGTGGCTTCTTTTATCATGTCCCAACACCCAACACAGGTGTCCCTAGCCCTGATGGTATTGTTGGCCCTGACCCCTTCTACTTCAAATTTGACCGCTTGGGAGTTAGGGTGCCAACCATCATGGTCTCCCCCTGGATTGAGAAGGGTACTGGTAAGTAGGTTGGTACACATTAAATCAATCACAAGTATCATGTTTTGAAGTTATTGGATTATGATTTCATTACCTGATGGATGCAGTTGTTCATGGTCCCAATGGTGTTCCATCTTCAACATCAGAATACGAGCATTCATCCATACCGGCAACCGTAAGAAAAATTTTTGATCTCTCTTCTTACCTGACTAATAGGGATGCATGGGCTGGCACTTTTGAAGGCATTGTGCAAAATAGGACAGAACCCCGAACGGACTGCCCGGGTAAGCTTGTTGCTTACTGCTCCCTCTGAATCAATCTTAATGCTAGTTGGAGATTAGAGATCAGACTGTGATGTGAATTGTTTTGAGACATTGAATGTTTTATGTGATATGATAAGCCAACCTAGTGGTTAATTTGTTTCACCAGAAAGGTCTTGTTGTTGTCCTTCCACTGTTTAATATACTAATTGGATGCGCCACCTTATAACTGGTAGGGAAAGTCTATATATATGAATGAGAATTATGTCAAGTACTCTTTGAGTTTTTGAACTAAAAATACTAAAAACTAATCAGCTTCTGTTTAGCTTGATACTTATGGTTTGCCCATTCCCTGAAATTTCGACTTTTAGAACTAAATCGTTGGTTTCATGGTGTCCAAGCCAGTGTTAAGCCTGAGATACTGCATAGATAATACTTCGGTTGTGTAATTTGAGCTCCGTTTTTGGTTCCTCACCATCCTTAAGTGCTGCAAAATGGTTTGCAAAATTCTCTTCGTTTGAGGATACAGAGTGAAGCGAGGGTACCAGTGATTTGGGTTCTGAGTCCTGCCTTCACCAGAATTCATGATGTGTGCAATTTCGATGAACCTTCTCTATCTCTTCATCATGAAAAGAAAACAAAAGAAAAGAAGCAGATGATACCAACTGCAGTTTTTCTAATATTGCACTTCTCTTAATGGTCATTATTTTTTGTTCATCAGAAGATATTCCTTGTGCACTGTGATTAATGCAATAATAGGTATTTATTTTATCAGTTGCAGTATTTTTTTTTCTTTTTCAATCCCCTGGCACCTAACTTAATTATTTCACATATTTGCACTAACATGGTGCCTTTTTCCCCTCTGATATTCTAGTAGGCTTGAAGTTTCTTATTTCGAAATAGGCTTCAAGTCCTCTTACAGCTTGGAATATTCAGTTCCATAATGTTGTTTCAAATTTCCAAATTCTGAATTTATTCACTATTCGCACTCAGTCTAAACAACCATATGCATTTGGGTTTGCAAATATAGCATCCTTTTAACCTTCTTATTAGTACAGTCTCTGTGAAGTATTAAGAGAAGAAAATTGTCATAGCTTCATTGAATATACTATAAATTTATGTACAAGTATTGGTTAATCTGATTGAATCTATCGGTATAAACCTGTGTGATATGAGGAAATAACTACAGTAAGGTAGCCGCAATATTTTTTTGTGTTTCAAGATTTATGGAATGCACTTTAACAGCCTATTCTAGTTTCAAATCTCATTCGGTCCATCAACTTTAAGGCAAGAACATGACTTGAGTTGCATGTCGCAGTGGATAATTGCTGTTATTTGCGATCATTGCAGAACAACTTCCGACTCCTGTACCGATCAGGGATGGTGAAGCCAATGAGGATGGCTGTTGAGCGAGTTTCAGCAGGAGCTTGTGCAACTTGCATCAGTGCTGAAAGGAGATAATCTCCTTACCAGTTTTGAAGAAAGGGTGAAGCAAATGACTGTTCGACAAGGGATAGACTACATGGAGGATGCAGTCAACCATTTCTTTGAAGCTGGAATGGCTGCGAAGAAAATGGGCATGATGAAGAACAGATTGTGCAGATGAGACCATCACTCACCACCAGGTCCTCTCCATCCACTGGCCAACCTTAGCAACTTTTGAGCATAAAAGGGAAGATTTTTCTTTCTGAATGGTGTAGTGGCAAAAAAACATGCTACTCAAAGATAATAGTCCTAATGCAGTGCTACTGTAGAAGGAAATTTAGAATGAAATTCTTGTTCTTGGTGGCTAAATGCATGCCATGTATAATAAAGCTGGTCATGGGAATAAATCATTGCAAAAATTTGATGAGCGCGAACATTTCAGTCTGTGGCTCTGATATTGTATGTTTCATTCAAGCTCAGTTCAGGGCAAGAAAAAGTTGATTCTTTTTTATCTATCAAGTTAAAAGCTCATATACTGTCATGATAGATGGCAATTGACATCAACTCAAACTATTGCTTAGAGTTTGCTTGTCTCCTAGATCATTTGCTTCTTGGGGACGGTAAAAATTGTTTTCACTGAGTTTTTTTGGACTGGTCTAAGGAGAAACACTTGAAACGGGGAGGGAAAATATACTGTTGGTCCTCAAACTTTCACTCAAAATTTATTATTTAAGTTGGGAAAATATATCACGTGGAGTAAGATTACGTCCCACTTCAAACACAAAATATTTTGAGTGGCTTGAATTGGCCCTTGCCTAATTTTTTTTAACAGAAAAAAATTCTCAATCATTATATTTAATTATATTATTAAAATAACAAAAATATATTATTAATTAATATAAATAATTATTATTATAACTTATAATGTATTATATATTGTTATTATTATTTCTATATATTATAATATAATAATATCACTCTTTAATATTTAATAGTAATATTATAAATATTAAATATTAAATAACATTATTATTTAATAGTATACTATATTACATATTATAATATAATAATATATATATTATATAATATTATGTAATCATATTATATTATGATATAATATCATTAAAATTATGATATTTAATATTTTATATGATATTCAATGAGATTAATATTATATCTTAATATGATAAATTATATTAGTTTATATATAATTATCATTATATTATAAATATATATAACTAATATAGTACCAATTATATATTATAATAATTATTAATGTAATAAGAATTTGTCATAATAATAATAATAATGTTATAAAAAGGGGTAATTTTATCTAAAAGTTTTGTTTCCTTCATATTATGAAATTCATTTCTAAATTCTATCAAAATTGATAGAATTTGAAAAAAAAAAAAGCAATTCCATGATTTGTCGTGTTGCCAAATAGAGGAAGCTATGGACTGGTAAATAAATTTTATAAAGATATGGAATTCATTTGAGGATAAGGGAACTAGTAAGGTTTTCCAATGGTGTTGTTTGGGCAATGATCATGGTGTTCCACTAATCCTGCAAGCCAGATGGAGGATTTACAAAATGGCTAAATGGCTCGAGTGGCATCCTTGATCTATTAACAAGGGAAGGGGTTAATAAAAGTTTAATTAAGTAATTCAAAATTTTAGTTTCACATTGAATAGTTAATAAAATATAAATCTATTAAAATATAATTCATAGTTTTAAGTAGTATAAACTTTTAAAATCCTTAATAGATAATGATTTTTTCCTATTTTTTATTATCATTCCTCTCTTTAGATATGTATAATGGATCTCTTGATTATCTTTCTTTCACAAAGTATTACGAAGAGATACATATAATCATATTTAATAAATAGATACATCTAAAAATTTCATACATAACATTATGAAGAGAAACATTTATTTGATGTGGTTTACCTGATCAAACTTTATTAATAGAAAACAACTCAAAAAGAGATTTGAGAAATTAAGTGAGCAAGGACACCTATTGAGTATTTGAAGGTATATATATATATATATATATATATATATATATACTTTGTTTAATTATTTTACTGATTTTATTGCATTAGATTTGATTGGCTCAGCCCATCTGAATTTTTCTTCATTAGAATACACCCTAAGAATCATTTTACAAATCCATTTTTTTGGAAAGTAAAGTACTTGCATTAATAAACACATCAAGTTCATGCAATTTTTATATATGATCAGCATTTGTAGCTATTCAAATATTTGAAGTATGACCTAAAATTAGTGCTAGTTATTCAGGCTTCCCTATAAGGAGGCATGGGAATTTCATTGGCAAGATTTGGTATGAAACATATAATCATTTACATACAAATTATAATGAGGGAAATGACCGGTTGTTCGGCTTCACACTTGCATGATAATTTTATAACAAACATAACTTAATTAAACAAAGTTATTTATTTGTATATTAACAATATTTTATTAATATTTATGATATCCTTTAAGGTATATTTTTTAATTTTTTAAATATTAAAATTTATGTATTATAAATAGTTTTGTATTGAAATATGTGTTAAAGGTGATACGCTAGCAATTTCATTATTATTAATAAATTTAATGTGATAAAATATAAAAATATAATATATTCAAATAATAAAATTTAAATTTTAAGAATTAAGATTAATTTTCCTTCCCCCCCCCACGACCCCCCCCCCCCCCCCCAACTCTTTTTCATTGTGTAAGATCCAAGGAAGAGCGTATGCAATGATTGGAGAAAGATGGCAGAGAGGCTTCAGAATTTGCAGTAGAAGTATTCATTGTCCTCGAGAAGGATATAATGCCACCGACTTGACATTGGATTCCTGCTGGCAGGAATGCCATAAAGGTATTGTGATGCCCATCAAAATCTCACATCGAAAGTTTTTAAAAAGGACGAGTGATTTATAATTATTAAAAAAAAAAAAAAATATTAATAAAATTTGTTTTGAACTATAACGATCTAAGTTGATGTAGATTTTATTTTTCTTGTTTTTCTATAATAAAATGAATATATATTGCAAGCTCGAATCGTTACATTATGGTATTAAAGCTATGCACCAGTTAAGTGTCATTCAGGGATGAATGAAAGCCATCTTTAGAATCATGACAGATGGTTGCCTATGACGATGAGAATGTCCTCCTTTTAAGCCTTTTTTAAGAGGGATAGATTGTGATGCCCGTTAAAGTCCTACATGAAAGTTTAAAAGACCGTTTTGGACTGTGATGATCCAAATTGATGTAGACAAATATAAAAACGGATCAGTATTGTGAGCCCGAATCGTTACATATATACAGTAAGAGTTTATAGAACACAACATATCAAGTTAAGTAATGAAGATCCAACCTTTCAATGATTCACATTATGATACCAAAGATGCTCTTTATGGTGTTCGATCTTGCCGGTCAGGATACCTGAGGCTCAATCCTTTGCTTTGCACTGGATATAGAATATTGAACTAAACTACATTTATATGCAGCCAATTTTAGTTCTAATTATTCTTAGCATTATTGAACTCATATGAATTACGTATCTCAGAAATTAAAAAAAAAGACT
Source organism: Calamus simplicifolius (assembly GCA_900491605.1). NCBI lineage: Eukaryota > Viridiplantae > Streptophyta > Magnoliopsida > Arecales > Arecaceae > Calamus > Calamus simplicifolius. The sequence continues at coordinate 803,397 of UESW01004487.1, forward strand.
AACTTTGAAATTCATATAAATTTAAAGATAAAAATAACAATTAAGTAGTATAGGGCTTAACTATATGTATGTATATGGGATGGAGGATGTCGATGGAACCACCTTGTAGGAAAGAGAAAAAATATATATAAAAGGAAAGGAGAAAAAAAAGAAAAGAAAAAAGAAAAAAGAAAAAAGAAAGAAGTAAAGAATTGAAAGCTAAAATGTAGAAAGAAAAATAAATAATAGATAAAGTAAGAAAGAAAAAAAAGATATGAAAATATTAGGAATGATAATTTCAATTATAATGAGAGACCTATCTCACTCCATATTAAGCAGTGTTTTCAAAATTGGATCGGGCCGGTCGGTCCAACCGGTTCAACCAGAACCGATCATCAGTCCGATCAGGTTTTATTATTAAAGTTATTTTTATATGACCTGATAAAAATCAAAAAAACCATTGAACCGATCGGGTTTCAATCGGTCCAACCCGATTTTTAGATTTTTTTAATTTTATTTGAATTGTATTTATATTTTATTATTTTATATTATTAAATTAAAATTTAATTATAATATTATCCGGTCCGATCAAACCGGTTCATCCGATCGAACCGATTGACCCGCGACCCAAATGTTAAGCCGTTTGTTGTCCGTCCGATTTTCAAAACATTGGTATTAAGGATGAAAATTTTTCGTCTTATGTGAGGATGTGAATAATTTGTATTTTTATTAATAAAAGTAAAAATAAATATATTCTCAAGTCTACATGCTCCATTATATATATTCTTTCTTATCATTTTTTATTTCATTATTTTTTATTTTTCTAATTAAATTATTAATTTTATATACTATTAGGAGTGAGATGAAGACAACATGAGAATGAGAATTTATTATTATTCCTCTTGGATGGTAATGGAATGAACAAAATTTTTAAAATTATTTTCTTTGAAAGGTAGAATTAAGATCAAGGAGAGAAGAACGATACGTGTTGAGAGACCACACCACCATATATATGTCACCGCTAACTTTTTTGACAACCCTCCTAAGAACTACCCATTCATAAAAAAGATGCTTGGAATGCCTTTGTCAGTAGGTATAGTTCTCCAGAATTTCAGGAATGGAGTAGGTTGCAAAGTGAGAGAACAAAAAGCAACGAGTATCGACATTATTCATCTAGGCATGGATTTGTTAATATGGAAGAAAAGATAGTAAGTGTTGAATATTTAGTTCTACATTGTTGAGTAATTATTAGCTAATTTTTTATTAATATATTCGTTGTCTAATAATTATAGAAAAAGGAAATGTGCATCGATGAAGACATTGGACGAAGTGTTGTATGGAAAGCTATTTATTCAAAAGGTGATGGTTCTATAGTGAAGTCATCCAAGAAGTTATACAAAAGATTGTAAGTAAATCTGTTATTGTTCATTTAATAGCTAATTATAGATTCTTTTATAACTTCTTAATGTATTGTTCGTTTTATCTACATATGAGGATGAATATACAATGAAGGTGAAAGATGAATCAATACAAGAATCGGGACAAAAAGACATACTAGGAATGGCATTGAAAAATCCCAAACATGGTGGTCAAGTAAGGGGTGTTGGAGGCATGGTTATCCCTAAAACCTATTTCAATCTTTTGAAAAGAACAAAAGCAAGCGAACTCTTACAACATTTGTTAAAAGAAAAAAAAACTGAACCAACAACAAAGAGAAGATGCTAAGGAAAGAAAATCATTACTTGATTAGCTCCGTCAACTTCATGAAGAAAATACAAAGTTGAGAGAAATTCAAAAAATTATTACAAATGCTCAATATGTTTCAGACAAAGGTAGCTGCTGCTCAGTTAAAAAACTGCATCCAAATAAAACTATTGCTGATTTTGATACACAAAATGATGAAAGTATAGAATTTGTTGCCATTGGACAAAGAAACATGCAAAAGGTATGTTAATATTTACTTATATTTGTAGCATTTTATTTAAATTCATAGTACTTATATTTTTTAATGTTATTGCTTTGAAGAGAAAACCATGCAAATTGGCAGTAGGATTATTAATAATATAATTGGATATGATACAGTGATTGAGAATGTATCACCAAACTCTTTTGTACATGGAGTTCCTTTGGGTATTCATAATTATCATGTATCTATTGATGTTTGTTTTGACGATGATGCTTTCCTTCCAATAACAATTAGTGATGATCCTATGAAAGTTAAAGATTTTGTTGGTTCTCACGTTGCATGGCTTTGATCATTAGTTACTGATGATCAAGTCAAGGTATCTGAAATATTTTAACTTATCTATAAATTTGTAATTAATTTATATTAATAAACTATTTGTTATGTAACATATGTGAATTGAATTTTATTATTATGAACAGGCTAAGATTGTTCAGCAAAAGTTATAGATAGAAAACAAAGAAAAGGGTCCATGGAGTTTGTCATATTTAAAGAATCACATTGCAAAAAGTTTAGGAGATACAAATACAATAATTATGGTATTGGATATTGGTGTTTTTGATCATGAATGGGTCTGTTATATTATTCAAGAAGATATCGATAACTTTTGCTCAATGGAGAAGATTACTTCTAGTTGTATTGTGCTATATATGAGGTAATAAGATATTTTTATATTTTTGCATTTCATATGCAATTACTATATGTTACAAGTTTTTAATAAAAATTGTGGGATTGAATAATTTGATTTGTGTAGCTATTTGTACAACCAACTCAAGAATCAAAACTGCTCGACATGTATGGCTTCATAGACCCTGAACAGATCTCTGTACACTCTGGATCGGCTGGAGCACGATCAGATTTGATTCCTAAACGATTAGAGCGTTGTTATGTGGATCAATTATTTCTAGCTTCTTATAATTCTGGGTAAGTGGTTTTTTAATGACAATTGATACTTTTGATATTGAGTTGTTGATTATTGTTTTTATGTTTATGAAGGAATCACTGATCCTTGATGGTTATTGACTCTCATAAGGACAAAGTGTATTTTTGTGATTCTATTAGACGTTTAGTGGAAAAAGAATTAAAAGGTGTTATTAATACGTAAATATTTATTTTTTTATTTTATATTAATTTGTCTGGATTATATCATTTGAGTCTCACACTATTATTATACTTTGTTAAATTAGTGCACTCAAAATATACAATGCTAAAGTTGACCGAGTTACAAGAAAAATACTTACTTGGGAGTCAATTAAGGTATATTGAGTTGCACATTCTTTTTAATAATTCATAAAATTAGATATTATTTGTTTGAATCTTATAAAAACTTTTAAATTCATTTTTCAAGTGTCCTAAGCAACCATCAGGTGTTGAATGTGGCTATTATGTCATCATATATCATTGAGAATCATATCATTTCAATCGATGAAAAGGTAGGTTATTATTGCATACGTGATTTATATAAGTAGTACTTTTATTGTTTTAGATTTTTTATGTCATGTGTTATTTAGTGTTCTTTTTCTAAGTAACTTATGTGAAAAGTGTTGGGGTTTAGTCCTCGATGAACAGCAGTGGATCAACCATGTTGAAAAAGTACTCTGAGCTTTCACTCTTTGTTATCAATAATTAGATTAGTACAATGATAACACATCTATTTTTGAATCCTTTGATCCAAAGTTTAAACCATCGTAGCCCTTTTTCTCTTATAGGATTTTTAAATCCTTTTTGTCTTAATTTTTCTTTGGCTGGACCGCTCCCCTCCTCCCATGCTCACGCACGAGTCTTCACGGAAATTCTTTGGCTGGATTGGACAAAGCTGTGAGGTCCCTCCCTAAGTCAAGCGTTGACTCCTTGGAATCCCAACCAGCGTCTTCACATTCTCATGAGAAATAATCTCACGGATGCCTGGGCCTCCATGTGCCTCACGGAAACAATGCAGTGATCCGAACCCCCGATTACGTCCGGCTGGGATCTTCGCGTCCGCGCGTTCGTCCTTCACAGCCGTGAATAAGGTAGACGAGGGAGAGAAAGAAGAAGGAGAGAGATGAGAGAAATTATTTTAGGAGAAAAGAATCTTTTATTTCATTCAAATTTTAGAGATTAAAGTTTAAATATATCTATTAAGTGGGTCAGGTTCAGATTCAACAAAACTTTTAATGGACTAACCCAATGAGATTAAACTAATCCCCAATTCCGTATACACCCGTGACTTGATTTAATCTCAACCCTTAGACCCACACCCAGCCCAACATAAGTTAGCCTCCTAGGCCTTGATAGCATCACACCAGGCCAACAATCTCCACCTTGGTACTTTCAAGGCCTCAGCACGTCCATCGTGTCCATCAGCTGCATCCCTATGAAACCTGTCCAATGAAAAAACCTTTGTCAGTGCATTGCTAGGTTTTTCCTAGTATGTACCTTCATCAGCTTCACTCTACCTTCTTGTACCTGATACCTTCTTACTCTAAAAACCCTTTCTTGCGCTGATAAACACATTTGCAACCAATGAGTTTCTTTCCTTGTGGTAACTGGACAACCTGCCACGTGCCAATCCTATGGAGAGACTGCATCTCCTGCCATAGCTTGGATGCACCTATCTCTATCCTAGCTGTCCTGGCTCTCTACAGCCTCCTGATAGGTGTAAGGATCTCCATTCGTTGTCACCAAGGCATATGACACCGAATCCTCAAAGCCGTATCGAACTGGTGGTCGCACATTCTCCTGGGCCTGTGCAATGCGATCCCAGTATCAGTCCCCTTCCCTGCTGCATCCTTCTGAGCCCTCTGCTCAGCTGCATCCTACTGAACTTCCTGGATTCTAACCCCTCTGTCAGTCTTCTCCATCTGAATCTCAAATCCTCCTGGTCCACTAGCAAATGGCACGACTGTGTAGGAAGTCATCCGACTAATGTTACCCTTTTTCACCTTATGCAGTCTATGCTGTGCATCTGTACCATCCCTGCTCTGAAGGATCGAGCTCTCATCGAAGGTCACATCCATGCTGATGACAACCTTCTTCTCCAAGGGGTTCCACATCTGATATCCCTTGATTCCATATGGGTAGCCCAGGAACACCATCTTCTTTGACCTGGCGTCCAACTTACTCCGCTCTTCAGCACCAACATGCACATATGCTGTGCATCCAAATACCCTCAGATGGTTTATACTTGTCTTTTCTCCAGACCATATCTCCTCTACAATGCCTCCATCTAACCTAGTGTGCGGTGACCGATTGACCAAGTAGCTAACTATACCTACTGCGTCAACCCAGAACATCTTTGGAAGCCCTGTCAGTAGCCTCAAGCATCTTGCTTTTTTCAACAGTGTTCTGTTCATCCTCTCAGCCACCCCTTCCTATCGAGAAGTTCCCATCACCAAGAAATGCCTTTTGATGCCCCACTCCTCACGAAATCTCTGGAACTCCATGCTGGTATATTCCCCGCCATTGTCTGACCTCAGATACTTCACACTCCTACCCTGCTCCTCTCAACCTTAGCCTTTCATATTCTAAACTTGGTGAAGACCTCTGATTTCTCCTTCATGAAGTAAATCCACTACTTCCCTAAGAAATCATCTATCAGGGTAAAGAAGTATCTGGCCCCATTCTTTGCAGAAAACAGGGCTGGTCCCCAGACATCCATGTGTACTAGCTACAAGGGTTTTGCACTCTTAGCTGTGCTGATTGCGAACTGGACTCTCCTCTGTTTTTCTATCTGACATGGCTCACAAATCTCCATATCTCCACCACTCATGACCAGAAGCAACCCTCTCTTGCTCAGTTCTTTCATCCCCCTGTCTCCCATGTGGCTTAGATGGTAATGCCCATCCTGTACACATCCTGAGGATCCTATTCCACAGCTACTACTTCAGATTTTTCTGTCACCACAGAGCCCTCCAACCTGTATTGGTTGTTCTCCAGCCTTCTCCCTCTCATTACCACCATAGCTCCATTGGAGATATTCAGAACTCCACTCCTAGCATGACTGCTAAAGCTGTATTCAGTCTGCTTCAGGTACCCCAGTGACACCAGATTCTTCTTAAGTTCTAGGACATGCTTCATGCTGGTAAGAGTGTGCCATCAAACATCCTCACCCTTACTATGCCAATCTCTGCCACCTTACAAGGGTGATCATCTTTAAGAGTCACACCCCCCTCATCAACCTCTGTGTAAGTGCTGAACCATGACCGGTTGGGAGTGTAATGATGAGAACAAGCTGAATCTAAGGTCCACATCTATGTGCTGTGCCTATAACCATCTGATACCACCAAGAGATCATCCTCAACAATTTGGCCTGCAACTGTACTCACAAATTCAGATCCTCCCTTTTCTCCCTTTTTTCCATTTAGGACAATCCCTTTTAAAATGTCCAACCTTACCACACTTGTATTACTTAGCCTTTCTGCACTTTGACCATCCCCAAGGCCTGCTCCTATCCCTGCCTCTGCCTGACCCTTCCCCAACTGATAGACCCTCCTGGGGAACAACTTCCTTAGTCATCTTCTCCCTTGGCTCATTCGTCCGAATTAAGCACCGAGACAATATCTTCATAGAACAATGTCTCCTTTTCGTAGAGCAGCATCGTTACCAATGAGTTATGTGATGTGGGCAGCGAACACAATAACAAAAGTGCCTTATCTTCCTCCTCCATCTTGACCTCGACATTCAGTAATTCATTGCTCATATGGTTGAACATTGGATGTGGCCCAGCACATCTTCACCTTCTGACATCCGAAGGCTGTAGAGGCGCTTCTTCAACATTAATGTGTTGCACATATTCTTTCCCATGTAGAGGGCTTACAACTTTAACTAGAGCCCTTCGGGGTCTTCTCCTCCAGCACTGAATAAAGGGTTGAATCTGCCAGACATCCTCTGATCGCTGAATATGCCTTCTTCTCCAATGACATCCATTATTTATCTGTCATCCCATTTGGCCTTTCCTCCAAAGTCAGATTTAAACTCTGCTGTACAAGAAGGTCCTCTACTCAGACTTTTTATATGAAGAAACTTTCCTTCCCATCAAACCTCTCAAAATTTATTTTTATGCTACTACCCATGGCGAGATCTCAACCAAAAAATAGCACAAAAAATTTTAGAAAATTGAGAGATAAAGCCTTGCTGAAATTTTTCAGCCCTTGAAGATCTCCAACCAACTTCTTCTTGACCAGGCTCTGATATAAACTATTGGGTTTAGTCCTTGATGAACGGTAGTGGTTTAACCTTGCTGGAGAAGTACTCTGGACTTTCACCTTTATTACCAATGATCAGATTGATAAAATGATAATGCATCTATTCTTGAACCTTTTGATCCAGAGTTCAAACGCCTTTTTCTCTTCTAGGATTTTTAATTTTTTTTTTTAATTTTTCCATTGGCTGGACCGCTCGAGTCTTGATAGAAATTCTTTGGCTGGATTAGACAAAGCCGTGAGGTCCCTTCCTGAGTAAAGCGTTGACTCCTTGCAATCCCAACCAGCATCTTCACGTTCTCGTGAGAAAAAATCTCACGGATGCCTGGGCCTCCACGCGCCTCACAGAAACAACGCAGTGATCCCAACTCCCGATTACGTCTGGCTGGGATCTTCACGTCCGTGCGTTCGTCCTCCACAGCTGCGCTGGCTCTTCTCATGCAGCCCGATCCATGAATAAGATAGACGAGGGGAGGAGGAAGAAGGAGAGAGACGAGAAAAAATTATCTTGAGAGAAAAGAATCCGTTATATTTTAATTAAACTCTAGTGACTAAAGTTTAAATACATTCACTAAGTAGATCAGGCCCAGACTCAACAAAAAACTCGCAATGGACTAACCCAATGAGATTAAACTAATCCCCAAGCCCGTGTAAACCCGTGACTTGATTTAATCTTGATGGAGGATAAAATTATCATCGCACTGACACTCACACACGTTACAAAAAGGGTCGAGACCACTCTCGATTTCTGATCAGCCAGCTATCATATCCAGAGAATAACGGAGTCAAGCCATCCTCAAGCTGAATTATTCTGAGCCATTCCCGCACCTCGGCGAGCCCAAACTGTCCTCTTATCTTGACCGATTCAAGGCATTCTATCATCATATGCTCGATAACACTGAAATATTATACGCCTCGGCCAAACCTCTCATCTCGACCAGACTGAAGCGTTTAAATGCTTCGATTATACCGAGCTATTCATATGCCTCGGCCAGGTCGAGGCATTCAAATGCCTATGCGGAACTGAGCGCGGAAGAATTCAAATTTATGGTTATTCTACAAGGTTCTAACCGCATAGGTCTCCAATGACCTCGAGCAAAAAATTACGCTAGTGATATCGGAAGTGGCCTAGGGCCTACAGAGTCACCGAATCTCAAAGCACCAACCAGCTCCCTTAGTTGTCGATTCTCTAACTAATTAGATATTGATACTACCGGCCTTATAACAAACTTGATTCGAATCCGATTCGAATCTAAATGGTATCGGATCCCCTATGATACGTCCAAGAAGTCAGGTGATCATCTATAAATACCCTTGTCCTAAAGTCTCTCATATATGCTCTAACTAACACTGAGATTGAAAACTCTATTGAAGCTTGAGCAGAGCCCTGAGTTCTCGAGAGGCCATTCATCTTGAGGAACTCTTCTGCGAGAGCCTTTCTCCTTATATCTGCTTGCTGTAAATTTTCACTGACTTGGGCGTCGGAGGGTCTTCCATAGAGGGCCACCCCAGACACTCTCTGCATGAGGACTATCTTGCAGGTCCCGCCCGAATGAGAGATCAGCGTCTAGATCCAGAGTCGAGCTGCACCCAAGTTAGAGAATGAATTTCTGTGGCAATAGATTGGCGCTAGAGGAAGGACCTTATGTCCCATAAACTTGTAATCCAGGAGAAAAGGTTCAAAACCAGAAGAAAAATCCTCTAATGGCCAATCGAAAGAGAGCCACATCCGATGCTCAAAATCAGGCCGCCTCTCAAAGGCCTGATCCAATCAACAGTGTAGCGCCTCCACTACCACCGCCGGCTGAGACCCCTTCACCACTGGTGACAGCAGTGACGCTGGACCAGTTTGCTACCCTGGTTCAACAAGTCCAGGCACCGACCCAGCTGGTCCAGGGACTCCAGGGGGTTTCCCGCCCAATTGCCCCTATTTTGCGGCCTCATGAAAAGGTAGCCACTCCCATCCAACCAGCAATTTCTTCTTCTAATCTGCCTGAGGCTGCGGATCGTCTTTATCGACCCGCAAGGACCAAGCCAGCGCTGCAGCAGGCTGGAGAGAAGAGCCCACTTAAATCTCGACGAGCTCATTCCCTTTCTCTGGTGTCTTCCCAAGATTCGACACCATTGCCGTCTTCCCATCGCCCAATCCCTCCTACCACTCTGGATGAAGGGATTAGGCAGCGGATGCGAGAGATGCATCAGGAGCGGCGTTAGGAGCTAGACGCCGCCGGGCAAGCCCCTCCATCCCAGCCAAAAGCGGAGCAGGGCATCCCTTTCTCTGAGGGGATCATGCAGGAAGTGATCCCCCCTCACGTCAAGCTTTCCACCATCGAACCGTATCATGGATCTACTAATCCCGATGACCACCTGAGCAGTTTCAGATCCATCATGATGTTCCACGAAGCATCAGATGCGATCCTATGCCGAGCCTTCCCCTCTACTCTTAGAGGATCCGCTAGAACCTGGTTTAACAGCCTGAAGCCAGGTTCCATTGATTCTTTTGATGAGCTGAGCCGGTTATTCATCAGCCAGTTTGTTAGCAAACATCACCAATGACGGAGATTTGATTCCCTCTTCGAAGTCAAGTAGCGAGAGGGAGAATCTCTGAAGAACTACCTTGGTCATTTCAACACGGCCCTATTGAAGATCGACCATCTCAATCACGAGGTGGCCATATCGGCCCTGGCGGGAGGAGTGTCGAAGGAAGGTGACTTATACTTGGCTTTGGAAGTCAATTACCCAAAAAGCCTTTCTGATATGATGGCCTTGGTAGACAATACACTCGGGTCGAGGAGTCATGAAGGATGGCTCGAGCCAAGCAATTGAAGAAGAAGGAGGCAAAAGGCTCGAAGAAGCATCGATCCTACTGCCATGCAAGCCTGCCTCGCTGCCAAAGAGCTCCTCCACCACCGCCTTAGGATCGAACCCAGAGCCCGGCTCGAAGGTTCGATCGATATACTCCTCTCACCGCGCCAAGGGCGCAAATCTTGATAGAAATCGAGCGCCAAATTCCTCTGCCTCCTCTCTGAGGCAATGCAGCTCGGAGGGATATAACAAAATACTGCCGCTTACATCGAGATCATGGGCATGACACTGAAGAATGCTGGCAGCTCCGAAACGAGATTGAGCAGCTCATCCGGTGGGGCAGACTGGATCGGTTCAGGAGAGCCCCTGAGCCGAACAATGGAGAAGATCGTCAGCCTAATCCTCACCAACTTTCTCCGCCAAACCCCCAGTCATTGGCAATGTTAATATGATAGCAGTGATCAGCTCTCCATCATCTTGGCCAGGCGAGAAGGAGAATCCATCAAAGAAGGCCCGGGTTGATGAGCTTTCTTTTTCTGATGAGGATCTCTGGAAGGTACAGTACCCCGATGATGATGCCTTAGTTGTATCCATGAACATGAACGGCTATGATGTACACCGCATTTTAATTGATAGTGGAAGCTCTGGTAATATTCTATATTTTGATGCCTTTGTGAGATTGAAATTGCGGATGGAGAGCCTCCGGGCTATAGAATCTATCCTAGTGGGTTTTACGGGTGACGCTGTAGTCCCCGAGGGAGTTATTACTTTAACAGCTCGAGCAGGCACTTGTCCCAGTGTAGCCACTACACTCATGGCTTTTCTCGTAACCAAGCTCCGGTCCCCTTACAATGCTATCCTAGGCAGGCCAGGGCAAATATCTCTTAAAGCCATCATTTCCATTCCTCATCTCGTCATGAAGTTTCCACCGAATGGAGGGTAGGGGTTGTCCAAGGAAGTTAAATTGTGGCTTGGCACTGCTTTGTAGCTGACCTTCAGTCCAAGAAGCCCGAAGTAGATCGGCTGGATGCTCGGGAGGACTTTATCGAGCAGCAAGGAGAGCCAGCCGAAGAATTGGAAGAAGTACCACTCGATGAAGTTTGGCCCGACCGAACCATAAGGATTGGGTCACAACTGAAGGGGAAGCTTCGGTAAGACTTGGTTGAGTTCCTTTGGAAAAATGCTGACATTTTTGCTTGATCCGCATCGGACATGCCTGGAATTAACCCGAATGTCCTAGTCCACTGCCTCAACATGGACGAAGCGTTTCAGCCGATCAAGCAAAAGAAGAGAAGCTTTGCCCCCGAGCGTCAAAAGGCTATCGAAGAAGAGGTAGACAAACTCATTAAAGCCAACTTCATCCAAAAATTAATTATCCTGATTGGCTGGCAAATGTGGTTATGGTGAAGAAATCAAATGGTAAATGAAGGATCTGCATTGACTTCACGGACCTCAACAAAGCTTGCCCGAAGGATAGTTTTCCTCTCCCTCAGATCGATCAGCTTGTGGATTCAACTTTGCGCCACCAGATGCTGACCTTTATGGATGCTTACTCGGGCTACAACCAGATTCAGATGGCGCTCGAGGATAAAAAAAAGACTGCCTTCATCACCAACCGAGATATCTATTGCTACCGAGTTATGCCTTTCGGTTTAAAAAATGCAGGCGCAACCTACCAAAGGCTGGTCAATAAAGTTTTTAAAGAGTAAATCGATCAAAATATGGAAGTATATATTGATGACATGCTGGTAAAGAGCAAGGAAGCATCCCGACATATCAAAGATCTTACAGAAAGCTTCGCGACGCTTCGAAAGTATCAGATGAAGCTTAACCCAACCAAATATGCTTTCGGAGTTAACTCTAGAAAGTTCTTGGGTTTCATGATCTCCCAACGAGGTATTGAGGCTAACCCACAGAAAATCCAAGCCCTGCAACAAATGGCGCCTCCGGGATCAATCAAAGAATTGCAACATCTCACCGAGAGGATAGCATCTCTCAATCGTTTCGTTGCTCGGTCGGCCGAAAGATGCTTGCCCTTTTTCAAAGTGCTCCGGTCGGCCAAAAACTTTCAATGGACCCCGGATTATCAGAAATCCTTCGAAGATCTAAAAAAATACCTCGGCTCACCACCTCTCCTCAGTAGTCCGAAGCTAGGAGAAATGTTGTATCTATATCTAACGGTCTCTAAAGGCGCTATTGGCTCTGTCTTGATTAGAGAAGAAAACAAAGTTCAAAAGACGGTCTATTATGTTAGCAAATTGCTCCAAGATGCTGAGGCGAGGTATACCCGGATCGAGAAGATGGTGTTGGCTTTGATAACATCGGTCTGAAAGCTGTGGCCATATTTTCAAGCACACACTGTGACGATTTTGACTGACCAACCCATCAAGTCGATTATACATCATCCAGAAACATCAGGAAGGATGACTAAATGGGTTGTTGAATTGAGCGAGCATTATGTCCAATATCAGCCTCGTCCGGCCATCAAGGCGCAGGTCCTGACGGATTTTCTCCTTGAATGCATCATACCCGAAGATGGCTCTACTCCGGACACTCTCGAGCAGCCAAGGCCCAGCGCTCTATGGCTGCTCCATGCCGACAGATCCTCCAACGCAAGCGGTTCTGGTGCTGGCTTAGTCCTCACTAGCCCAGAAGGGACAACATTCGAGTACGGCATCCGTTTCTCATTCCTAGCCTCCAACAATGAAGCAAAGTATGAGGCCCTGCTCGCTGGACTTCGCATCGCTCGCGAACTCAAGATTAAAAAGCTGAATGCCTACACCGACTCTCAATTGGTGGCCGGCCAGGTGCAGGGAGAATTTGAAGCTAGGGAGCCAAACATGGTTCGGTATCTTCAAAAGGTGCGTGACTTGTCTGCAGCTTTGCTGAATTTAAAATTATTCAAATCCTAAAAACTGAAAATGCGCATGCCAACCTTTTATCTCGCCTGACCACCATGGACTCAATGGATCTTGAGCAAAGTTTCACTTGAAAGTCCTGGAGAAGTCAAGCATTGCCGATGTTGATCAAATAATGCAAATCGATACCGAACCGTCCTGGCTAAAGATGCAAATCGATACCGAACCAAATCAAAGAGGGGTTGCTCACCGCTGACAGAAAAGAAGCAAGGAAGCTAAAGATGCAATCATCTTATTATGTCCTGCTTGATGATCGGCTATATAAATGATCCTTCTCCATGCCATTACTTAAATGCCTTCGCCCGTCAGAGATTGATTATGCTCTTCGAAAGGTTCATGAAGGCATCTGTGGCAATCATCTTGGCAGCCAAGCTCTGTGCCACAAAGTGCTAGCCAGGGTTATTATTGGCCCACCATGCAAAGGGATGCCGACAGCTTGGTCCGAGCTTGTGATTCGTGCCAGCGACACTTAAATGTTTAGAGGCTCCTCTCCGCTCACCTAATGCCTATATCGTCTGCTTGGCCCTTTGCCAAGTTGGGAATGCACATACTTGGTCCTTTTTCCTTCGCCACTGGATAGAGGAAGTTCTTGTTTGTAGCCATCGACTATTTCACCAAGTGGATCGAGGCCGAAGCAGTCGCTCAGATAACCGAAGCTTGAGCTAGGGACTTCGTATGGAGATTTATCATTTGTTGGTTTGGCCTTCCTCGTACCATCATACCGACAATGGAAGATAGTTCGACAATCCTAAATTTCGAGAGTTTTGCGAGGACAATGGTATCTCTCACCGCCTCACTTCGGTGGGACATCCTCAAGCCAATGGAGAGGCCGAGGTAACTAACCGAACTCTTCTGCAAGGCATTAAGGCCTGGCTCAGCAGAGCACGAGGTAGATGGGTAGAGGAACTTCATCATGTGCTGTGGGCTTATCGAACCACTAAAAGGATCCCCATAGGCCAGACTCCATTCAAAATGGCTTTTGGCATGGAAGCTGTCATCCCTGTGGAGATCGGACTCCCTTTCCCTAGAGTGGAAAGTTATTCAGAGGAATCCAATGACAAGCAACTCCAAACCAATCTGGATTTGATAGAAGAAATCAGGGAGAAAGCCCGGATCCGAATGGCAACCTATCAGCAGAGGGTAGCTCGTTACCACTCCACCAGAGTAAAGGAAAAATCCTTCCTCCCTGGTGATTTAGTACTCCGGAAGGTATCAGTTTCAAAGCCATTGGAACAAGAGAAATTGTTTCCAAATTGGAAAGGCCCTTATCAAGTTACTGAAGTGATCAGACCCGGCACTTACAAGCTCCAGGATCTAGATGAAAAATCCATCCCTAGGACATGGAGCTCGGATAATCTTTGTATATATCATCAATAAAGTATGCCTCCACTAAACCCACTTTGTTTACAAAAGTGAAACTTCATTTTCAAAATTTGCAATGTTGTTATTCCAATCACTTTTTTTCAAAGACTGTAATGAGAAGCAAGTTTTGCTGTATAATCTCTCAAGCCTCGGCTGGGCCGAGTGATCTCCGTACCTTGGTAGCGCCAAGTAAAATATAATCTTTCAAGCCTCGGCTGGGCCGAATGATCTTCGTACCTTGGCAGCGCTAAGTAAAATATAATCTTTCAAGCCTCAGCAAGGCCGAGTGATCTCCGTACCTTGGCAGCGCCAAGTAAAATATAATCTTTCAAGCCTCGGCTGGGCCGAGTGATCTCCGTACCTTGGCAATGCCAAGTAAAATATAATCTCTCAAGCCTTGGCTGGGCCGAGTGATCTCCGTACCTTGGCAGTGCCAAGTAAAATAAATCTTTCAAGCCTCGGCTGGACCGAATGATCTTCGTACCTTGGCAGCGCCAAGTAAAATATAATCTTTCAAGCCTCGGCTGGGCCGAGTGATCTCCGTACCTTGGCAGCGCCAAGTAAAATATAATCTTTCAAGCCTCGACTAGGCCAAGTGATCTTGTACCTTGACAATGTCAAGTAAAATATAATCTCTCAAGCCTCGGCTGGGCCGAGTGATCTCCGTACCTTGGCAACGCCAAGTAAAATATAATCTTTTAAGCCTCGGCTGGGCCGAGTGATCTCCATACCTTGGAAGCACCAAGTAAAATATAATCTCTCAAGCCTCGGCTGGGCCGATTGATCTTTATACCTTGGCAGCGCCAAGTAAAATATAATCTTTCAAGCCTTGGCTGGGCCAAGTGATATCCATACCTTGGCAGCGCTAAGCAGAAAATAGTATGATCTCTCAAGCCTTGGCACGACCGAGTGATTCTCTCAAAGCATCGACAAAGCCGATTGATTTTTCCATGTTTCAGCATGGTTTAACTGCATTGCTACATCTTGGCAAGTTTAAGCGACTTTTCTTTGTGTTTTAACAAAATCAAACAAGTCGTTCCTTACTAAGGTAAGGTCCGTTTTCTTTCTCGGCATGACCGAGCTTATATTGGAAACAGGCAGAGCCGTCCAGGCCTCCCTCTAACCTGAACGAAGGCAAGTACCCTTTTCGCAAAGGACTAAGCGAAATCATATTGCTAAAACACCTAACCAAAGCAAAGTGACTAGAATGTTACTAACGATTATGAACTAGCGCTGTCATTTGAAAAGCGGAGTACATACAATACGACTCTTATGTTGAGACAACACGAATACATCAGCAAAGAAATCAACACCTAATATAGAAAAGGAAAACAGAATAGCAAAAAGATAAAGGTACAAAAAGAAGCCTTTCTTTATTGCTAATAAAAAATTACAACATCTTGAGAGGCATTACAAGTGCGCAATAGCACAGGAAATAAAAAAAAACTAAAAGCTTGGGCGAGCAACTCTGATTGATGACATCACTTCCACTTTCGATCCAAGAAATCAGAGAAACCAAAAGGCTCCGTTGAGTTGCTGGTTAATGCCAAAGAACAAAGGAAGCCATCCCACGGACCCCTCCATTGAATGAACTGAGGGACCCAAACTGGACTGAAAGCCCGTGCACTGAGTTGCTAGTCACTGATCAAGAACATAGACAGCAACCCAGCGCTACTTACCTTCCTCCTCATTAAGAGCCGGATGATGGACCCCCGGACGATGAACTAAGGGATCCAACATGGCGTTCAGCCAAGATAGACTGAGGATGAAGGGAAGTTCATGAAAGCCAGGGGCCCATAGATATTTGTATTTCCAGAAGGATCCCATGGCAAGTGAAAGGAGCCACATAGAGAGCACATGCGTGCGCTCCCCATATATCTGTCCCCATGCGCTCTCTGTATGGCCTTCGAAACTCCTCCTCTGAGGACTACTTGCTCTTCAGCAACTCCTCCATTGCCCCAACCATCGGGGTCAAGCCAACTTTCAAAAGGAAAACTTGACCTCACCACCCTTGGCCTCGATAAGACAGGAGCCATGAAAATCTCTCTAATCTATGGAGCAAGAAGGCTTTCGAGGAGT
The DNA here is from genome assembly GCA_900491605.1 of Calamus simplicifolius. Taxonomy (NCBI): domain Eukaryota; kingdom Viridiplantae; phylum Streptophyta; class Magnoliopsida; order Arecales; family Arecaceae; genus Calamus; species Calamus simplicifolius. The sequence continues at coordinate 819,686 of UESW01004487.1, forward strand.
GCTCAGATACCTCCCCCCCCCCCCCCCCCCCCCCCCCCTTTTATGGGCAACGGGCTGAGAACAGCCATTAATTGAGGGGAGACTCTAGAATTCGAAACGCCACAATAGCACTGCGCTCGAAACCATGTGGCGCAATGTGGAAAAAGTGGGCACAATCCCAAGATACATTAGGTACACCTTTCAGGTCGTGGCGAAAGATGAAAGATTTCCTTCCAACCTCGAATCAAGAGCTTTAAATGCCAAAAACTGCCTGCAAATCTCGGGATACGAATAGGCCTGGGGAGTCCTCCACAAAAGATTATATGGTCCAATAGCGATCAAGTGCTTGGAGTATACGAAAAGTAAACTCACATCGGGAGAGACAAGGCATTAAATAAAAGTAAATGCCCTGGAAAGAGGTAAGGCATACCTCGGCCAACATAAACCACGTTCTGCACTTCGACCAAGTTAAATAAGCCCTCTCTATTTTTTACGAAATTAAGTTATTGCCCCATAGCCGAGCTATCCCCTATACCTTGGCAAAGCCGGGCTACTCTTATCTTTAAGCAAATTTGGTCGGGGCAATCTCAACGAGAAATGGGGCTACTCATTTAATTCTGTAGAGGGCTAAACTTTGGCAAAGAGCGGACGGTTAAAAATTCATTCAGAACGCAAATGCCAAAATGGTGAAACACAGAAATGAAAATAAGGTGATTTATTTATATCCTAATGTCGCCAAACAAAGTAAAAATACTGGAGGACAAATCTCTAAATCTTATCACTAGGTCCTAGGGACGGATCCTCCTCGGTGAGTGTTTTTGAGGCCCCAGTTTCCATTGCATCAGGTCTCAAAGCCTCCGGTCCTCTAGCAATTTCTGCAGGAGCCTCCATTGGATCTCCTTCTGAGGCCACTTCAAAATCAATACCGGGGACATCCTCATCATCATTGTCATCATCGGATGGAGAGGTCGCCGCCATTGCTTCAGTTGTTAGCGATGGGAAATAATACCCCTCATCCTCCAGAAATAAGAGGTTGATATCCGAGTACTCCTGAATTACTCTCGCCTGAACCTCGCTTACCCCAACTTTATACGCCTCCTTTGAAAATTGAATTGCCTACGGGCGAATTCTCAGAACTCTTATATCTCTCGAATGCTAGAGCGATCTCATTATCTATCTCAGATACCCGATGCTTTAGCTCAGAGTACTTCTCTCGGCTCAAGGTTAAATCCTTATTTAAAGCCGTTATTTGATCGATCACCTCGGCTCTGACTTTATCCAACTAAAATGGAAATGAAAATAACAAACAAAGTAGATGATCAGATCAGTTTTGACTACGAGAAAAAGATGGACCATAGTACAGAAATAGCAGCAAGAACTTACCTCTTTGGCACGACAAGCAGGCTTGGCTTCCGCCATTTTAGCTCTCTTCCAAGCCTTCTCCCTCTCTTTTTTACACCTGCCCATGTCCTTCCAGGCATGTTCAAGGTCCATCCTATCCCTGGACCCATCGGATCGCACTTGATGCAGCTCGGCTGTAAGGTCAATGACCTGCTTCTGACATGACTCGAGCCGAGCTTCGAGACGAGATCTCTCTTCAGCGGCCCTACTATTGAGGAGCCCAACCTTCCTCTGAGCTTCTCCTTGGAACTTCAACAGTTCCGACTGGGCTTCATCAGCCATTTTCCGAGCCTCCCCAAGCTTGGCCACCTCCGCCCGCAGCCGTGATGCCTCGGATCGGGCATCCTCACCTGACCGTTTGACCTCATCAAGCTCGGCTCGCACTTTGGCCAACTCCTTCGAGTGCTGATTGATCGAGCTTGCCTTGGCACGAAGTAACTCAACCTCACGCATGATCTGCCCATTATAATCCTGGACTATAGACAGATGCTTGAAAAGTTCTCGCTGAAGAAGGATCGCCTGTAGTCAAACAAATAGTTAGGTTCGGTAAGACACGTAGAGCATTTGAAGAAGGCGTAAAAGGAAAGAGAACTTACCTGAATGTAGGAAGTGTTCATGTCCCTTAGAATGTACGATTCAGGGACCAACGCACAGCCTATCAAGTCAGAGGACAATTCAAATCCCTCAATGGAAATAGAAATCTCCCGAGGGCTATTCTCTCCCCCTTCAGGGTAGACGATATTTCCCCCCTCATAAAGAACACTGAAAAGATTGCCCCGGGCATAAGGGTCAAGAAGATAACTAAGCCTGCTTATTTCTTCTTCATCGCCTACCGACATCCTCGAGGGCCCCGGTTCTCCGTTCTCATCGGAGGAGCCTCTGTTTTGCCTAGAGGATCTCTTCTTTCTCCTCCTTCCTCCTCACCTCTGCGGAAAGACCCTGGTTCCTCCATCCTCGTTGGGAGAGTCTCTGCTCTGCCCGGCAGATCTCTCTCTCCCCCTTCTTCCTCTTTGGTCCCACAAAGGGGAGCCTCTGCCGGAGGTGGGATGACACTCGTTGCAAGCGCTACCATCGGGTCTTCGGAGAAAGCTTCTCTCAACCTTAACTTGCTCATGGAGCCCTCCCCTTCAGGGTAAGGAACATCGGCGGCCATAGGATAAATAAATCTTGTCACTTGGAAGTCCTCGTCTGACAGTTCCTGCATTTGGTCACGTTCCTGTTTCACCTGAACCATAACTTCTCCGCCTCATCACCAGATGCTGATCTCTCAAATCCCAGTACTAGGGTGAGAGTCGCAGACTTGAAAGATGAGGCTCAACTATTTCTTGTGAATGGCTTATCAGAGCTAGTTGCAACCCGGAGGAGAAGAGGGTCGCCTCCGCTCGGACCTGGCCCTCTTCCCTTTCTTGGGAGTCGACAAGGTAGTGCGATGATGCTTAGCGCCTCTCCCTCCGCTCGAACCACCATGGTCAATTGCGAGTGCCCCTCTTATCTGAGCCCCAAACTCAGATCTAATCCCTACAAGTAAGGGAACGATCAATCACAAGAACATCTAAGAACATCTGGGCATAAAGGAAGAAATGTCACACTTACTTAAAGGGTCGACTCGACTTAGCCCGGCATTATATAGAGCCTCTTCGATCAAAAGGGCATCAATGGGAACCACCTTGCTGCTGTATAAAATGTTGAAGTCCTCCTTCTCCGCTCTTGATAGTGTTGGACGCTAATTTGGATCTGAAGGGAGAGGCCCCCAATGATGAGGAAAGTCGAACGCATCGTTCTATTCGATAATAAAAAATCATGACTTTCATCCCTTAATAGAAGTTGAAACCTTCGAAAACCTCTTAAAATTCTTTCGAGGTCCGATGTAGTGCCAAGAAGAATCTTTGAAGGATGTGAGGCTATGACAAGTCCGGAACAGAGGAACCATCGCCATGATTCCAGTGAACGAACACAAGGAGATGAACCCGATGATATAACGCCAACTATTCAGCATAATCATCATTGGGCAAACACCATAATACCTCATACCGCTCACCAGTGGGTTGAGAAAAAAATGAAGCCCCACCTTGAAACTTTCTTCATAAAAGAATACCTCCGACTCCAACCGATCAGGCACCCTCTTCCGAGACTAGGAACTCGCATTTGAATGTCGCTGGTCAACCAGTATTCTCGACGGACTCTTTCCAGATCTACTGCGGTCATAGTCGAGGCCATGTCCATGGGCATCCCTTGTCTCCGAGATCAGAAGAAGAAGCATCAGCCATGTTTGGTTCTAAGATAAGGATCCTCAAAGGAAGAAGACAAAGGAGAAGAGCAACGAAAGTGATCCACCTCTCACATCCCACTTCTATTTAAATCATTTTAACAGGGAAAAAATCCCCAGACGCCGCCAAATCTCTATCTTGCCACGCACCATTATGCCTACGGCGAGTAGAAGAAGATGAGGGGTTTTCCTCCTTGTAGGCGAGAAGAAATGATGGAGTAGCAGCCTGGCATTTATGAAGGTCTCAAAGCATGCCCCCGCCTATTCGAATTTCTCTAATTAGATAAAGCCGTCCAAAACTCTACTCCCTATGCCCGAGCCTACGCCTCGGATTAGGTAGTGGGGGAGCATGTGATAAGAGATAAAATTGTCATCGCGCTGACACTCGCGCACGTTACAAAAAGGGTCAAGACTACTCTCAATTTTTGGTCAGCCAGCTATCATATCTAGAGAATAACGAAGCCGAGCCATCCTCAAGCTGAATTATTCTAAACCATTCCTGCACCTCAGCGAGCCCACACTGTCCTCTTATCTTGACCAAGCCGAGGCATTCTATCCTTATGTGCTCGACAATACCAAAATATTATACGCCTCGGCCAAACCTCTCGTCTCGGCCAAACCGAAGCATTCAAATGCTTCTGTTACACCGAGCTATTCGTATGCCTCGGCCAGGCCAAGGCATTCAAATGCCTCTATGGAATTGAGCGCAGGAAAATTCAAATTTATGGTTATTCTACAAGGTTCTAGCCGCATAGGTCTCCAATGACCTCGAGCGAAAAATTACGCTAGTGATATCGGAAGTGGCCTAGGGCCTACATAGTCAACGAATCTCAAAGCACCAACCAGCTCTCCTAGCCGTCGTCTCTAACTAATTAGAAACTGATACTATTGGCCTCATAACAACTTGATTCGAATCCGATTCGAATATGAACGGTTTCGATCCCCCTGTGATACGTCCAAGAAGTCAAGTGATCACCTATAAATACCCTTGTCCTAAAGTCTCTCAGGTATGCTCTGACTGACACAGATTGAAAACTTCATTGAAGCTTGAGCAGAGCCCTGAGTTCTCGAGAGGCCATTTATCTTGAGGAATTCTTCTGCGACAGCCTTTCTCCTTATATCTGCTTGCTGTGAATTTTCACTGACTTGGGCATCGGAGGGTCTTCCGCAGAGGGCCACCCCAGACACTCTCTGCATGAGGACTGTCTTGCAGGTCCTGCCCGAACGAGAGATCATCATCCAGATCCGGAGTCGAGCCGCATCCGAGTGGAGAACGAATTTTTACGGCAATAAATCTCAACCCTTGGACCCACACCCAGCCCAATACAAGTTAACCCCCCTGAACTTTGATAACACCACTCCATGCTCAATAAAAAGATATGTTATTATTATGTATATGATTTATATAAGTAGTACTTTTTATGGTTTTAGATTTTTGTGTCATATATTATTTAGTGCTCTTTTTTGAGTAACTTATGTATATATGCAGTTTGACAAGAAAAAACTTATAAACAAGAAGAGATAGACATTATGCGCGAAGAATAGGTCGAGTACTTGCAAGGTTTCATTTGAAGAAATGTTATAGAAATGTTTATTAAAGTTTGAATTATCTAAAAATGTTATGGATATTTGTATGATAGTATTGGATATTTCAATTCAATGTATTTGAGGTTTTTTGGAATTGAAAGTATATGTTTGTATGACAGTATTGGACATTTCAATTCAATATTTTTAGATTTTTTTTGGAATTGAAAGTATATGTTTGTATTACAGGATTGGATATTATACTAGGTTTTCAATATAAAAACGTAGTCTAAATGTATATAATAGACTACATTTTCTGATAAAAAAGTAGTCTAAATATATTTCAAGACTACATTTTTTTGCCTTTTAACTACAATTTCTGATAAAAACGTAGTCTAAATATATTTAAAGACTACGTTTTATTAACTTTTAACTATATTTTCTGATAAAAATATAGTCTAAATGTATTTAAAGACTACATTTTTTTACTTTTAACTATAATTTTTGAAAAAAATGTAGTCTAAATATATTTAAAGACTACGTTTTATTGACTTTTAACTATATTTTCTAATAAAAACATAGTCTAAATGTATTTAAAGACTATTTTTTTGACTTTTAACTATAATTTTTGATAAAAATGTAGTCTTTTGTATAGTTATAAACTATATTTTCTGATAAAAATGTAGTCTAAATATATTTAAAGACTATATTTTTTTGACTTTTAACTATGTCTAAAAACATAGTTTAAACAAGGGACTTTTAACTACACTCACACTTTTAACTACACTCACCTAGACTGTGGTTTAAAAAACATAGTCTATATATAAAAGACTACGTTTTTTAGACATAGTCTAATTAAAAAATCGTTGTAGTGCCTGAATTTGCATGAGAGCTTTATAACTCTCCAAATGGTCAAGTGGATTTGTGGTGCCATCATAAGGATCCAGCTAGGGAAGAAAAAATCTATGAGAGATAGGCTCTTCCATAATCTGGCGAGTAAGGGGTGGACGAGTGTCATAATCCACCCATGGTTGGTTGTTGAGTTTCTGGATGAGCTCTTCCAACCATCGTTATTGTTCTTCCAAATGCCTCTTCATCTAACAATTGAGGTCTTCGCTCGTTGATTCAAAAGATGAGTAGGGGGAGCGATGACGCTGATGAAGACATATCCTTCAGCCCTTCCCCCATCAGTATTTGAAGGAGGGGCTGCTCGAGCGGTGGATAGGAGACCGCAACCTCTTGGAGGTTTTCTGATGGTGGTGCTTGGATGAAGCATGATGGTGGTGATACTCTTCCAGAGGGTCTTCTGTAGGTAGATTGTTGACTGGCTGGGGCAGCTATTGCAAGCAGTATGGGATGCTCGGGTTGCTGTTGGACAACTGCCGGTTGTTGTCCTTGCAACTCACGGACTGCCCCAACAAGAGCTTGGACTTGCTGGGTAAGGATGGCCAGCTATTCGTGTGGGGTGGACAAAATCGGTGGTGAGGAAAAGTAGGGAGATTAGCTTTCGGTTGCTCACATGATAGGAATGCCCCCCAGTATAACTGGCAAAGGCTTCTTAAATATGTATCACCACCATTGTTGTTCAAGAGAAGGCGAGCTTGTAGCTCAGAGTTACAGAGCTATCCTTTTACGCCCCCCTTCCTGGCATGCTAATCTGATGATGCATGATTACCTTGAGCTGATGTCCTTGAGCGCCAGTGGACATGCCGTCAGTTTGCTGAAGAAGCTTCACCTCGGCGCCGAGATCTACAAGAAGTCTCGAAGATCGGATATTCCGACGGGAACCCTCTGATGCTCAAGTTAGTGATCAGGATCACAGTCATAAGCTTGAAGAAGCTCAAGAGAGAGAGAGTTAAAGATGAAAAAATGCTCTTTGAATGCTTGAGTGTTTATACCTTGGTCAGTGGTCCCACTTATCCGTTTTATTGATACTTGGGGTCCGTGTTACTTGCTTCGAAAGCTTTGGGATCTCATCACTACTACAGAAATTTAATTAGACTACGTCTAAAAAACGTAGTCTTTATATATAGACTACAGTTAAAAATATTTTAAAAAACGTAGTCTTTTTGAGTGTAGTCAAAAAAATATGAGCGTAGTTAAAAGTCCCCGGTTTAGACTACGTTTTTAGATATAGTTAAAACTAAAAAAAAACGTAGTCTTTAAATACATTTAGACTACATTTTTAATCAGAAATTGTAGTTAAAAGTCAAAAAAATGTAGTCTTTAAATACATTTAGACTACATTTTTATCAGGAATTGTAGTCTATTATGTACATTTAGACTACGTTTTGATATTGAAAACGTAGTATAATATCCAATCGTGTCATACAAACATATACTTTCAATTCCAGAAAAATTCTAAAAATATTGAATTGAAATATCCAATACTGTCATATAAATATCCAATACTGTCATTATACAAACATATTCCAAAAAATCTCAAATACATTGAATTAAAATATCCAATTTTCTTCAATATTTCTTCGATGCTAAATCTCAAATACATTTAGAAACAATTTTCTTCAAATGAAACCTTGCAAGTACTCGACCCATTCTCCATGCATAATGTCGATCTCTTCTTGTTTATAAGTTTTCTTCTCAGCAAACTACATATATACACATAAGTTACTCAGAAAAGAGCACTAAATGATACATGACAAAAAATCTAAAACTATAAAAAGTACTACTATATATATATGAATCATGTACACAATAATAACCTACCTTTTCATCAGTTGAACTGACATATCAATAGGCTTCGTGTAACCTGCAATCGAATCAAAGATGAGCACCATGATAGAAAAAGAAGTTAGTTTAAATAATAGGCAAACAAAGGTGAACATATATATACAACGTACGCTGTAGTCTGATCCTGTTGTCGTTTATGTGGTTTTGGGCAGGGGATGCGACTGGTCTTTTCCTCTTCTTGAGTTCCGCGTAAGTATCAGCATTTTTTTCTCTGTTCTCTCTCTCTTCTTCGTTGGCTTGGTTTTTTTTGTTGAAGTAATCCAATCTTCTTGCCTCTGCTCACTCTCTGTTTGGTTTTCCTCAAAGATATAATTTGTTGTGGGGAATAAAAATTCTCTGCTTCTTGTCCAACCTCTCCATGCATCTTGTTTTCCCTTTTTCTTGATTTTTCCATGATTTATCTTTTGATGGATGCTGCACGCAACTAAAATTTCAAGTGCTGGTTGGATTTACTTTTTCCTAAGAGCTATATGATTAATTAGATGAGAATTATTCTTGTTTTCCAAGAGCTAGCATTCTCTAAACTTTTCCTTCTCTTTTCAAAGGGTCACATTTTGGAGGATCGTAAAGAGCAAATCAACAGAGGATTTTTCAGGATACCCTACAACATGGCCCTGCTCAATTGCCTTCTCTCCGCTTGGTAAGCTTGTCCACCATCCAATCCATCTTGTGCTCGCTTTTGAATCTGCCCAAATTTCTCATACGAAGATTAATAGCAAACAAATAAACAAAGCAGCAGTAACGCCTACTGAGTCAGCCATCAAGTATGGCGAATAGGGGTGGGCATGATGATTGATGAATGATAGAGTAGGATCACATCACATGGGCTCGGGCCATTCATTAGCCTATTATTTAAACAAAGAAGTTAGTTTAAATAATAACATCTTGCAAGCAACCTTTCCAATACCATAATCCAAGAACCTGAATTAGAGAAGCAACACATTAAGTTTCATATAAAATTTTAAATATCCCATTTAGAATAGCAAGCAATAACTCAAACATGAACAGAGAAAGATTACATGTAGCACCGAACGTTGGTATCATGGACGCAGCATGGGCAGTGGAAGAAGACGCATCCGACCGGCTTCGGCCTTCGCCTTCGCGAGCTTCCTCTTCATCGTCGAAAGGTGTTGGTATCCATCTGTAGCCGTGGAACAGGGGAGGTGGACTCACCTGATTCACGGCGGCGCAGCGGGTGCCTCCGGCGAGGATCGTCGGTCGTCGGGGGGGCTACAAGAGTCCCCGAAGATGCCCACACCCCTGGGCCGGTGCCGGAAAGGGAGAAGGTAATGAAGGAAGAGAAGAACCTTGCTGTTCTTCTCTGTCACTATCATTGCAACTGGGAGCTCGTCTCCCTTCCTTTATAGAGGTTGTCTAGGAGACAACCCATTAATGAGGCATGGGTGGACGTCTCCTCTGGTCGGAGCCTCGGAGGGAGGAGCACGCCTCCTGTGTTCCTCATGGGCGGCTCCGTCCCAGCCGCAAGAGGAACAGGGGAACAGGGGCTGAAACAGTTTCAACCCCTATTTCGTAACAATCTCCCACTCGTCCATACAGGACCTTACTTTTAATGTCATCTCACCTCTCTCCTCTTGCAGTGCAGTGGGGTATGCGATCCGACGAAATTCATACACAGTGACACACAGTGAAAATGCTGCACTAAGTTAATGAATAACTAATGCAGTACATTAATCGATGCAATCCAATCTCGTCCGTATCCCAGAAAATCCGATCACACCACAATCAAGTACTCTCAATCCCTCAAGCATTTAACCCGAGTAGTACTTGAAAAAACACTAAGTCAAGTATCTGTGTCCATAATCATATGCAACTCACGCACATGATTGCCCGGGCTATGGATCACAATAGATAAGGTGCGGTCGTGAATAATCTTCCTTGAACGCTCATACCAATCCATCTTTGTCCAGTTGACTTCCTAGGATTATCTCATGTGGCCGTATTAATTTCATGACCTTGGAGGATAAGGCTAAGAAAGTCATCTTGAACTCCAACTTCATGATATAGGCTCAAGTCCAAGGACACTATAAAGTTATAGGGCTCACACGGTAACGGAGAGGGAGTATCCCGTTACCCCTACTGGGTCGACTTTAGCACATGCAACATAATGCATGTTACGGTGGAGCTCCCACTCAATGGGCTATGTCATACTCAAACACCGTACGAACACAAGTTCAGGCATCACAAAGTTGCCTGACTCGAGCACACACCAATGCTCCCAGTTCGGCTACAATAGGCTTTAGCACGGATCTGTGGACATACATGTACATACTCCGTACTCGACTCTCTGAGTCTCATTTCAGTCCAAACTGAGGCGACTTATTATAATAATTTATGTAGCCCATTTTGCAACTTATGCAATCTGCAACTCATGCAGTCTGTAACTCATACAGTATCATATGCAACCATGCATTCACTCAAGCATCTATCATGGCTACTTTAGTCTCATCCTGCCCACTACAAAAGTGTCAGGTTGATCACCCCTGTGAGTAGGCTGATCAAAGCATGTGACATTTATACACATATGTGCCTGCCAATATGAACTCATCATGATAATAATGAAAACAAGCATTTCATTTTAACATAAATAAGACACAGTCTACAATATCCATACAATCCCTGTCTGTCAGATACAATGAAGACCCAGACTCCTCATATGAGTCTGAAAGACATCTCTAGCAATAGGCTTAGTCAATGGATCAGCCAACATCCTGCTAGTAGAGATATGTCTAAGGGTAACCTCTCCTTGCTTGATCATATCTCGAATGAAGTGATATCTAATGTCAATATGCTTAGACCTTCCATGATACTTGGAATCTTTAGCATATTGCAATGCTGCCATACTATCGGAACATATCTGAATAGTCTCTTGAGCACTGGGTGATATCTCAAGTCGTCTCAAGAACCTCCTCAGCCACACGGCCTCCTGGACAGCAGCCGAACAAGTAATGTATTCGGTTTCCATAGTGGACAGGGCTATGCAGTTCTGTTTCTTACTGTACCAAGAGACAGCTCCACCTCCAAAGATGAACACATATCCTGAAGTGGATTTATGCTCATCTCTATCACCAACCCAATCAAAGTCACAAAAACCTTTAATCTCAAATCCCCTCCTTGATAACATAGGGTGAGATTAGCAGTACCACGAAGGTAGCAAAAAATCCTCTTTACTGCTTCCCAATGAGCAAGCCCTGGGTTGCTTTGGTACCGACTGACCAAGCCTACCGCAAAGCTAATGTCAGGACGTGTACACAACATAGCGTACATCAAACTTCCCACAGCACTCGCATAGGGAATCATGCTCATCTTCTCTCTCTCCTCATTCATTCTAGGGCACTGGTCAATACTCAAAGTGCAGGCCTTCTCTATTGGGGTATCAATGGGTCTCGAATAGTGCATTCGGAATCGTTCCAAGATTTTTTGAATATAAGTTTCTTGAGACAAACCAAGAAACTTCTTAGCACGATTCCTTAGGATCCTCACTCCTAGTACAAAATTCGCCTCACCCATATCCTTTATCTCAAAAATGGAGGACAGCCACTCCTTAGTGGCATTGATCACCCCTATAGAACTCCCAGCTATTAGGATATCATCCACATACAACGCTAAAAATCGAATCCCATCGTCTGATTTCTTAATGTATACACAGTGGTCCTCTTCAATCATGGTTAAGCCAATCGATGTAATGGCTTCATGAAATTTGAAGTACCACTGTCTGGATGATTGCTTGAGACCATATATGGATTTTTTAAGGCGGCACACTTTGCCCTCCTTTCCTTTAGCCACAAAACCCAAATGTTGATCCATGTAGATTTCTTCATCCAGGCTTCCATTAAGAAACGCTGTCTTGACATCCATCTGATGTAGCTCTAAATCTAAATGAGCCACTATAGCTAGGATCAGGCGAATGGAGGCAAATCTTACCACAGGAGAAAATGTCTCCTCATAGTCCACACCCTCCATCTGGGTATAGCCCTTCGCCACAAGTCAAGCCTTGTACTTGTCGATTGACCCATCAGCCTTGCGCTTTATCTTTAGGACCCACTTATTTCCTATAGATTTGCGCCCAGGCGGTAAGTCTACCAGGTCCCACACATGGTTCCTATCCATAGACTCCATCTCATCTTCCATAGCAGCTAGCCACTCTTTACGAACTGATGAATCAAGTGCCTCATGAACAGAGACTGGCTCATCTGGATCCAACGGGGCACAGAGAAACACATTCCCTTCGACCTCAAAGTATCGTCGTGAAACTATTTCACGTGTACTTCTTCGTAACAATGGATCTAGACTTTGAGAGCTATTCCCTGAAGGTACATTAACCCTCATGGGTGAGCTCCCACTAGGCTCAGCCTGTGCGCTCCCACTGTCTGGTGCGGCACTCTCACTAGGCCCAGCCTGTGTGCTCCCACTATCTGGGGCGATATCTGGAATAGGCGTAATGCCCCTTCCTCGCTAGAGATAGTAGGAAGGTCCTCCTGTAACTCATACAGGGTTAGGTCCTTCTCGATCTCACCAATGCTTGAAATTCATTCTCTATGAATTCCACATCTCTGGACTCTATTTCAGTCAGTCCTCCATCAGGATGTTCACCGTACATCACGTAACCCTTAGAATTTTGAGGGTACTTAATGAACACCTTTTTGCTGGCCTTAGGACTTAGCTTTCCCAACTTATGGGAGGTGTTGTGAACGTATCCTGCTAAACCCCATGGGCGCAAATGATCTACATAAGGTCTCGCGCCATACCATAACTCATATGGTGTGGACACCGATTTACTGGGTATGCGGTTAAGGATGTAGGCAGCAGTCAAAAGTGTATCATCCCAGAAACTAATCGGGAGTTTTGCCTGCGCCATCATTGACCTAACCATATCCAGTAAAGTCCTGTTTCGATGCTCTGCAACACCATTTTGCTGCGGCGTCCCAGGAATGGTGAGCTACCTGCGTATCCCTTTCTCCTCACAAAGCTTCTGAAATTGATCAGATAAATATTCGCGACCTCTATCAGTTCGGAGAAACTTCAAAGTCTTCTCCTTATGATTTTCCACCTCAGCTAAGAAGCGGCGGAAACAATCCAGCACTTCATAGCGGTGGAAGATTAGGTACACATACCCAAATCACGAATAATCATCGATGAATGTGAGAAAATAAGATGCGCCATGGCGTGCTCTAATACTCATGGGTCCATAGATATGAGTGTACTAACTCTAATGGCTGAGAGGCCCTAGAAGCCTTACCAAAAGGCTTTCTTGATGCCTTTCCTGCCAAACAAGACTCACACACAGGGAGGCTTATTTTGCTGAGGGGGCCCAATAGCCCTTCTCTAGCCATCCGTGCCATCCTATCTTGGCCCACATGACCAAGTCTGGCATGCCATAGTGAAGAATTATCACATGCAGGAAAAGAAGCACAAGCATATGAAGAGTAAGAGTCAGATATTTCAACATCAAGTCTGAAAAACCCATATGATAAATAGCCACAAAAGGATAACACATCATTCAGATACACAGACATACGATCACCAGAAAAATAAAAGGTATAGCCAAGAGCTAACAGGGCAAGTACAGAGCACAGATTACATCGGATAGTTGGGATGTACAAAACATCATGTAGGAGAAATACATGTCCTCCTCGCAACCTAATGCGATATGCTCCTACACCCAACACCTGCTCATGCAGACCGTTCATAAGAACAACATATTGGGTGCCTGCAGAAATCCGATGAAAATCCACATAACCAGCTCGATCTCGAACTATGTGTTTGTTCGCTCCCGTGTCTACGATCCAATCAGGGAGAGTGTCAGCAACTAATGCATAAGAACAAACATAGAGAAAGGTTAATGTGGAATATACCTTCTTTGGTTCTATGCATTCACGAGCGAAGTGGCCTTTCATACCACAGCTGTAGCATTTGATCTTTGCCACATTCTTCTTACCCTTTGGTTGGCCTTTCTTAGGCTTGGCTACCTTCTTTTCCTTGAAACTCTGTGAACCTTTCTTGTCACTGGATTTACTCCTTCTACCTCTGGAACGCGAAGCTCCAGAGTGAGCCTTATAGGCAGAGGAGTGGGAAGTCTCTATGCGCTCAGCCTTCAGCTCGAGATGATGAGATATGTCCTTAAAAGTCTTGATGTGCTCACTATGAGTCATCAAGAGCTTCATCTGACTCCACTGAGGGTCAGGCAGCGAACGAATCACTGCAAGGACCTTCTGCTCCTCAATGAGATCAACCCCAGCCTCCCTAGATCCCTAATCATGCCACTCATCACGCAGAGATGTTTAGACATTGAATGATTAGGATCTTTGACATGTTAAATTTGAGGTTCAAGGCCCGCAGCCTTGTTGCTGAGGTCTGACCAAACCGAATCTTGAGCTGGTTCCACATATCCTGGGCAGTTGAAAATCCCTCAAAATCTCCAATCAGATCATTATGCATATAGCTTAACATAGTGAAGCGTGCACAACGATCTTTCTTTACCCATTTTTCATAAACTTCGTGATCCTAACGGTTCTGCTCAGAAGTACCAGGTTCTGGTGGTGTCATACTGTGTGTCAGGGTTTCCAAGACTTCTTGCTCATTGAGTAGATATTGGATCTTTCGGTGCCACACATTATAATTTTGTCCTTCCAATTTTTTGCCTCTATCGAGGCCAGCTACACTAGATCGGGAGGCCATCACTACATTTGGTCAAGCAAAATATGGACATCAGGCACATAATCAGTGTATATCTCTGTTTGAAAAATATTTAGATTTCAAATAATCTTACATATAAATGAGATCGAAAATTTGCTAAGCTCATAATCATCACTCATTTAATAAGATAGAACACTGAATCCAATAATTTTTCATAGAATATATCTATGTTGTCCACAAAATCGGCATTGAAAAAAATCCGCATATGCTACATCTAGCATATATTTCATATCAACTAAAGACATAAATCAATATATATATTTATGTACCAAGCATAAATAAACATGCTTGTAGAAAATACATAACAATTTATATAAATGCCCCTTATGCACTAAGCATAAATAATTATGTCAACAACAATAAGATGCAGAAAAAAATGTATAAATCATATTTATACACTAAGAATAAATAATTATGCAATCAGAAAAAATTTATAGAAAAAAAATTAGATAGAATGACAACAAAAATATTCATGCATAGAGCATAAACCCCCATTCCACATCAAAAAAAATTTCAATAAATTTTCTATGATATTCTATGAATTTTTCTGATTTTTCTATAATTTTCTATGATTTTTCTGCATTTTTTGTAATTTTTTCTAATTTTTTTTAGATTTTTGTAATTTTAAATACCCAGAAAATCTGAAAAAGTAATTTAAATGCCACGCAGGCATTGACGTCAGCTGGGCCCGACACGTGGACTGCCACATCGATAGGGCCCGCAGCCACGTAAGTTGCCACGATAGTTTTTTAATTAAATGTGACACGAAAAGACGGAATTGCCCCTAATTAGTTATCGAATTTACGGGTGATGCCATCCGTAAATTCTCGAATGCACATCACTCGTAAATTCTCGAACGCAGCCGTGCGTGCTGCGACACGGCTGCGAGGCAGGGCCGTCCCGGCCCTTCAGCGGCCGGGACGGAGCTCCGGACGGGCTCTGGACGAGGAAGGGAGGACCGTCGGCCTCCGAAGGAGTTCCGGCGGCCCTGCGTCCCACGGACGCACAGAGACCCGCCACCCTTCGTGGCGGCGGACTCAGCTTCCCTGGCCCTCCGCGGCCGGGGAAGAGAGGGGGGGACCCCGGCGTCGGCGGAGACGACGTCGGTGGCCGTTTCGGGGTCCGATGGCCCCGAACGGTCATCGGCAAATTTTTTTTTTTGACTGCGGCTGCGTGGCCGTAGAGGGGCAGGCGGCGGCGTGCGGCCGCCGCTGCCTGCTCTCCACCTCTTCCCCCTCGCCGGCCAACGCCCAAAACGTGGTGACAGCCGGCGAGGCTCTGATACCAGTGTTGGTATCATCTGTAGCCGTGGAACAGGGGAGGCGGACTCACCTGATTCACGGCGGCGCAACGGGTGCCTCCAGCGAGGATCGTCGATCGTCGGGGGGACTACAAGAGTCCCCGAAGATGCCCACACCCGTGGACCACGGTGCTGGAGAGGGAGAAGGCAATGGAGGAAGAGAAGAACCTTGCTGTTCTTCTCTGTCACTGTCATTGCAACTGGGAGCTAGTCTCCCTTCCTTTATAGAGGTTGTCCTCGAGGGAGGAGCATGCCTCTCGTGTTCTCATGGGCGGCTCCGTCCATGCCGCAAGAGGAACAGGGCGTAACAGAAGGGATTCTTGTAGACAGAGAGAGAACTAGAACATGTGATGGAGAAATATGTTAATTAAAAGCTATGGATGGAAAGTTTTTCGGATTTGGAAAGGAAAGGAGAGAGTAAGGATTCACTCGACCGATTAGGAAAGAAAGAAACGGAGGGAATCCAGGGGCGAGAGACAGGATCTGGGTGAACGGATGAACGGCCGGCTTCTCACCGGCGTCGCTCAGGCCTGGGAGTTCGATGTCCCGTCTTCCAGCCAGCTAGACGAGCCTGGCGGGGTGCCCGGCAGTGAGGCCGGGGTATCAACGTCGGTCGGCGAGGTACGATGGTTCTGAAACCCGGGAAAGAAGTCGAGAAACAGAAGAGGAAACCGGGCGGCTAACTCTTGATTACTCGTCGAGGGCTCGATCGGGGTGATTCTGCGAGGAAGAAAGGGAAAGACCGCCGATCGCACAGTCCCATCCGGCGGCGGACCAGAGTGCTACGGTGGTGTAACATGGCCAAGATTCGGCCGTCTAAAGGGAACAAGAAACAGAGGAGCAGAGCTTTGGGTTGATTCCCTAGTCGCCGGCTGTCATCAGCGACCGACCGATGATGCCGCCGGGCCGAGCCAAACCCAACGCTAGCACCCCTCTTGCCCTCTCTCTCTCTCTCTCTCTCTCTCCCCGATCGTTAGATTAAAAAAAAAATTACCTGCACCATGAAAAACAAAACCCTAATCCTATATAGTGATGGAGTCCTTGTAAACGAAATCCTTATCGATGGTGGTGGAGTCTCCTCAACCTTAATCCCGCGTGGTGAGCGATGGAGTCTCCACAAACGAAACCCTAGAACAAAATTGCGGATGGAAGAAAGAAATTTGATTTTGGGTATGGCGAGGGTTTCGTTTAGGAAAAGGGGAAGTGAATTAAGAGGAGGAAATATATTAGACTACATCTTAATTAAAAATATAGTCTTTTATATTATAAAATATTAAAAACATAATCTTTTTATATTATCAGATAATATAAGACTACGTCTTGATTAAAAATATAGTCTTTTATATTATAAGATATTAAAAACGTAGTATTTTTATATTATCAGATAATATAAGACTACGTCTTATTTAAAAACGTAGTTTTTTATATTATCATATAATATAAGACTACGTCTTAATTAAAAACGTAGTCTTTTTATATATAAGACTACGTCTTATTAAAAAACGTAGTGTTTTTATATTATCAGATATATAATATACGTTTTAAATAAAAGATGTAGTCTTTTAATTTGTGAAAATATAAGACTATATTTTTTTACAAAAAACATAGTCTTTTTCCTAAAACTTATTGTAGTCTATTTAACTTTTTGTAGTAGTGCATGATGAACCACGGCTTTATGAATGGAATATCAGAATTAGTAGGGTTTATCCTATCTGAACTGGGTGATTGGTACTTTTATGGCAGAGACGACTTATTGGGCTCATCTGATCAGAGTCATTAATGCTTCATGATGGATTATGACTTCTTAGGCTTGTGCCAGAACCGATGGAGTTTGTCTTATTAGGCATATATGAATCAAAGGTGTCTAGTGGGCTTGGGCTTGTCAGAAATGGAGACTTGCTTGGAAAGCTGAAGTTAATCTTGGAGATAAGAGAAGATAGGAGCCGGGGCTGCCTAGAAGCCGCTTATGAACTGGGGCTGCCTAGGAGCCGCTTATGAACTGGGCCACCTCAGGGCCGCTTATGAACTGGGGTCGCCTAGGAGCCGCTTATGAACTGGGGCCGCCTTAGGGTTGCTTATGAACTAGGGCCACCTAGGAGCCGCTTATGAGCTGGAGCCGCCTCAGGGCTGCTTGTGAATTGGGGCAGCCTAGGAACCGGGGCCGCCTAGGAGCCGCTTATGATCTGGGGCTGCCTCAGGGCTACTTATGAACTAGGGCTGCTAGGAGCCACTTATGAACTGGGGCCGTTGGCATCCAAACGACTTCCGCCGTTTGATAATTTTGATCGTACTTACACGTGGCCTTTACCAGCCACATCATATGTATATGTTTTTCCATTCACATGTCCTAATAAACAAATGCAATGCCTCTGGTGATGATATATATGGAGGAATGCATCCAATATAAGATCTGTTGAAGCTAGATCACCCTTCTCAAACGTCTGTGAGCATCCGATCGTCTTCTCCATCGAGCCCGAGATCTTTCGATGAGCTTTTCACGGTCGAAGCCTACAAAAAGTTTTAGGGACCGAAGATTTCGATGGGGATCCTTCGACACTCAAGTCAGTGTTCTGGGTAACAGTCATGAGCTTGAGAAAGCTCGAAAGACATAGAGGCTTAGAGAAGAGCTCTTTGTGAGCAAGAATGAGCATTTAGAAGTATTGTGTTGTTACCTGATCGGAGGTCCCTCTTACCCATTTTATTGATGCTTGAAGCCTTGTCATCTAGCGATGGAATGAGTCACGTAGAGCCTCATGATAGAGGATGACTTTGGGGATGGATGGTGACTTTTGGGGTGGAATGTCATGATGAACGATGACTTATGGGCTCAACTGATTTGAAAGGCTCAGAGTCTGTGAGACTTGCTTAGGAAGCTTGGAGTTTATCGGTCTTAGGGCATGATCATTTGTCAAAGCATTTATGGTGATGACAGCAACAATGAGATTTGCTTTTTAGTGGCATGTCAGAGCTGCAGGCCATGTCCCATCAAAGTTAGATGGCTGCATAGTTGATGGGTCAAGTCCGATTAGAGTGGGTGGCTATTACGACATTCGCTAGGTGTGTCCTCCATGTCGCACATATGTTGTTCTATATGGACAGTTATGACTAGTGGGGCCAGGCACGTGGGCCCCACAGTGCGACTATTGTAGCCATGTCAAGAAGTGCTTGCCATAGCATGAGCTTCCATTCCTACACGTAAGCCTCCTCCCATCGTTCTTCTTATTTTATATGTATATTAAGGACTCCTTATCACGTGCATGTAAACATCATGCATGTAAGACTCATTCCAGTCGAGGCCGAGGCAACAGAAAATCAGGAGCAAACGGGTGTTGAAAGCCGAAAGTGAGGCCGAGGGCCAGAGTTGGCAGTATCCAGAGTCGAGTCCAGGAGAGGCCAAGAGCGTCCGGAGCTGAGGCCATTTAGCTCGAGAGCAGGAAGTCAGTGTCGGGAGCTCGGGAAGCAGTTGGGCCGACATTGGGACAGACCCGAAAGCAGGGAGCCCGAGCATCCATGGAGTCAGCCAGAACGGGCATGGAGTCAGGACTGGTGCCGCGGAAGGTTGAAGACACCTAGATGATGGAGCCAAGGCCATTGAGTTGGGTGCTAACTGCGCGAAGTCGGGCCAGAGCTGGGAGCTTCCGGCTAGACTCGGGGACGGCCGTCGGGGAAGAAGCCGAGACAGGGATAGTGGAGCCGGGCTCGAACGATGTTCCCAGAGCTGGGACAGTGCTCTTGGAGTTGGGAGCTGTCCATGGCGGAGCCGGGATATGAAGACCAGAAGAAGGCTAGGAAGCCGGGACGAAGCCAAGGAGGACCGAGAGCAGAGATCGACTCTAGCTCCGTGTGCTGCGGAGCCATGGCTGAGGGAAGAAGTCGATGGCAGCACAGGTCGTCGATCCTCTGTTGTGGCCGAGCATGTCCGGGACGATCATGACCAAAAGCGGGGATGCGGCTGGCCCTTGGATCGGAGAACATGGGAGAAGAGGTTGGGAGCCATGCACTTGTGCCATTCCACACTCACATCACCAGCTCACAGAGGTCTCGTTAAGGGTACCTAAGTACCTAACCCTTTTTTATTCTAAGAACCCTGGATCCTTTGGTATGATGGGGATGAGATGGCCTTGGGACCTGTCTTGGGCTTCGTAATGTAGTGGTGCATGCTCAGCTGGCAGCTATTATTCTCTTGTCCTTTGGTCTGCTACTTCCAAAGACCTTCATCATAGTTGACGAACCCGTAGACTGAGTCCAAAGGAGCCGAAAGGTAAGAGCTGAGGCCTGACGAGGATGGGCCAACGAACCAAGGAGGCCGAGTAGAAAAAGGCGGAGGCCGAGAAGAAAAAAGGCCGCAGGCTGACTTGGGGAGGCCGCCTTAGAATTGGGCCATCTAGGAAGGAGGTTGCTTAGAAGTCGGAGCCACTTAAAAGGTTGGGGCCGAGTCCAGATGCGGTCACTGTATTCCATGGGGTCAACTGGCCCCATTAAGATCCATTCACACAAACCTTTTGAATCTATTTAAGTTTTTAATTTTTATGGATGCTAAGGCTCAGTTTGGTTCATGATCCAGAAAACCATCGAAAATATGGATTGTATCAAAAAAAAAATCTTTAGTTGTATTCTATAATTTTAGTATTTGAGAATACATTTGGTTGGTGATTTTTGAATCCGCAAGTTTCAGGCATTTTGAGAAAGAGATAAAAAATCTGAAAAACATGATGAATTCGAAGAAAACGTCGCTCCTACGTTTTTCAGATTCATTCAGATTTTTAGGATGACGACTTTCCGTTTGGCCATTTACCGGTCGGTACCATTTTTAACGGATAGAAGAATCCCCGGTCTAAACGGCTTAACAGGTAATGGATTACTCTTTAATATAATATATCTATAGGAAGCTAACTCTGCGGCCGACTGGATTGCCGCTAGGGTTGCTGACCATTCTGGATATTGGAGCTGGATGCAGGGAGATTATTGCCCTCTTGTTTTGACCCAACTTTTGTATTCTGATATTTCGGGCTTGACTTACCTTAAATTGATGTGATCACCCGCCTATATAAAAAAAAAGATATCTCTTTATTTTTTATTTCTTAAAATGTCTTAATAACATCCTTGGCTTGCTATTAGTTTCCTTTGAAATTTGAATGTATTTTTTTTTTTTGCAGAGTTGCTGCATTGAAAATCTTTATTTTCTCCCTTATTAGTTGTTTTCTCTCTCACTTTTCGTTTTCTTCTTCTTTATCAATTTTTTTAAATATTATTTGTAAACTTCTTTCATTTTGAAGAGTTTATTTTTACTTCTAAAAATAATTTAAAAAACAAAGCATTAGATGTTTTGACTTTCAATAAACTCGGCAGGTGAATTGAGGGAGAGTTAATTCAAAGAGGAAATGAGTAATTGTTAAAAGCTAATTCAAAGAGCTTCATCAGATTTTTCTATTAGTATTTTTAAATTTTTTAATAAATTATAAATTTAATAAAATAATTTTTTTTTATGTAAACGGTCAAACCGATACCCAGTGTTTATCCGTTTATCCGATCAGGTATCTCTATTCCTGCCCTGTTAACTATATCGGAGTAGGGAACGAGAAACGGAACCGCTATATATTAGATTTTATGTTTTTGAAAATAAAATTACCAAACAAGCCCTAAATTTACTATTTTTATTATTATTAAAGAAAGAAAGAAGATTTATGGATAGCACTACTTTTTGTTTGGATACGATTAGTTTTATTAGAATCGGTTTAGCAGCAAGAAACCATGCAAAGCTCCAAATCACCATTGAAACCGACCGTTTCAGCATCCTTCGCTGCTTTCCCGCTGGTTTATTTGGACCATTATGACTCCATAAATCGAGAAATCAAAAGAAGTAACTCTTTCCTCTTTTTTAGACTATCTTGAATTCGTTGTCTTATTTAAATGGTCTCGATTTCATGGTTAAATGCCACGGGGAGGGCGGATAGAATTTGAGAAGCATCATGCTGCCTCGACAGTACATCCGCATACTCATTCAGGGCCTATTAAAATTAACTTTGATGAAGTATTTATGGTAGAGCTTCTGGTCTGATTTTGTGATTAGAAGGCGATGCTGGGGTTTCACCCATATTGACTCCTCGGTGCCTTTAGTAGAGTTGTATGCCGCTTGGGCTGATATTTTTACTGCCATTCGCATTCTTGGCGCTAATTATCTTATTATTGAGGGAATACTATTACAGTGATTCGCTGGATTACTACGATCAGATGCCTACCAATCCCTTGATCTATGATATTCATTCTCTTCTGCAGAACGTTCACTCGTTCGTTATATTTTCAGGGAAACCAATGCTGTGGCAGACTGGATTGCTGCCAGAATGGCCAATCACTTTGGCTTTGAAGCAAAGTTGTCAATTTCGTTTCAGATTATGTTTGGTTTAGCTTATGAAACGAAATTTTGGTATCAAACCGTTTTCTTCGTTTTGGAATATATATATAATAAAATTTATTCATAATTCTATTTTTCATAAATACTAATAATAATATAAAATAAAGAGTTTGAGTTTTTAAGAGTTTGAAATATATATATGATGAAAAATTTATTCATAATTCATATTCTTTATAATAATAATAATAATAAAAAAATAAAGAGTTTGAGTTTTTAAGAGATGCGATCGTGGGGATAGGATAACTAGGATTTTTTTTTGATATATATATATATATATATAATAGTTTTAAAAAGTTTAATAATTCATAAATTGGTTTTCGAAACATATTTTGCCGAAACAGCCGAAACATACCGAAACGGCCGAAACGGCCGAAATGAATGGCCGAAAATTTTCGAAACGAACGTTGTGCTTTTCTTTTCGGATAAGCGAAACGAAACGTCGACCGAAACGGCCGAAATGAAACGAAATTGACAACTTTGCTTTGAAGTCCGTGTCCGCCTATTTTTCACAAATCTTGTATTCTGATCAAGGTTGTCAATTTCGTTTCGGATTATATTTCGGTTTAGCTTATGAAACGAAATATTTCGGACCGTTTCGGTGCTTCGTTTTAGAATATATATATATATATATATATATATATATATATATTCATAATATTCTTTATAAATAATAATAACAACATAAAAATAAAGAGTTTAAGTTTTTAAGAGTTTGAAATATATATATATATATATATATATATGAAAAATTTATTCATAATTCATATTCTTCAAATAATAATAACAATATAAAAATAAAGAGTTTGAGTTTTTAAGAGATGCGACCGTGGGGATAGGATAACTAGAATTTTTTTTGTTATATA
>UESW01004488.1:0-35199 GCA_900491605.1 Calamus simplicifolius
AAGAAACAAAAACTTTATTCACCGACCGTACATCGTGCTTTAAAAAGAACCTCTCCCAACAAAAAGATTTTTGCTTCATACAATAGCAAGAGAATTTCTACACAACGACAGCATGCTTCTTTCCAAAATGCATTTGAAACTTGTTTCAAGTGACCTGACATGCAAAGTTCTGCCAATATATGGCTAATAAAAAAATAAAAAAAACCATACTCGCAGGTCGCTAATAGATATGACAAGAGAAAAAAATACGCTGCCTGCTTAATTTGCCCAAACCTTACAAAAACCTTACAACCACACCAATGTGAAGTTCAAGGAATGATGATATCAGCTGACCAAAGTAATTTATTGGTCAAAGAAAAATTTGAGGAAGTAGTATGCCACAGGAGATGGAGCAGGCTAAGATTGCAATAACTTGCTTGTTTTGCCCATAATTAACCAATAATTGCTGATTAAAAGTACTTGACCATGCCACGGCCCTCGGCGCAGACTTTCCATGCCTGAAGCTGTCTCTTTTTTGGTGCTTTTAACTGCTGCAACTTCCTACTCATCTGCATTACCAATCAACCATGTCCGTATCAAAATTACCCTGAAAACCAGTTTTGAGAAGACCAACACTTCTCTCGGGAACATTTCAAAAAATCAACATTCTGTCAACCAAGATCCATTCAACGACGTTTATGTAGCTTGCAGAATGTTTTCATTAAAGAGATTAGTGCTGATTATACTGCATCAAAATTTCAAAAATGAATGTTTTATAACAAAAAACTACAAGTGACCTTGATCTATGAAATAATGGAATGCACATGGTTTCCTGGACCTTCTCTAATGCAGGTAATCCATGGGTACCGGGTGATTTAACAATCAACATCATAACCACCCAATAATTACACAGGTGATCCTTCGCAATATTTGTAACTAATTGGTTGCGGATGAAAACTTCATCAAAGCTATGTTTAAAACCATTGAGATCATTTGAATGGTTGGAAGATAACATAAATCATACTTGAATAAAATGTCAATGTTAACACCATGCCAGCTGGAGAACATAATTATGAAATTAAAAGGCAAACACATAAGAAAACCAGAGAAAGCATGTATCAAGACCTGCAGGATGACACACCCGCACGCACACGTACATAAGGATAAGCTAACAGTACAGACCTAATATTAATAGCGCTAATTTTTGGCCTATAAGGTGTAGGAAATGATTGTCTACATCCAGCCAAAAAACTATGCACGTATCACAGAAACTCTCATGATAGTTTATGCTACCAGTTTCTAAGCCATGAATAACTCACAGAAAAGAATCTTTACATTAGATGCTTATTTTATTGGACCAAAAAATATGAAATCACATGGAATTCAAGACAGTATTCAGATTGTTGTGATATCTTGTCAAGAATATGAAGACTAGGTTTTGATGCAGAGAAGATGATGACTAATAAAATCAAAACGTTGCCAATAGAAGTAGCATGGACCTTCAGCCGGCGCTGATTTTGTGCAGACCGTTTTGCTCGTGCTCTGACTTCTTCTGGATCTACTTTAGATTGTGGACGCACAACAAAATCCAAAGGCAATGCTTCTGGCCTAGAAGCATGTTGCCTAGAAGCCGTCTGCTCAGATTTTTGTACTCTGCACCCAGATTAGAAATTGTTGTTGAGTTCAAAGGAAAGCATGTCATACAGAACTGCACACCATATGAACCCAAACGAACAAAAAGGGGAGGGGTCAGGGGATCTATAAGTTAATAGATCATCTTACTGTGAAAATTCAGCCAAATCAAGATCATCATCTCGAGATTCCAGCCCTGCGGCATTATTCGCTGGCCTTCAGTTTAGGATGCACAAGCAGCAACAAAGTTGAAAAGCAAAGATTAGGTAGCATAACAAAATATAATAATTACATAAAACTCGCAGAGGGGAAAAAGCAGCAATTACTTCTGAGAAGATAGTCTTCTGTAGGGCATTCTCTCGTCATCAATACTCCTCAAGTCCTCAAATCTAGTGCTCTTATTAAATATTGGTCGACTCTGCACGTTATTGTTTTAAAAGAAAATTTTAACAAGCTCATCACACAAAAACTTGATTAAATTGCATTTCCACATATTCTGGAAAATAAGAAGCAAACAGAAAGAATAAAGAATAAGTAATATGACATGAAGTAACAAATCCTGCAGTTGAAAGTAGATACACTTTGCATCTTTAAATAATTTATTACCCATTTATCAACCAATTCCTTAGCAAGTTTTCTGTTTGATGTGGTCTCCTCATCAGATCTGGACAAAAACATAATCACCTGCACAAGAGGCATAGTCACTTTAATTATTCTATTAAAATTTAATTCAATGTTGCTAGAATACCAATCTAGTTTTATGTAACCTTTCCAAGACCACTCTTCCTTAGTTGTTCCCTCCTGTCATATTGCTCTAAATCAATGGGAAACTGCATTACGATAAAAACACAAGCATATGAATTTTAACAAAATCTCATCATAGAAATATCACATGAGTGAACCAAAATATGCACAAAGCATCTTTTATCAGCAATGTAAGAGAAGACAGCATGTCAGAAAAAAGGCCATTCCACTTACATCAGTAAGTATTTTAAGTATAGCAGTTCGGATATTCATATTGGGCAAACTTCCATCAGGTAGGGGTTCAAGCCAATTTTTCAGAAGAGTTAACACTCCATGATCTAAGAATTCTTGCTGAAGCTTCTTCCTGAAAATAAAAGGAATAAACAGATCATTAAGAAATCAGTAGCAGAAAATATTGTAGCACTAATTCAATATTCAATTAGCAAAAACAAGACTTCTGACGGGTAAAAGAACCTAACATTCTTGAACAGGAAATCATCTTACTTAGAAAGAACCTCTACAAGCAGTGGTAAGTTCTTCAGTTTGTTGATAGCCGGTTTATTTTGCCTATTTAGCTCAGCATCTTCTTCAGCTGTAACTTCTAGCTCAGCCATAAGATGTTCGACTATCATAGCAAGTTCAGCCGGCGATTTCTCACTTTTCTTCTTTTTCTTACCTTCTTTGAAGATTCTACTAATTTCATCATTTTCTTCACCTTCTTCAGCCTGCAAAACCCAAACTTTTAGGTGACTTAAAAGATTAAAAAGAAATCATGGGGTTCGCATCTCCATGACTGCATAACTGAAGATAAATCCAACTTGTACCAACCAATTTATTTTGATTACTTCCAAAGTATACAGCACAGTCCACATGAAACAAATATTACATCAATATCTAAACATCATTGAACTTTTAATCAGACAAGTAGCAATGTATCAGCAAATGCATACATAAATTATACATAAGCGATGCAACTCAAACAAGCTGAGGAAACAAGAAAACTGTTGAATATGAAATGATAAGATGGGATGTGTAACCACCAAAAGCAAAATAAAACACCAACCTGAGGAGCATCACCAGCAGATCCAGCCTCATTGTCACTGCCAAAGCGATCAGCAGGATCAACACCCCTATCATCAATGAAGTTATCATCATCCACTGTTCTCGCTCCCTCTTGGTCATCCTAATTTATCAAAGGAAAACCATAAAGACAGCATACAACAGCATTCAAATCCTCATGTGATGGTAAACTTACCATACTCAATGGCATAGCACAGATTCATACAGCTTCATAAAAGATTAAAAACCATGTAACTCTAACATCAACAATACAAAAAAATTAGAAACAAAGTTTATTCCAAGATAAAAATATATTTAATTTACCCAAATTTAGTTGTTATGGAATTGCGCATATGAATAATTGATAAAGAATATATTCTCACGGTTCAAATATCATACCATTGAAAGATAAAGATGCATTTGTTCTTTTGTCAGAGGAGGGGGGATTAAATATCATTCAATAATCCATCTTCTCCTCTTTTAAAAAACCCTCCTCTCAATTATCCTTACCCCCTTTCTTTTCATGTTGTTATGGAACATGCAAGTTCCAGATGCACCAAGGTATAGATAGGGGATAATCTAAAATAAGAGGAACTTAATGGGTAAATTTGGTTTGAAAAGAAGAACTTAAGATGTAAACAAGAACATTTGCAAAGCTGGAATTGTATGGTCTGGACGTTCTAGCTGACTCAGATGCTGAATGCATTTGAGAAAGATGGACATTCCCATGATGATGATGATATTAAGATCAATTTTTCCAATAGAAATTGGATAGTTCAACCAAAAGGAGACTCAAACATAGCAATAAACAAAATTTTAAAATATGACTTTGCTAATAGGGTACGAAAAACGAAAATAATTGCAAACTGAGGTGGATTGGGATTCAGAAGCTTGAGAATGACAAAAATAAAGATGCAACCTTGAAGATTAAGAGAAATTTTACAGTAACTCGTTAAAAGTTACGAAAGTAATGTTTTGATTTTGGGGCCTAAAACACACTTTGCTCCTCTCATCCCAGAGGAGAAAGCCAGAAACAGCATGAGCTCAAAATCTATTTGCTCCTTCAATGGACTATCACATGAAGATCCTCCTTTTAAAGATTAAGAAATTTATCAGCAAACTGCTTTCATCAAATCAAAGAACATTTATTTTTTCACCTGATGCCTACTAGACAGTGAAAGAATGCATCAATGTCAAAACTTAAACAAAGTGCATAAGAAGATATTTAACACAGTAGAAAATAGCTATGCTATCTACCACATATAAAACAGAAAATAGACACATTCATGAGCCAGAAAAAAAAAAGAATTGCAACTAATTAGACGCAAAGATGGCTAAAAATTTGGATATTGTTAAGTAATCAACTTTTAGAGAATCAGGAAAATCCTACATTTCCCCACAGTTGCAGGCAAAAGAAATAAGAAAGACATTAAACGTGAGGAAATATGAACACAAGTTTTATTGGAAAAAGACTGCCGTGCATGCAAACCTCGGAATCGCCCCCTGCTATGGTGTCCCAAAACTCTTTCACCTCTAGATCACCAGCTTGATCCTTCGATCCTCCACGGTATCCCTTTGACCCCGTATTGAACCGCTTCTCGGCCAACCGCTCGACCTTGGACGAAGACGATTTCCTCTTCGTCCCCTTCCCACCGCTGGCACTCTTCCCCTCCTTCAGGGACAATGCTTTCTTCCTCTTCCTTTCCGAAAGCTCATCCTCTTCCCAGCCGTCCAAACCTGCCGCCGCGGGGCTCCCGCCTCGATCTAGCGAACTCTCCTTGCCGCTTTTCTTCACCAGACTCTTCCGGGACTTTCCGCCCTTGTCTCCGCCGCGGAGCCCAGCACCGGCGTCGGAGATCGCTCCTGGCGCCAGTCGCCCTCGTCATCATCGTCGATCGGAACCATCGGCTCCGGCGAGGGCTCGCGGTCGGACGGCATGTCGGGATCCATCAGAGGCTCTCCATCTTCATCCATATACCTGATATGGATCAAACAAAAACCCTAAATCATTATCATAAGAAGAGAGAAACGAACCCTAGGTGCAGATAAAAGGGGACGGCAAAAGCTAGGGTTTCGATCAGAGAGCGTACGGATCGTTCTCATAGCCCATGGCGGCGAGGTGCACGAAGAGAAGATTGCGATCTTACAGAAAAGATGAAACCTAGGCGAAAAGGAAACGTCAAGAAGTCGAGAGAGAATAGCGTTTATCAAGAACGGGCTTCGAAGGTTCGAGCGTCGCCCAAAGAGAACGAGGACGAGGACGAGGGCGAGGTGGGAAGACGATTTCCGCGCCCTTTCTGGCTTCAAGGGTGGCGAGCCAAATTTAAATTTATAAAATCCGCTGAAGGCGAGGACACGAAATAAAAAGCCGATCAAACGCCGTCCAAATCGATTTTGGGGACCGAAAATACCAAATAATTACCTTTTAAATTCTCGTATCCAATTCAACTTTTCTAAGAGCAAACCTTTTTTTTTTTCGTTCCGTTATTTGATTACTTTTAAAGCTGAAGATAGAATTGCTATTCTAACAGGAATTAGAGGGAATTTCCATTTGCAAGTGCTCAGTACTCAGCAGGGGATGGTGCCAGAAAGAGGAGCAATGGTATTAGAAAAGAAAGAGAAGAGAAGATGGGATGCTAAGGATAGATTAAAAATTAAAAAAAATTAAATAAATGCACTGAGCAATTCAAGCGATGCAAATAGAAATTCTGAAATTTATGTCTTCGATCCGTAATCATAATCCAATTCAACTACCTCATCGCCTTATTTTTTATTATTTAAACTTTATAATTTCATCTCATCATCATAAAAAAAAATAGTATAACAACTTTTATTTATATGATATAATATAATATTAAATTTATAATTATTATTTTATAAAAACTACATCACAACTGTCAAGGTAACAATCCTCGTTATAATTGTTGCTGCTAAAATCTGTCCTCGACTCGGGCGCGATCGGGCTGCAGCGTGGCTCCCTTCTAGGCGGACCTGCAAGACAGTCCTCACGCAAGAGGCGTTGGGGTGGCCCTCTGCGGAAGACCCTCCAATGCCCAAGTCAGTGCAGACCAGCAATCAACAAATATGGGAGAAGGATCCCCAGGAAGAGTTCCTCTGAGCTCTCGTGGGAGCTTTCATGGCAGAGTGTAAGAACTGCGAATGAAAAATAGGCGTAGAATAGCCGTACCTGAGAGGCTTGAGGGTGGTAGTATTTATAGGCGGTCACCTGACTTTTTGGACATGCTCTGGATGAGGTCTGAAAGTTGTTGGGATTCGAAACGGATTCGAATTATGTTGTTACATGGCCGGTAGGATCCGTATATGGTTAGTTAGAGGATCGACGGCTGGGAGGCGGGGAGAGCTGGCCGATGGCTCGAGACTCAATGGCTGTGTGGTCCCTAGGCCACTATTGTAGGTCCTAGGCCACGTCTTGGCATGATTCCTTATTTCGAATCTTATTCTATTACAGTGAATTTGAACTCTCCCGCGCCAGATTCCGCAGAGGTGTTTTGAACTGTGGTTCAGTCATCATGGTTGGCGGAGCCTCGGTGGAGGTAGGTGCCGAGGCACAAGGGGCCAATGTGGCAGCCATAAATGCCTTAATGCATGGAAGAAAATAAGGCATTGAATGCCTTAAAGCAGGTGGATATACGTAGGCTTTATGAGTCATAAATGCCTTGATGCAAAAGACATAGCGTGGTTGTGGAGGCCGAGGTATGTTGGCCGAGCTATCCCGAAGCTGGCCGAGGCTGAGGCTGGCCGAGCTATGCTGAAGCTGGTTGAGGCTGAGGTTGGCCGAGCTATGCTGGCCGAGCTATGCTGAAGCTGTCTGAGGCTGAGGCTGGCCAAGCTATGCTGGCCGAGCTATGTTGGCCGAGCTATGCTGAAGCTGGCTGAGGCTAAGGCTGGCCGAGCTATGCTGGCCGAGCTATGCTGAAGCTGGCTGAGGCTGAGGCTGGCCGAAGTATATTTGCCGAGGCATGTTGGCCGAAGTATGCTTTCTCTTTTCTTTTTATTCCATTAAATGCTTGCCAAGTCATTATGACCATTTCTGCACCATTAAATGCTCCAGCCTATTGACTTGACTGCCGGATATTAATGAGGGGGCCCTTGGGAGAACCCACGCACATGACGTGGCCCTTTTTCTCTTTGTTCTTTTTCTTCATTATGACCAGACGCTCGTTGCTAGAATGTTGTGCCAAGAGGCCAGTTGGCAAGTAGAGCGTTTGGATCGGGCGCGACCCCATCGCAATGTGAGCGATCAACAATGTAATGATGATTTTACCCCTCAACACATGCCCCCCACTCCCTAGTATGAAGTGTAACTTCGGATATAGGGAGTAGAATTCTGGAGCAATCTTATTTAGCGGATGTGTCATTCGATCCTCTGTAGAGGAAGTGTTTATCTCTGTGTAGGTTAGAGAAAGGCCTGGGCGGCCCTCTTGCCGAAGTAAAATAAGGTGCTTTAGTTGCACTAGAGTGTCCGAGAAATTATCTGGCTGGGACGAAGCTTTAGTGCTGTATCACTCGGATTGGCCGAGGCTGCAGAAATATATCACTCAGTCTTCGACCGAGGCTTTTGATAATAAGAGATGCACTCCGGCTCTGGCCGGGGCTTTTGAAGATCAATAAGAGGTGCACTCCGGCTATGGCCGGGGCTTTTGATAATAAGAGATGCACTCCGGCTCTGGCCGGGGTTTTTGATGATAAGAGATGCACTCCGGCTCTGACCGGGGCTTTTGATAATAAGAGATGCACTCCGGCTCTGGCCGGGGCTTTTGATAATAAGAGATGCACTCCGACTCTGGCCGAGGCTTTTAAAGATCAATAAGAAATTCCCTCCGGCTTTAGCCGAGGGTTCCAACATGTCACTTGGTCTTGGCCGAGGTTTCTATTAATAGGTGATGTCCTTCGGCTCTGGCCGAGGCTTTTGATAATAAGAGATGCACTCCGGCTCTGGCGGGGCTTTTGATGATAAGAGATGCACTCCGGCTCTAGCTGGGGCTTTTAATGATAAGAGATGCACTCCGGCTTTGGCCGGGGCTTTTGAAGATCAATAAAAATTCCCTCCGGCTTTAGCCGAGGGTTCCGACATGTCACTCGGTCTTGGCCGAGGTTTCTGTTAATAGGTGATGCCCTTCGGCTCTGGCCGAGGCTTTTGATAATAAGAGACGCACTCCGGCTCTGGCCGGGGCTTTTGATAATAAGAGATGCACTCCGGCTCTGGCCGGGGCTTTTAATAATAAGATATGCACTCCGGCTCTGGTCAGGGCTTTTGATAATAAGAGATGCACTCCGGCTCTGGCCGGGGCTTTTGATGATAAGAGATGCACTCCGGCTCTGGCTGGGGCTTTTTATGACCTGCTTCTCATTGTAACTTTCAAGGAGAGTTATAAAAATTTTGCAGGCCTTTTAAAAACTAAACTTAATTCAATGAATAAAAATGGGTCTAGAAAGAGCGTACTTTTATGGATGAATTTATTACTCAGTTGTTGCCGAGCCTTCAGAAATATATCACTCGGTCTTTGGCCAATGTTCTGGGAATTTATTACTCGATTGTTGCCGAGCCTTTAGAAATATATTACTCGGTTGTTGCCGAGCCTTCTCAAGATGCTACTCGGTTGTAACCGAGGCTTCCAAATAATAAATTACTCGGTGTTGCCGAGCCTTCAAAGATACTACTCGGTTGTAACCGAGGCTTCTAAATAATAAATTACTCAGTATTGCCGAGCCTTCAAATAATTACTCGGTGTTTCCGAGCCTTCAAAGATGCTACTCGGTTGTAACCGAGGCTTCCAAATAATAAATTACTCGGTGTTACCGAGCCTTCAAATAATTACTCGATATTTCCGAGCCTTCAAGATTATATTTTACTTGGCGCTGCCAAGGTTCGGAGACCGTTACTCGGTTGTAGCCGAGCCTTCAAGATTATATTTTACTTAGCGCTGCCAAGGTTCGGAGACCGCTCGGCCCAGCCGAGGATTATAAAGATTATATTTTACTTGGCGCTGCCAAGGTACGGAGATTGCTCGGCCCGGCCGAGGATTTATACGACCTGCTTCTTATTGCAGCTTTCAAGGAGAGTTATAAGAATTTCTCAGGCCTTTTAAAAACTGAATTTAATTCAATGAATAAAAATGGGTCTAGAAAGAGCATACTTTTATGGATGAATTTATTACTCGGTTATTGCCGAGCCTTCAGAAATATATCACTCGGTCTTTGACCGAGGCTCTGGAAATTTATTACTCGGTTGTTGCTGAGCCTTTAGAAATATATTACTCGGTTGTCGCCGAGCTTTCAAATAATAAATTACTCGATGTTGCTGAGCCTTCCCAAGATGCTACTCGGTTGTAACCGAGGCTTCCAAATAATAAATTGCTACTCGGTTGTGACCGAGGCTTCAAATAATAAATTACTTGGTGTTGCTGAGCCTTGAAAATTATATCTTACTTCGCGCTGCCAAGGTACGGAGACCGTTACTCGGTTGTAGCCGAGCCTTCAAGATTTTATTTTACTTGGCGCTGCCAAGGTTCGAAGACCGTTACTCGGTTGTAGCCGAGCTTTCAAGATTATATTTTACTTGGCGCTGCCAAGGTTCGGAGACCGTTACTCGGTTGTAGCCGAGCCTTCAAGATTATATTTTACTTGGTGCTGCCAAGGTTCGGAGACCGTTACTCGGTTGTAGCCGAGCCTTCAAGATTATATTTTACTTGGTGCTGCCAAGGTTTGGAGACAGTTACTCGGTTGTAGCCGAGCCTTCAAGATTATATTTTACTTGGCGCTGCCAAGGTTCGGAGACTTGTTGCTCGGCCCAGTCGAGGTTCGGAGATTTATTGCTCGGCCCAGCCGAGGTTCGGAGATTTGTTGCTCGGCCCAGCCGAGGTTCGGAGATTTGTTGCTCGGCCCAGCCGAGGTTCGGAGATTTCGGAGATTGTCCAAACTCCACGTTCGAGGGATGGATTTTCTGCTTAGATCTTGCAACTTGTAGGTCCCCGGTCCAACAATCTCTGCTACTTGGTAGGGGCCTTCCCAGTTTGGTGCCAGCTTTCCTTGCTCCAGCGGTTTGGAGACAGATGCTTTCCGGAGAACGAGGTCGCCGGGCAAGAAAGCTTTCCCTTTGACTCTGGAGGCGTGGTAGTGGGCCGCCCTCTGCTGATAGGCAGCTACTCTGATCCGAGCTTTCTCTCTAACTACCTCTATCAGGTCGAGGTTGGTGCGGAGCTGCTCCTCGCTGGCTTCCTCTGAGTAGCTTTCCACCCACAGCGAAGGGAGACCTATCTCCACTGGGATAACGGCCTCTGTGCCGAAGGCCATCCGGAATGGGGTTTCGCCTGTGGGTACTCTCTGGGTGGTGCGGTAGGCCCACTGGCCGAGGCTAAAGCTGGCTATTGGACTTCTGAAGCATGGAGTCAAGAACTCCTTGTCTTGGCTTTATGACGCTATCCTTCCTCACAAAAGGTGCCTAGGGGGCAACGCGGCAGCCATAAATGCCTTAATGATGGAAGGAGATAAGGCATTAAATGCTTTAAAGCAGGTAGATGCACATGGCCTTTATGAGGCCATAAATGCCTTGGTGCGCATAGCGCGGCTATGGAAGCCGATCTGTTGTGCCAAGGCAGGGAGAAGGCGAAGACGGCATCGAGTCGTGGTGAGAGGACACCGGAGAGATGGATCGAGCCCGCCGAGATCTAGGGAGATCCTTGTCGCAGCCCCCTTGCGGGACTGGTCTGGCCTCCTTAGGTCAATGTGGGGGTCCGCGACTCCATGCGGACCAGAAGAAGGAGTGGCTGGAGAAAGAGGGGCTGCGGCCTCTTCGGGGAGGCATGGAGCAGGGGCAGCTATGACTGGAAGGGGAGTTATAAGGTGCTCCTGAATTAGATGGGTCAGGGCTTGGACTTGCTGGACCAAGGTGGCGAACTGGTCCTGGGTCACTGGAACAGCTGGTGGCAATGGAGTCTCAGCTGGTGGCGGCGGCAGTGCCCCGATACTCATCGGATCGGGTCTCTGGGAGGCAACCTGGTCCTGGGCTTCAGAAGTTGTCCTTCTCCGATTAGCCATTGGAGAGGTTCTCTTCCAGATCGAGATCCTTGTCTCCTTTTTTCAAGTTTAACGGGACTTGAGGCCCTTCCTCTATCGCCAATCTGTTGCTGCTGAAATCTGTCCTCCGGTTCGGGCGCGATCGGGCTGCAGCGTGGGCTCCCTCCTAGGCGGACCTGCAAGACAGTCCTCACGCAAGAGGCGTTGGGGGTGGCCCTCTGCGGAAGACCCTCCGATGCCCAAGTCAGTGGAGACCAGCAATCAACAAATATGGGGAGAAGAATCCCCCAGGAAGAGTTCCTCCGAGCTCTCGTGGGAGCTTTCATGGCGGAGTGTAAGAACTGCGAATGAAAAATGGGCGTAGAATAGCCGTACCTGAGAGGCTTGAGGTTGGTAGTATTTATAGGCGGTCACCTAACTTTTTGGACATGCTCTGGATGAGGTCTAAAAGTTGTTGGGATTCGAAACAGATTTGAATCAGGTTGTTACATGGCCGGTAGGATCCGTATATGGTTAGTTAGACGATCGACGGCTGGGAGGCGGGGAGAGCTGGCCGATGGCTCGAGACTCAATGGCTGCGTGGTCCCTAGGCCACTATTGTATGTCCTAGGCCACGTCTTGGCATGATTCCTTGTTTGGAATCTTATTCTGTTATAGTGAATTTGAACTCTCCCGCGCCAGATTCCGCAGAGGTGTTTTGAACTGTGGTTCAGTCATCATGGCTGGAGGAGGCTCGGTGGAAGTAGGTGCCGAGGCACAAGGGGCCAACGTGGCAGCCATAAATGCCTTAATGCAGGGAAGAAAATAAGGCATTGAATGCCTTAAAGCATGTGGATATACGTGGCCTTTATGAGGTCATAAATGCCTTGATGCAAAAGACATAGCGTGGTTGCGGAGGCCGAGGTATGTTGGCCGAGCTATGCCGAAGCTGGCCGAGGCTGAGGCTGGCCGAGCTATGCTGGCCGAGCTATGCTGAAGCTGGCTGAGGCTGAGGTTGGCCGAGCTATGCTGGCCGAGCTATGTTGGCCGAGCTATGCTGAAGCTGGCTGAGGCTGAGGCTGGCCGAGCTATGCTGGCCGAGCTATGCTAAAGCTGGCTGAGGCTGAGGCTGGCCGAGCTATGCTGAAGCTGGCTGAGGCTGAGGCTGGCCGAGCTATGCTGGCCGAGCTATGCTGAAGCTGGCTGAGGTTGAGGCTGGCCGAGCTATGCTGGCTGAGCTATGTTGGCTGAGCTATGCTGAAGCTGGCTGAGGCTGAGGCTGGCCGAGCTATGCTGGCCAAGCTATGTTGGCCAAGCTATGCTGAAGCTGGCTGAGGCTGAGGCTGGCCGAAGTATATTTGCCGAGGCATGTTGGCCGAAGTATGCTTTCTCCTTTCTTTTTATTCCATTAAATGCTTGCCAAGTCATTATGACCATTTCTGCACCATTAAATGCTCCAGCCTATTGACTTGACTGCCGGATATTAATGAGGGGGCCCTTAGGAGAACCCACGCACATGACGTGGCCCTTTTTCTCTTTGTTCTTTTTCTTCATTATGACGAGACGCTCGTTGCTAGAATGTTGTGCCAACAGGCCAGTTGGCAAGCAGAGCGTTTGGATCGGGCGCGACCCCATCGCCAATGTGAGCGATCAACAATGTAATGATGATTTTACCCCTCAACACATGCCCCCCACTCCCTAGTCTGAAGTGTAACTTCGGATATAGGGAGTAGAATTCTGGAGCAATCTTATTTAGGGGACGTGTCATTCGATCCTCTGTAGAGGAAGTGTTTATCTCTGTGTAGGTTAGAGAAAGGCCTGGGCGGCCCTCTTGCCGAAGTAAAATAAGGTGCTTTAGTTGCACTAGAGTGTCCGAGAAATTATCCGGCTGGGACGAAGCTTTAGTGCTATATCACTCGGATTGGCCGAGGCTGCAGAAATATATCACTCAGTCTTCGGCCGAGGCTTTTGATAATAAGAGATGCACTTCGGCTCTGGCCGAGGCTTTTGATGATAAGAGATGCACTCCGGTTCTGGCCGAGGATTTTGATGATAAGAGATGCACTCCGGCTCTGGCCGGGGCTTTTGAAGATCAATAAGAGGTGCACTCCGGCTATGGTCGGGGCTTTTGATAATAAGAGATGCACTCCGGCTCTGGCCGGGGTTTTTGATGATAAGAGATGCACTCCGGCTCTGACCGGGGCTTTTGATAATAAGAGATGCACTCCGGCTCTGGCCGGGGCTTTTGAAGATCAATAAGAAATTCCCTCCGGCTTTAGCCGAGGGTTCCGACATGTCACTTGATCTTGGCCGAGGTTTCTGTTAATAGGTTATGCCCTTCGGCTCTGGCCGAGGCTTTTGATAATAAGAGACGCACTCCGACTCTGGCCGGGGCTTTTGATGATAAGCGATGCACTCCGGCTCTGGCCGGGGATTTTAATGATAAGAGACGCACTCTGGCTCTGGCTGGGGCTTTTGAAGATCAATAAGAAATTCCCTCCGGCTTTAGCCGAGGGT
This sequence comes from Calamus simplicifolius, assembly GCA_900491605.1. NCBI lineage: Eukaryota > Viridiplantae > Streptophyta > Magnoliopsida > Arecales > Arecaceae > Calamus > Calamus simplicifolius. Next base: position 13,948 of record UESW01004488.1, read on the forward strand.
TCCGACATGTCACTCGGTCTTGGCCAAGGTTTCTGTTAATAGGTGATGCCCTTCGGCTCTGGCCGAGGCTTTTGATAATAAGAGACGCACTCCGGCTCTGGCCGGGGCTTTTAATAATAAGAGATGCACTCCGGCTCTGGTCGGAGCTTTTGATAATAAGAGATACACTCCGGCTCTGGCCGGGGCTTTTGATGATAAGAGATGCACTCCGGCTCTGGCCGGGGCTTTTTATGACCTGCTTCTCATTGTAACTTTCAAGGAGAGTTATAAATATTTCGCAGGCCTTTTAAAAACTAAACTTAATTCAATGAATAAAAATAGGTCTAGAAAGAGCATACTTTTATGGATGAATTTATTACTCGGTTGTTGCCGAGCCTTCAGAAATATATCACTCGATCTTTGGCCGATGTTCTGGAATTTATTACTCGGTTGTTGCCGAGCCTTTAGAAATATATTACTCGGTTGTTGCCGAGCCTTCTCAAGATGCTACTCGGTTGTAACCGAGGCTTCCAAATAATAAATTACTCGGTGTTGCCGAGCCTTCAAAGATGCTACTCGGTTGTAACCGAGGCTTCTAAATAATAAATTACTCGGTGTTGCCGAGCCTTCAAATAATTACTCGGTGTTTCGAGCCTTCAAAGATGCTACACGGTTGTAACCGAGGCTTCCAAATAATAAATTACTCGGTGTTACCGAGCCTTCAAATAATTACTCGATATTTCCGAGCCTTCAAGATTATATTTTACTTGGTGCTGCCAAGGTTCGGAGACCGTTACTTGGTTGTAGCCGAGCCTTCAAGATTATATTTTACTTAGTGCTGCCAAGGTTCGGAGACCGCTCGGCCCAGCCGAGGATTATAAAGATTATATTTTACTTGGCACTGCCAAGGTACGAGATTGCTCGGCCCGGCCGAGGATTTATACGACCTGCTTCTTATTGCAGCTTTCAAGGAGAGTTATAAGAATTTCGTAGGCCTTTTAAAAACTGAATTTAATTCAATGAATAAAAATGGGTCTAGAAAGAGCATACTTTTATGGATGAATTTATTACTCGGTTGTTGCCGAGCCTTCAGAAATATATCACTCAGTCTTTGGCCGAGGCTCTGGAAATTTATTACTCGGTTGTTGCTGAGCCTTTAGAAATATATTACTCGGTTGTTGCCGAGCTTTCAAATAAAAAATTACTCGGTGTTGCCGAGCCTTCCTAAGATGCTACTCTGTTGTAACCGAGGCTTCCAAATAATAAATTACTCGGTGTTTCCGAGCCTTCCCAAGATGCTACTCGGTTGTAACCGAGGCTTCCAAATAATAAATTGCTACTCGGTTGTACCGAGGCTTCAAATAATAAATTACTCGGTGTTGCCGAGCCTTCAAATAATAAATTAGTCGGTGTTGCCAAGCCTTCAAAATTATATCTTACTTGGCACTGCCAAGGTATGGAGACCGTTACTCGGTTGTAGCCGAGCCTTCAAGATTATATTTTACTTGGCGCTGCCAAGGTTCGAAGACCGTTACTCAGTTGTAGTCGAGCTTTCAAGATTATATTTTACTTGGCGCCAAGGTTCGGAGACCGTTACTCGGTTGTAGCTGAGCCTTCAAGATTATATTTTACTTGGTGCTGCCAAGGTTCGAAGACCGTTACTCGGTTGTAGCCGAGCCTTCAAGATTATATTTTACTTGGTGCTGCTAAGGTTCGGAGACCGTTACTCGGTTGTAGCCGAGCCTTCAAGATTATATTTTACTTGGCACTGCCAAGGTTGGAGACCGTTACTCGGTTGTAGCCGAGCCTTCAAGATTATATTTTACTTGGCGCTGCCAAGGTTCGGAGATTTGTTGCTCGACCCAGCCGAGGTTCAGAGATTTGTTGCTCGGTCCAGCCGAGGTTCGGAGAATTGTTGCTAGGCCCAGCCGAGGTTCGGAGATTTATTGCTCAGCCCAGGTTCGGAGATTTGTTGCTCAGCCCAGCTGAGGATCGGAGATTTGTTGCTCGGCCCAGCCGAGGTTTGGAGATTTCGGAGATTGTCCGAACTCCACATTCGAGGGATGAATTTTCTGCTTAGATCTTGCAGCTTGTAGGTCTCCGGTCCAACAATCTCTGCTACTTGGTAGGGGCCTTCCCAGTTTGGTGCCAGCTTTCCTTGCTCCAGCGGTTTGGAGACAGATGCTTTCAGGAGAACGAGGTCGCCGGGCAAGAAAGCTTTCCCTTTGACTCTGGAGGCGTGGTAGCGGGCCACCCTCTGCTGATAGGCAGCTACTCTGATCTGAGCTTTCTCTCTAACTACCTCTATTAGGTCGAGGTTGGTGCGGAGCTGCTCCTCGCTGGCTTCCTCTGAGTAGATTTCCACCCGCAGCGAAGGGAGACCTATCTCCATTGGGATAACGGCCTCTGTGCCGAAGGCCATCCGGAATGGGGTTTGCCTGTGGGTACTCTTTGGGTGATGTGGTAGGCCCACTGGCCGAGGCTAAAGCTGGCTGTTGGACTTCTGTGAAGCATAGAGTCAAGAACTCCTTGTCTTGGCTTTATGACGCCATCCTTCCTCACAAAAGGTGCCTAGGGGCAACGCGGCAGCCATAAATGCTTTAATGATGGAAGGAGATAAGGCATTAAATGCTTTACAGCAGGTAGATGCACATGCCCTTTATGAGGCCATAAATGCCTTGGTGCGCATAGCGCAGCTATGGAAGCCGATCTGTTGTGCCAAGGCAGGGAGAAGGCGGAGACGGCGTCAAGTCGTGGCGAGAGGACATCGGAGAGATGGATCGGGCCCACCGAGATCTAGGGAGATCCTTGTCGCAGCCCCCTTGCGGGACTGGTCTGGCCTCCTTAGGTCGATGTGGGGGGTCCGCGACTCCATGCGGACCAGAAGAAGGAGTGGTTGGAGAAAGAGGGGCTGCGGCCTCTTCGGGGAGGCATGGAGTAGGGGCAGCTATGACTGGAAGGGGAGCTATAAGGCGCTCCTGAACCAGATGGGTCAGGGCTTGGACTTGCTGGACTAGGGTGGCGAACTGGTCCTGGGTCACTGGAATAGCTAGTGGCGACGGAGTCTCAGCTGGTGGCGGTGGCAGTGCCCCGATACTCATCGGATCGGGTCTCTGGGAGGCGACCTGGTCCTGGGCTTCAGAAGTCATCCTTCTCCGATTAGCCATTGGAGAGGTTCTCTTCAGATCGAGATCCTTGTCTCCTTTTTTCAAGTTTAACGGGACTTGAGGCCCTTCTCTAGCGCCAATCTGTTGCTGCTGAAATCTATCCTCCGGCTCGGGCGCGATCGGGCTGCAGCATGGGCTCCCTCCTAGGCGGACCTGCAAGACAGTCCTCACGCAAGAGGCGTTGGGGGTGGCCCTCTGTGGAAGACCCTCAGATGCCCAAGTCAGTGGAGACCAGCAATCAACAAATATGGAGAAAAGGATCCCCCAGGAAAAGTTCCTCCGAGCTCTCGTGGGAGCTTTCATGGCGGAGTGTAAGAACTGCGAATAAGAAATGGGTGTAGAATAGCCGTACTGAGAGGCTTGAGGGTGGTAGTATTTATAGGTGGTCACCTGACTTTTTGGACATGCTCTGGATGAGGTCTGAAAGTTGTTGGGATTTGAAACGGATTCGAATCAGGTTGTTACATAGCCGGTAGGATCCATATGGTTAGTTAGAGGATCGACGGCTGGGAGGCGGGGAGAGCTGGCCGATGGCTCGAGACTCAATGGCTGCGCGGTCCCTATGCCACTATTGTAGGTCCTAGGCCACGTCTTGGCATGATTCCTTGTTTGGAATCTTATTCTGTTATAGTGAATTTGAACTCTCCCGCGCCAGATTCCGCAGAGATGTTTTGAACTGTGGTTCAGTCATCATGGCTGGCGGAGGCTCGATGGATGGCAGCCATAAATGCCTTAATGCATGGAAGAAAATAAGGCATTGAATGCCTTAAAGCAGGTGGATATACGTGGCCTTTATGAGTCATAAATGCCTTGATGCAAAAGACATAGCGTGGTTGCGGAGGCCGAGGTATGTTGGCCGAGCCATGCCGAAGCTGGCCGAGGCTGAGGCTGGCCGAGCTATGCTAGCCGAGCTATGCTGAAGCTGGCTGAGGCTGAGGTTGGCCGAGCTATGCTGGCCGAGATATGTTAGCCGAGCTATGCTAAAGCTGGCTGAGGCTGAGGCTGGCCGAGCTATGCTGGCCGAGCTATGCTGAAGCTGGCTGAGGCTAAGGCTGGCCGAGCTATGCTGGCCGAGCTATGTTGGCCGAGCTATGCTGAGGCTGGCTGAGGCTGAGGCTGGCCAAGCTATGTTGGCCGAGCTATGCTGAAGCTGGCTGAGGCTGAGGCTGGCCGAGCTATGCTGGCCGAGCTATGTTGGCCGAGCTATGCTGAAGCTGGCTGAGGCTGAGGCTGGCCGAGCTATGCTGGCCGAGCTATGCTGAAGCTGGTTGAGGCTGAGGCTGGCCGAAGTATATTTGCCGAGGCATGTTGGCCGAAGTATGCTTTCTCCTTTCTTTTTATTCCATTAAATGCTTGCCAAGTCATTATGACCATTTATGCACCGTTAAATGCTCCAGCCTATTGACTTGACTGTCGGATATTAATGAGGGGCCCCTTGGGAGAACCCACACACATGACGTGGCCCTTTTTCTCTTTGTTCTTTTTCTTCATTATGACGAGACGCTCGTTGCTAGAATGTTGTGCCAACAGGCCAGTTGGCAAGCAGAGCGTTTGGATCGGGCGCGACCCCATCGCCAATGTGAGCGATCAACAATGTAATGATGATTTTACCCCTCAACACATGCCCTCCACTCCCTAGTCTGAAGTGTAACTTCGGATATAGGGAGTAGAATTCTGGAGCAATCTTATTTAGAGGACGTGTCATTCGATCCTCTGTAGAGGAAGTGTTTATCTCTGTGTAGGTTAGAGAAAGGCCTGGGCGGCCCTCTTGCCGAAGTAAAATAAGGTGCTTTAGTTGCACTAGAGTGTCCGAGAAATTATCCGGCTGGGACGAAGCTTTAGTGCTGTATCACTCGGATTGGCCGAGGCTGCAGAAATATATGACTCAGTCTTCGGCCGAGGCTTTTGATAATAAGAGATGCACTCCGGCTCTGGCCGGGGCTTTTGATGATAAGAGATGCACTCCGGCTCTGGCCGGGGATTTTGATGATAAGAGATGCACTCCGGCTCTGGCCGGGGCTTTTGAAGATCAATAAGAGGTGCACTCCGGCTATGGCCGGGGCTTTTGATAATAAGAGATGCACTCCGGCTCTGGCCAGGGTTTTTGATGATAAGAGATGCACTCCGGCTCTGACCGGGGATTTTGATAATAAGAGATGCACTTCGGCTCTGGCCGGGGCTTTTGAAGATCAATAAGAAATTCCCTCCGGCTTTAGCCGAGGGTTCCGACATGTCACTTGGTCTTGGCCAAGGTTTCTGTTAATAGGTGATGCCCTTCGGCTCTGGTCGAGGCTTTTGATAATAAGAGACGCACTCTGGCTCTGGCCGGAGCTTTTGATGATAAGAGATGCACTCCGGCTCTGGCCGGGGCTTTTAATGATAAGAGATGCACTCCGGCTCTGGCCGGGGCTTTTGAAGATCAATAAGAAATTCCCTCCGGCTTTAGCCAAGGGTTCCGACATGTCACTCGGTCTTGGCCGAGGTTTCTGTTAATAGGTGATGCCTTTCGGCTCTGGCCGAGGCTTTTGATAATAAGAGACGCACTCCGGCTCTGGCCGGGGCTTTTGATAATAAGAGATGCACTCCGGATCTGGTTGGGGCTTTTAATAATAAGAGATGCACTCCGGCTCTGGCCGGGCTTTTGATAATAAGAGATGCACTCCGGCTCTGGCCGGGGCTTTTGATGATAAGAGATGCACTCCGGCTCTGGCCGGGGCTTTTTATGACCTGCTTCTCATTGTAACTTTCAAGGAGAGTTATAAAAATTTTGCAAGCCTTTTAAAAACTAAACTTAATTCAATGAATAAAAATGGGTCTAGAAAGAGCGTACTTTTATGGATGAATTTATTACTCGGTTGTTGTCGAGCCTTCAGAAATATATTACTCGGTTGTTGCCGAGCCTTCTCAAGATGCTACTCGGTTGTAACCGAGGCTTCCAAATAATAAATTACTCGATGTTGCCGAGCCTTCAAAGATGTTACTCGGTTGTAACCGAGGCTTCTAAATAATAAATTACTCGGTGTTGCCGAGCCTTCAAATAATTACTCGGTGTTTCCGAGCCTTCAAAGATGCTACTCGGTTGTAACCGAGGCTTCCAAATAATAAATTACTCGGTGTTATCGAGCCTTCAAATAATTACTCGGTATTTCGAGCCTTCAAGATTATATTTTACTTGGCGCTGCCAAGGTTTGGAGACCATTACTCAGTTGTAGCCGAGCCTTCAAGATTATATTTTACTTAGCGCTGCCAAGGTTCGGAGACCGCTCGGCCCAGCCGAGGATTATAAATATTATATTTTACTTGGCGCTGCCAAGGTACGGAGATTGCTCGGCCCGGCCGAGGATTTATATGACCTGCTTCTTATTGCAGGTTTCAAGGAGAGTTATAAGAATTTCGCAGGCCTTTTAAAAACTGAATTTAATTCAATGAATAAAAATGGGTCTAGAAAGAGCATACTTTTATGGATAAATTTATTACTCGATTATTGCCGAGCCTTCAGAAATATATCACTCGGTCTTTGGCCGAGGCTCTGGAAATTTATTACTCGGTTGTTGCTAAGCCTTTAGAATATATTACTCGGTTGTCGCCGAGCTTTCAAATAATAAATTACTCGGTGTTGCCGAGCCTTCCCAAGATGCTACTCGGTTGTAACCGAGGCTTCCAAATAATAAATTACTCGGTGTTGCCGAGCCTTCCCAAGATGCTACTCGGTTGTAACCGATGCTTCCAAATAATAATTGCTACTCGTTGTCACCGAGGCTTCAAATAATAAATTACTCGGTGTTGCCGAGCCTTCAAATAATAAATTACTCGGTGTTGCCGAGCCTTCAAAATTATATCTTACTTGGTGCTGCCAAGGTACGGAGATCGTTACTCGGTTGTAGCTGAGCCTTCAAGATTATATTTACTTGGCGCTGCCAAGGTTCAAAGACCGTTACTCGGTTGTAGCCGAGCTTTCAAGATTATATTTTACTTGGCGCTGCAAAGGTTCAGAGACCGTTACTCGGTTGTAGCCGAGCCTTCAAGATTATATTTTACTTGGCGCTGCCAAGGTTCGGAGACCGTTACTCGGTTGTAGCCGAGCCTTCAAGATTATATTTTACTTGGCGCTGCCAAGGTTCGGAGATTTGTTGCTCGGCCTAGCCGAGGTTCGGAGATTTGTTGCTCGGCCCAGCCGAGGTTCGAAGATTTCGGAGATTGTCCGAACTCCACGTTCGAGGGATGGATTTTTGCTTAGATCTTGCAGGTTGTAGGTCCCCGGTCCAACAATCTCTGCTACTTGGTAGGGGCCTTCCCAGTTTGGTGCCAGCTTTCCTTGCTCCAGCAGTTTGGAGACAGATGCTTTCCGGAGAATGAGGTCGCCGGGCAAGAAAGCTTTCCCTTTGACTCTGGAGGCGTGGTAGCGGGCCACCCTCTGCTGATAGGCAGCTACTCTGATCCGAGCTTTCTCTCTAACTACCTCTATCAGGTCGAGGTTGGTGTGGAGTGCTCCTCACTGGCTTCCTCTAAGTAGATTCCACCCGCAGCGAAGGGAGACCTATCTCCACTGGGATAACGGCCTCTATGCCGAAGGCCATCCGGAATGGGGTTTCGCCTGTGGGTACTCTCTGGGTGGTGCGGTAGGCCCACTGGCCGAGGCTAAAGCTGGCTGTTGGACTTCTGTGAAGCATGGAGTCAAGAACTCCTTGTCTTGGCTTTATGATGCCATCCTTCCTCACAAAAGGTGCCTAGGGGCAACGCGGCAGCCATAAATGCCTTAATGATGGAAGGAGATAAGACATTAAATGCTTTAAAGCAGGTAGATGCACATGGCCTTTATGAGGCCATAAATGCCTTGGTGCGCATAGCGCGGCTATGGAAGCCGATCTGTTGTGCCAAGGCAGGGAGAAGGCGGAGACGACGTCGAGTCGTGGCGAGAGGACACCGGAGAGATGGATCGGGCCTGCCGAGATCTAGGGAGATCCTTGTCGCAGCCCCCTTGCGGGACTGGTCTGGCCTCCTTAGGTCGATGTGGGGGGTCCGTAACTCCATGCGGACCAAAAGAAGGAGTGGCTGGAGAAAGAGGGGCTGCGGCCTCTTCGGGGAGGCATGGAGCAGGGCAGCTATGACTGGAAGGGGAGCTATAAGGCGCTCCTGAACCAGATGGATCAGGGCTTGGACTTGCTGGACCAGGGTGGCGAACTAGTCCTGGGTCACTAGAACAGCTGGTGGTGATGGAGTCTCAGCTGGTGGCGGCGGCAGTGCCCCGATACTCATCGGATCGGGTCTCTGGGAGGCGATCTGGTCCTGGGCTTCAGAAGTTGTCCTTCTCCGATTAGCCATTGGAGAGGTTCTCTTCCAGATCGAGATCCTTGTCTCCTTTTTTCAAGTTTAATGGGACTTGAGGCCCTTCCTCTAGTGCCAATCTGTTGCTGCTGAAATCTGTCCTCCGGCTCGGGAGCGATCGGGCTGCAGCGTGGGCTCCCTCCTAGGCGGACCTGCAAGACAGTCCTCATGCAAGAGGCGTTGGGGGTGGCCCTCTGCAGAAGACCCTCCGACGCCCAAGTCAGTGAAGACCAGAAATCAACAAATATGGAGAGAAGGATCCCCAGGAAGAGTTCCTCCGAGCTCTCGTGGGAGCTTTCATGGCGGAGTGTAAGAACTGCGAATAAAAATGGGCATAGAATAGCCGTACCTGAGAGGCTTGAGGGTGGTAGTATTTATAGGCGGTCACCTGACTTTTTGGACATGCTCTGGATGAGGTCTGAAAGTTGTTGGGATTCGAAACGGATTCGAATCAGGTTGTTACATGGCCGGTAGGATCCGTATATGGTTAGTTAGAGGATCGACGGCTGGGAGGCAGGGAGAGCTGGCCGATGGCTCGAGACTCAATGGCTGCATGGTCCCTAGGCCACTATTGTAGGTCCTAGGCCACGTCTTGGCATGATTCTTTGTTTGGAATCTTATTCTGTTATAGTGAATTTGAACTCTCCCCGCCAGATTCCGCAGAGGTGTTTTGAACTGTGGTTCAGTCATCATGGCTGGCGGAGGCTCGATGGAGGTAGGTGCCGAGGCACAAGGGGCCAACGTAGCAGCCATAAATGCCTTAATGCATGGAAGAAAATAAGGCATTGAATGCCTTAAAGCAGGTGGATATGCGTGGCCTTTATGAGGTCATAAATGCCTTGATGCAAAAGACATAGCGTGGTTGCGGAGGCCGAGGTATGTTGGCCGAGCTATGCCGAAGCTGGCCGAGGCTGAGGCTGCGAGCTATGCTGAAGCTGGCTGAGGCTGAGGTTGGCCGAGCTATGCTGGCCGAGCTATGTTGGCCGAGCTATGCTGAAGCTGGCTGAGGCTGAGGCTGGCCGAGCTATGTTGGTTGAGCTATGCTGAAGCTGGCTGAGGCTGAGGCTGGCCGAGCTATGCTGGCCGAGCTATGTTGGCCGAGCTATGCTGAAGCTGGTTGAGGCTGAGGCTGGCCGAGCTAGCTGGCCGAGCTATGCTGAAGCTGGCTGAGGCTGAGGCTGGCCAAGCTATGCTGGCCGAGCTATGTTGGCCGAGCTATGCTGAAGCTGGCTGAGGCTGAGGCTGGCCGAAGTATATTTGCCGAGGCATGTTGGCCGAAGTATGCTTTCTCTTTTCTTTTATTCCATTAAATGCTTGCCAAGTCATTATGACCGTTTCTGCACCATTAAATGCTCCAGCTATTGACTTTACTGCCATATTAATGAGGGGGCCACATGACGTGGCCCTTTTTCTCTTTGTTCTTTTTTTTCATTATGACGAGATGCTCGTTGCTAGAATGTTGTGCTAACAGGCCAATTGGCAAGCAGAGCGTTTGGATCGGGCGCGACCCCATCGCCAATGTGAGCGATCAACAATGTAATAACGATTTTACCCCTCAACAATAATATTATTCATTATAATATTATGCCAGTTGTTATAATGATGTTAAAATTGTTATAATATTATAATATCATATGTTTAATATTATAATGTGGAAGTTATTATATTTTAATATTATCAAAATTTAATTTTATAGTGATCATTACCAAAAAAATTCATATAATAATTTCTATTATAATGTAATATATTATAATGCTATAATTAATATAATATTAAATTTAATGTTATAATATAACTTATTATATTAATATAACTATGACATAAGTTATATTAGTCATATTAAATTTATAAATTCATTGATATCAGAAATTTACGTTATAAAATTTAAAAAATGAAGTTTATTGACCTTTTAAATCTGTTTTTATGCATAAGGATAAAATAATAAATTTATAATAAATTTGATTCTATTCTCCTAGCTGTATTGCATGTAATAAATATGGAAATAAAATTGGCATTCTATCATGTGCTTAATTACTTACTCCATACAAACACTAAGAGCTCATTTGCTTATAACCCCTAAAATCAGAATCCAAGTGTTTATTTAGAAAGAATTGAAATTAGATTCTAATTTTTCTTTGAATCCAAATCCTATATTAGGGTGGGTCAATCCAAATCCCTTAGGATTGCAAAATGATTCCAAATAACTATTATCAAACGCATTTAATAAATATAATATTTATATTATATATACTAATAGTATGTATTATATTTATATTATTATTATTATTATATTATGATAATAATAATAATATAGTTATTAATATAAATATCTATATAATTATAAGAGGCAAGTTTGGTTATATTTGAGTGTAACTAAATATAAATCTAATTACCTTCTTTATTCTTAGGATTCACATAAACATGAAAAAGATGAAAAAAAAGGTGAAGTGGTTCCGAGATCCATATGATATAAGAATAAAACAAATGATCAAATCTTGGACTTAGTTACATTCTAATATAAACAAATCCTTTCATAATTATAATATATTAATAATATAACTAGTAATAATATAATATAATATATATAATAAATTTAATATTAATATAGATATACTAATATATTTTATATTGTAATATATATTATGTAATATTTATCTATATTATAAATATTGCATTATATTATATTATATTATATTATAAATTTAATATATATTATATATTTTATATAACATTTAATAATGTATTATAATATATAACTTCAAGTTTATTTCAATTTATGTTATTAAAAGGATTCAGAAATTAAAGTTGATGCTATTTTATCTACATAATCATATTATGGATATTTTATTTATTAATTTTTAGGTCTTTTATTAGTGAAATGAATATTAAATTACAAAAACAATCAAATTTTAAAGCTTTTAGCTTGAAATCAAAGTTTAAAAAACAAACCAATTCCGATTCAAAGGTTTTAACAAACCAATGGCAATAGGAATATGGCTTTGATTCTAATTTTTGTGTGAAACCAATAAGTGGAGGGAATGAGTGATTCATGATGGGGCCAGTTGACCCCATGGGCAATAAAGACAACAATTTTTGGATGACATCTTCTCAAGGTATCAATTTCTAGACGATTTTCCTAAGCGGCCTTCTTGAACGGCATAATTCCTAGGCAGGGCTTTCTTTTGAAGGACGCAGTGAACATTTAATTCCGTCCATGGCATTTTTCCCGCTGCAACAAGCATCTCGTCATAATGAAGAAAAGAGAAAAGGAAAAAAGGGACACGTCACGTTCGTGGGTTCTTCCAAAGGCCACTTTCCATCATTAATGTCCAGTGGTCGAGTTAATGGGCTGGAGCATTCGATGGTGCAGAAACGGTCATAATGACTTGGAAAGCATTTAATGGAATGGAGGACATCTCGCCTTGGCACTCCAAGTTGGCCTCGGTCTCGCTTCGGCTTCGGCCTCGGCCTCATTTAAGTCGGCCACGGCCTCAGCCTCATCTAAGTCGGCCTCGGACTTCCCTTCGGCCTCAGACGTGCTCGGCCACGGACATCTCGCCTCGACACTCCAAGTCGGCCTCGGTCTCGGGTTCAGCCTCGGCGTCGGCGTCGGCCTCATCTAAGTCGGCCTCGGTCTCGGGTTCGGCCTCGGCTTCGGCGTCGGCCTCGGCCTCATCTAAGTCGGCCTAGAACTTCCCCTTCGGCCTCAGACGTGCTCGGCCTCGGCCTTAACTCCCACTTGGCCCCCACCTTTTCTCTCTCCGCATGAAACTGGCCTCGGCCTCAGCTCCCACAGCACTCAACCTCGGACTTCCTCCTCGGCCTCGGACCTGTTCCCCTCAGCACTCAGACTCCCCCCTCGGCCTCAGCCTCAGCACCCAGCACCAAGCTCGCCTCGGCCTCGGCTTTTTCCTTCGGCCATGTACAGCATCGGGCTCAACGCCCAGCACCAAGCTCGCCTCGGCCTCGGACCACAGGCTCCCTCGGCCTCGGACCACCAGGGTTCCCCTCGGCCTCGGACCCGTGAGGCTCCCTTGGCCTCGGATCCGCAGGGCTCCCCTCGGCCTTGGACTTCCCAGGCTCCCATCCACGTAGCCTATTAGCTCCCTGCAACTGCCACGTAGCCCACTAAGCTTTATGCAACCGCCATGTGGGCCACTAATGCCCACCGATTATGGATGATGGGATGTTTCGAACATGGTTAGACCCACTATTGCATGCATGGCCACCACTTCCCAAAAACAGGTAAAGGGGAGAACGTGGGTGCAAGTATAAAAAGGGAGGTTGGTTTTCTTTCAAGGGGGTATTCTTTTTGAACTATTTTCCAAGGCACTAACTTGACCGTCGGAGGGTCCTCGCCGGAAACTCCCGGTCCTAGAGGACTTTCTTGCAGGAACTCCACCGGAAAAGAGAGGTTCAAGACTCCACCGTCACTCAGCGTCAAGAGGACGTGCTTTGGCAACAACAGATTGGCGCGCCAGGAAGGGAGGGTCAGCGATGCTGGTTTGCAGATCCTCATCCCCTTTTTATCAAAATGGTGGATCATGAAGATGGTGACGACAAGAATTCGGGAAGCTTTCACCAGTTATGCTGGGGGCACCTTCAACAAACTAAGCAAAAGCTTCAGGGCTCTTAGGCTACAGGCCTCTACCTCCCCTTTTGTGATTAAAAAACATAAAAAAACAAAATGGTGGTAACCCGAGCGCCGGAGGTTTCAGGCGGTGACCCTGGGGGGTAGTACCAAGATCCAGAGGCGAGTCTCCCGGCCCCTCCGGTCCCTTTCCCATCCCGCCATTGTCACCAGCACAGGGTGACCGGTCGACGCTCTAGCTGTGCAAGTACATTCCTTGGTGGCGGCGGTCTAGCACCTGCAGTAGCAGGTGGCAGCTTCGCAGCAAGGGCCACAGCCCCCTTTCTCCGATGTGGGCATTGCTCCTCTTAGTCAGTAGTCCACTCGCAGGGGAGCTTCCCACCGGGAGGTTCCCCGCCGATATATCTCCCTCGGACGTCGCTACCGGGAAGCTTCCAAAAGACCACGGTCTCCCTCCCATCGCTCTGACAACTCCCGCAGGCAGCAGCAGGGGAAGGAAGCCGAGCGAGGACATCGTTACCACCGCAACCCATCCCTGTCCTTGGGATCATTGAAAGAAGGGTCTTTCGACGGGCGTGTCACCCCCAGGATGAGCGGCGCCTGAAGGAGTATAATCAGCGGCTGAAGGAGCTCAGCCGCAGGGTCACCAACCCACCGGAGGCGAACTATGAGAGTCGTCCTCCCCTGTCTCACTGCATAATGGAGGAGCCCATCTCCACCTGGTTCCGTCTACCCCAACTGGACCCTTATGATGGCACTGCTGACCCCCTGGATCACTTGGAAAGTTATAAGGTCCTAATGCAAGTCCAGGGAACGACTGACTCCCTCCTCTGCATCGCCTTTCCTGCCACCCTTCAGAAGGCAGCGCGGGCCTGGTATTCCTGGCTGCCTCCGCAAAGCATCAATTCCTTTCGGCAGTTGGAAAAAGCTTTTCTGGTGCACTTCAATGCCTGCCAAAAAATTCACGGGTGGCCGACAGCCTGTTTGCCATCCAGCAGAAAAGCGTGAGTCACTGAAAGATTTCATAGCTCGGTTCAAGGAAGCTGGACTGGAGGTGTACAATCTTGATGACTCAGTCGCCACTTTGGCCTTGAAGCGAGGGCTTCGCCCCTCCCGCTTCGTATATTCCCTCGACAAGAAGCACCGAGCTCCTACGCCGAGCTACTCGGCCGAGCACACAAATACATCCATGCTGACGAAGCCGACTCTTCCCAGCATGAGGCAAACGGAGGCCCAAACAAGAAGCATGCCTGACCTGCATCTGACAAGCCACAGCAAGAAAGGCCTGAGCTCCCTCGATGACCTGACAGCCGGCCAAGGGCTCTCGCTCTTAGGGAAGGGATCCGTACCCCCCTGCTTGCCTCAATATCACACATCTTGATGGAGATTGAACGTGATCCCTTCCTTCAGCGCCCTCCTCCCCTGAAGTCCGGAGTCTCTTGTGACAAAAATCTCTATTGTCGTCAGCGCCCCGGCCTTCCTAGGCCGAAGTCAATAATGCCCCGACTGAGAAGACGGTGGCCATGATCTCCTGGGGGGCCGGCGGCCCGTCTAAAAAGTTTAGGGGAGAGGAAGAGATAGAGCCTGTAATTCCTTTCTTTGAAAAGGATCTAGAGGGGGTGAACAATCTGAGTAATGATAGTGTTGTTGTTTCTATGACAATTGCAAAACATCCTGTAAAAAGGATATTGGTTGATAGTAGAAGCTCGGCTGACATTTTGAGCTACGATGCATTTGTCCATATGAACTTGTCCCATGATTCCCTTCGACCTGTTTCCACGCCTCTCATGGGCTTCACTGGAGACTTTGTAAAGGTAGAAGGGGAAATTACTCTTCCAGTCATGGCAGGGACAACGCCTTGTCAAAAGACGGTCATGATGAAGTTCCTAGTGGCGCGGGTTCCTCTGGCTTACAATGCCATCCTGGGCAAGCCTGGATTAAACCTGTTGGATGCCATTATTTCCACCAAGAGGTTGCTTGTAAGGTTCCTGACCAATAAAGGTGTAGGAGAATTGCGTGGAGAGAGGAACCTCATGCCCCTCTGCTACCACACGATGCCTGGCCCTCGAGAGACGCCAACCCTACCGACGCCTGAGCTGGTAGACCCTAGAGACTTAGAGAGGAGGGGAGAACCAGCCGAGCATTTATTGACTTTCCCCTTGGGGGATGATCCGACGAAGACCGTCCGAGTGGGATCGCTGCTACCCGAGGAGGCTAAGGCTCGGCTCCTCACCTTTCTTCAAGCCAACTCGGACGTGTTCGCCTGGTCGACCTCAGACATGCCAGGTATTCCCCCTGAAGTAATTACTCACCAGCTCAACCTCAATCCCCAGTATCGGCTGGTCCGATAGAAGAAAAGAAGTTTTGCGCCCGAGCAGCAGAAGACGATTGACGAGGAGGTCTGTAAGTTGTTGGCGGCCAGGCATGTCCGGGAAGTACACTATCCCGACTGGTTCGCCAACGTCGTCATGGTCCGCAAGACCAATGGGAGCTAGAGGATGTGTGTTTATTTCACCGATCTCAACAAGGCGTGTTCCAAAGATAATTTCCCACTACCCAGAATTGACCAGATGGTGGATGCTACGTCGGGCCATGAGATCCTCAGCTTCATAGATGCCTTTTCAGGATACAATCAAATTAAGATGGATCCGACGGATGAAGAGGCCACCTCTTTTGTGACTGAGAAGGGCACTTACTGCTACAGAGTGATGCTGTTCAGGTTAAAGAATGCGGGGGCTACATATCAAAGATTGATGAACATGGTCTTCGAAAATCAAATCGGATGCAATATGAAGGTTTATGTGGACGATATGCTGACCAAAAGCATCCGCGTCGATGACCATATTGCCGACCTAGCAGAGACTTTCGATAGCCTTCGCCGCTGTTAGATGAAGTTGAATCCGCAGAAGGGTACCTTTGGAGTTACGGCTAGCAAATTCCTTGGCTTCATGGTGACTCAGCGGGGAATAGAGGCGAACCCAGATAAGATTTAAGCCATCCTTGACATGAGGCCACCAGTGAATAAAAAAGAGATCCAGCGTCTGACGGGGTGGGTGGTGGCTTTAAGCCGCTTCTTGTCAAAGTCCGCGGAAAGGTGTTTACCCTTCTTCAAGGCTCTACGCAAGGTCAATGGTTTTGAATGGACCGAAGAGTGTCAGAAAGCGTTCGAGGGGTTGAGGGAATTCCTGTCCACCCCGCCGCTGCTGTCCAAGCCAAGGAATGCAGAAGAGCTCTTCCTTTACCTTGCGGCCTCGGCCGAAGCTGTGAGCTCTGTGCTTGTCCACACCGATGCCGACAGGACTCAGAAGCCCATCTACTATATCAGCAAGGTGCTTCATGATGTAGAGACCAGGTATTTTCGCACCGAAAAAATTAATTTTGCGCTGATCGTATCTGCTCAGCGCCTCATGCCCTACTTTCAAGCCCACTCGATAGTAGTGCTCACAGACCAGCCACTCAGAGCAATTCTATCCCGGCCCAACATCTCGGGCCGGCTGCGTAGTGGGCAATCAAGTTGGAAGAATTCGATCTATCTTTTCGGCTGAGGTCGGCCATGAAGTCCCAAGTCCTGGCAGACTTCCTAGCTGAATGCACCTGGACCGATGAACCAGTCGACGAGCTCCACTCGGCCCCTCCGAACATGACGACCGAGGGCGAGGGCCCAGACTGGATCCTCCACATCGACGGAGCTTCGAATTCTCAGGGAAGTGGAGCTGGCCTCATCCTAGCCAGTCCAGAGGAGAAATGGTGGAATACGCCCTACGATTCCTTTTTCTCGCGATCAACAATCAGGCGGAGTACGAAGCCTTGTTGGCCGGAATGAGACTGGCCAAGGAGCTCGAAGTGGAGCGCATCCGAGCTTACACCAACTCCCAGCTCGTTTCGGGCAGGTCGCTGGGGAATACGAGGCTTGGGATCCAACTATGCCCCGCTACTTGAGTAAGGTCCAATCACAGTCCTCGTCCTTTACTCACTTTAGTGTCAGTTATATTCCCAGGGGAAAAATGCCAGAGTCGACGCTGTGTCCTGATTGGCCACCTCGATCATTGGGGCCCTGGGGAGGACGTACGTAGAGCGTCTAGAAGTCCCGAGCATCGACGCTACCAAGGAGGCCTTACCGATCAACCAAGGGCCCTCGTGGATGGAGGCGTACATCCGATATCTCACCGACGGCACTCTCCCTGATAATTTCGCAAAAGCCAAGTTACTTAAGAGACGAGCCCCAAGTTTCTGGTGTTAGACGGGCGTCCATATCGGAGGTCCTTCTCCTACCCGCTTCTTCGGTGCGCCACTTCAGCTGAAGCCGACTACATTCTTCGTGAAATCCATGAGGGTATCTGCGGAAACACCTGGGGGGCAGGACACTGGCGTACAAGGCTTTGAGGCAAGGATATTATTGGTCCACTATGAGGGAAGATGCAGCCAAGCTGGTGTGGAGGTGCGATAGCTACCAGCGGCATGCCCACATCCAACGGCAGCTGACTACCCAGCTAAGTCCCCTAACGGCACCGTGGCCCTTCACTCAATGGGGGATGGACATATTAATTAGAACCATTCCCCCGGCTCCTGCCCAGCGCAAATTCCTGCTTGTCGCCATCGACCATTTCACCAAGTGGGTGGAAGCAGAGGCGCTGGCAAAGATTACCAAGCACAAAGTCAGGACCTTCTTTTGGAAGTCCATCATCTGCCGCTTCGGGCTACCTCACACTCTTGTCACCGATAATGGCCCGTAGTTCGACAATGCCCCTTTCAGAAATTTTTGTGCTGAGTTGGGCATTCACCAACGGTTCACCTCAGTTGGCCATCCCCAAACCAATGGAGCGGCCGAGGTAACCAACCGCACAATTCTTCAAGGGCTGAGGACACGATTGGATAACTTCAAAGGAAGATGGGTGGAGGAGCTTCCCAATGTGCTGTGGGCCTACCACACCACGCCGCGTGTCCCCACAGGTAGACCCCCTTCAGCCTTGTGTTCGGCTCTGAGGCTGTTATCCCCGTAGAGATCAGCCTTCCAAGCTCGCGGGTGGAGTCGTATGATGAGGATGACAACTCGACTCGACTGCGAGCCAATTTAGACCTGGTCGAAGAAGCGCGGGACCTAGCATGCCACAGAATGATAGTTTATCACCAGAGAGCTGCCATATACTACAACGCACGCGTCCGCCTCAAAGCCTTCTTGCCGGGGAATTTGGTCCTCAGAAGAGCCAAAGTATCAAAACCAACGAAGGGGGCAAGCTGTCCCCAAATTGGGAAGGCCCCTACCGAGTCACTGAGGCCCTTCATTATGGAGCATACCGAATCGAAAGTCTAGACGGGAAGTGTCTTCCCCGTACTTGGAATGCGGACAATCTCTGCCGATACTATCAATAACCTGCACGACGAGACAACCCTTGGTTTGAGTACTTTTTCTCTTGCCTTAGTAACCAGGAGTTTGTATATTTCATGTTTCGCTAATAAAAAGTACTTTTTCTCATGCCTTAGTACACTCAAGCCTGAGCTCCCCTTGGCACTCAAGCCCAAGCTTGCCTCGGCACTCAAGCTCGAGCACCCCTCGGTACTCAAGCCCGAGCTCACCTCAGCACTCAAGCCCGAGGCCAGCTCGGCACCAAAAACCAAAAACTGACTCTAGCATTGCTGATAAAGATCGTCGGCATAGGGGAAAAGGCACCTGACGACTCTCTAACTCTCAGGTCACTCTTCGGGGTTAAAAGGAACCCAACGACTTCAGCAACTCTTGAGTCACCACTCAGGCCGGCCACAAAACCCTCGAGACAGTTTTATTGTAGTCACAATAGCTCTATCGGCCTTAGCGGCTCCATTCATCTGCCTTCGTGGCCTCATTACAACTTCAGCAGCTTTATCACAGCCCCAATAGCTTCACAGCGACTCTAACTCTGCCCCAACGGCCAATGGCCAATCGATTTTTTGAACAAGCAAAAAGCATGGCTCCAAAGAGCGTGAAGACGTCTACACAAGGTAGCGCAAAAGGAAAGGGGTTTCCCCACCTAGAAGGAGTCATAGTTGAAGTTGATAGGAAAGGACAGATGCGAAGGTAAAAAGTCCTAACACTCCTTTCGCTTAGCTAACGCGGGGCACACAAGCTCAGGAGTGTGGGGGGCATTTGATGGGGCCAGTTGACCCCATGGGCAATAAAGATAATAATTTTTGGATGACATCCTCTCAAGGTATCAATTTTTCCTAGCGGCCTTCCTGAACGGCTTAATTCCTAGGTGGCCTTCCTGAACAGCTTAATTCCTAGGCGGCCTCGTGCAGTGGACATTTAATTCCGTCCATGGCATTTCTTCCGGCTGTAACAAGCGTCTCGTCATAATGAAGAAAAGAGAAAAGGGTAAAAGGGCCACATCACGTGTGGGTTCTCCCAAAGGCCACTTCCATCATTAATGTCCGGAGGTCGAGTCAATGGGCTGGAGCATTCGATGGTGTAGAAACGGTCATAATAACTTGGAGAGCATTTAATGGAATGGAGGAGTGTCACGGACATCTTGCCTTGGCACTCCAAGTCGGCCTCGGTCTCGGCTTCGGCCTCAGCCTCGGCTTCGGCGTCGGCGTCGGCCTCATCTAAGTCGGCCTCGGTCTCGGCCTCGGCGTCAGCGTCGGCCTCATCTAAGTTAGCCTCGGACTTCCCCTTCGGCCTCAGATGTGCTCGGCCACGGACATCTCGCCTCGACACTCCAAGTCGGCCTCGGTTTCAGCTTCGGCCTCAGCCTCGGCCTTGGCATCGGCCTTGGCCTCATCTAAGTCGGCCTCGGCTTCGGCCTCGGCCTTTCGGCGTCGGCCTTGGCCTCAGCCTCAGTCTCATCTATGTTGGCCTTGGCCTCGGCCTCGGTCTCATCTATGTCGGCCTCGGTCTCGGCTTCGGCCTTGGCCTCAGGTCGGCCTCGGCCTCATCTAAGTCGGCCTCGGACTTCCCCTTCGGCCTCAGACGTGCTCGGCCTCGGCCTTAACTCCCACTCGGCCCCCACCTTTTCTCTCTCTGCATGAAACTGGCCTCGGCCTCAGCTCCCACAGCACTCGGCCTCGGACTTCCTCCTCGGACTTGGACCTGTTCCCCTCAGCACTCAGACTCCCCCCTCGGCCTCGGCCTCAGCACCCAGCACCAAGCTCGCCTCGGCCTCGCTTTTTCCTTCGGCCATGTACAGCCTCGGCCCCAACGCCCAGCACCGAGCTCGCCTCGGCCTCGGACCACAGGGCTCCCCTCGGCCTCGGACCACCAGGGTTCCCCTCGGCCTCGGACCCACGAGGCTCCCCTTGGCCTCGGATCCGCAGGGCTCCCCTCGGCCTTGGACTTCCCAGGCTCCCATCCATGTGGCCTATTAGCTCCCTGCAACTGCCACGTAGCCCACTAAGCTTTATGCAACCGCCACGTGGGCCACTAATGCCCACCGATTACAGATGATGGGATGTTTCGAACATGGTTAGACCCACTATTGCATGCATGGCCACCACTTCCCAAAAACAGGTAAAGGGGAGAATGTGGGTGCAAGTATAAAAAGGGAGGTTGGTTTTCTTTCAAGGGGGATTCTTTTTGAACTGTTTTCCAAGGCATTAACTTGACCATCGGAGGGTCCTCGCCGGAAACTCCCGGTCCTAGAGGACTTTTTTGCAGGAACTCCATCGGAAAAGAGAGGTTCAAAACTCTACCGTCACTCAGCGTCAAGAGGACGTGCTTTGGCAAAAACAATTCATATTCCAATTTTAATGGAATTTGATTTTGATAATATCTAACTAAACAGGCCCTAGATCGTTATACTCATTCCATTCATGCTTTGATTCTATTTATGCAACCAGATGAGGCATTTGTCTTTGATTTCAAGTTGCATTTACTAAACTATATAAGCGGCTTAACCTATGATCAACTAAAATATAAAAGGTGTACAAAACCATTGCATTGGAGTGCTTTCATCAAATTATTCAAAAGGCTTATAAACTAACAATAATCATCTTTGGTTTGTCTATGGCTTTGGACATGAATCCAAATTTGAGAGAAAATACAGCACACTCAGTTTTTTTTAACAATATTTTGATAATAAAAGTGATTGCAAGCAATATGACCAATTACGACCTTACATATATGTATAAAGAAAAAGCAATTGGAAGGATTAGTAATTTAGTATGTGAAGCTTGTTGATACATACATACAATATATATATATATATATATATATATATA
>UESW01004488.1:39198-52437 GCA_900491605.1 Calamus simplicifolius
TATCCTTGATTTTTATTGGCAAAAATGCATGCCTGAATCAATATACATTCATCTTTCCTCCTATGATTTTAGCTTTCTGAACAAGATATCAACGATAACGCTGAAGTTGTCTCCATTGTTCTCCATGGTTACAAGGCTCATGAGGACAATCCCTTTTTATATGGAGTGCAGCTAGCTGGTTTCTTCCAACACCATCCTGTGAATCAAAATATTAACCAATCATCATACCTCAGTGATGCCCATCCAAGCACCTCATAATTCATGATGACTCCAAATTAATTAAATGTTGGAGTTTCAAGCTTTTCCTCCACGCCAAGAGGTTTAATCGGCCCTAGAATGCCAAGAAGATCCCAACCATTGGATCTATATTATCTAGCTAAATCCATATGCAATAAGGTATCACTCACTGATCATTTGATTTCCAAATCATTTATAGCCATGCTGAAGCATGGCCCAACTGAAAAACAGCAAATTGTGCATATATAACCATAGAGAGTCACTTATTTAAGTACAATTTAAAAGTCTTAATAGGTCTCCAAGAAACATCATGAAAGGTAGGATTCTGGAAGCATTATTCCCAAAATTGGGTAGAAATGAGGTGATGCATGTCTTAATAGATCTCAAAAATGTTAGGGTTTTGGAACGAAGAAGAAGCTAAGTCCTATTTAGAAAAAGCAAAGAGCTCAAAAATCTAATAATTAATCTATGGATAAAAGAATGTTTAGCACGTATTTCTCTATTCATGAACAACATTAATATTGATGTGAAATGATTAGAATCTCAATGGACGGTTATTACTTTGCTCGTGCATCCATGAGCAAATAATGTTAAATATGATATTGGCCATGCATGCCATAGTATAATTAACATTTATTTTATATCAATGCTATTCCATGCAACTCAACATAAGCTAACCGTTTCCAAAAATGCATGCGAGCCAAGCCTCTCGTAATCCCTTACAAAATTTATTGTTTTCCCTTTGCACATCGTACAGTTTCTGTTGGCTAAATAGGCTAATAGGCCTAAATATCCTAATGGGCCTTGAAAGTCCATCACCTCCCTTTAGGGTGTGAATGAGAAATTACGGGAACATTTAGTCTCACATCAGAAAAATCAAGAAAGGAAGGTTCACTTATATGGAAACGACTTCCTTAAAGCTTAGTTCTGTAGGCTCACCACAAGTGGAGAGCTTGAGGGTACGCATCACCCTCGCGCACATGCACACGCACGAGCGTGTGCGAAGGGCGCAATGGACGCTTTGTAGGCGTACTTTGCACTTTGCACTCGCACGTGCGCATCATCGCGAGGAGCTTGAGGGGCTTTAAATTTTTTATAGATCATGAGGATCCAACGGTGGAGACTGATCGGATCAAGATAAAGGGCTGAGATCAATTGACAGTTGATCATCGGATCAAGATCAGAACTGATCGTTGATCGATCGGATGAAGGGTCGAGATGCGGTGATCAAATCACGATCGCGATCGCGATCCAACGGCTCACACCCGTCGGTTGACCAGTCAACAGGACAGTTGGTGATAAGGCACCCGTCCGATCGTCGGTTGGTGATAGGGCATCCGTCTGATCGTACGGTTGGAGATATGTCAACGGTCTGATCATAAAAAGGCATATCAAAGACGTGCAACTGCCTATCTGATAACGTGATCATCAGATCACGATGATGAAAAGGCTTATCATGATAAGGATAGGCTTATCTGATCGGCTGATCTTCAGATCACAGCCATGAAAAAGCTTATCCGATCGCCTGATCTGAAGATCATGATGTCTAAAGGGCATATCAAGGGTGATAAGCCTTAACCTTCACATCCTTGATCAATTTCGATCAAAGAATTCAAATTAAATTAAATTCGTAGAGTTGCTTCCAAAGGGCATCTAAAAACCTATAAATAGGACCCTAAACCCTCTCATTTCATTCATTCCAATTCCATTCCGAATTGAGTTCTCTCTTAGGCATTTGCATACTTTCCTAAGGTAGTATAGCAATAGTGCATTAAAAAGAGAGTAGCATTCTTGGTTCGATATTTTTATGGATTGTAGTGCTGCTTTCATCAAAAGGAGACTGTTGTATCCTGAAAGACAATTGTCATACTGACCGTAAGCACCATTGTGGGACGAAATTGTCTTAAGGACATAGAGTATAACTCTAGCCTCAGTCTGATCAATTAGGTAGCCACCATCTGCCATACAACCCAATAATCTTAAGACAATTTCGTGCCACCACGGAAGTGCTGCTGCAGATGGTTACTATGACGACATCAGTTTAAGCCTGTTGGCCCAGATGGCAACCCAAGAAGGGGGGTAAATTGGGTTCTTAAAAATTTAACCTTTTGAAACTATGTGCTTCGAATTAAAAGAGATTAAGTGCAAGATAAATGCTAAGCACAAATAAAGAGATAGAGTGAGAGAGTCAAAACACGGCAAACACAAAGATTTTATAGTGGTTCGGTGTATCCAACACGTATGTCCACTCCAAAGTATCACTTGGGTTCACACTATTATCTACTGATTACAACTGAGTTGTTTTACAAGCTCACAACTCAAA
Source organism: Calamus simplicifolius (assembly GCA_900491605.1). Taxonomy (NCBI): domain Eukaryota; kingdom Viridiplantae; phylum Streptophyta; class Magnoliopsida; order Arecales; family Arecaceae; genus Calamus; species Calamus simplicifolius. Next base: position 41,759 of record UESW01004488.1, read on the forward strand.
CTGTTTTCCCCCGGGATTACAATGAACCCAGCTAGTTTTCCGGCTCACCAATACAAAACCCAACCCAAGCTATCCTTAGCTTGTACCAAGGTATACCACCTTCTCTAATTCAATCCCTTGATTGAACTAGTAAATAATAAATGAGAATAGAGTTTAAGTACACAGTATCCTCAAATGAGCAAATAAATAATAAACTAAGCAAGGATAAGAAAAGCCTGTTTGAAGATCTTTGAATGTGTACTTTTCTTTTTTTCTTCTTTTCTTCTCTTTGAAAGATTGAATCAGGGCCTCAGCTCAGATTCTTTAGAAAACTTGCAGTTGAGAAGATAAGGATTTGGGGCTTTTGCTTTCTTTCTTCTAAGGATGGAAATCTCCTTGATTTGAACTTAAGAGCTTGTGGATTTCTCTTTGAGCTTTCTGAGGTGATGGATTGAGCTCTAAGTCTTTCCTCTTGATTTCTCTCTCGATTTTTCTTCTTTTCTTTTGTATTTGCTCTATCTCTCAAATGAACGATTTTTTCCCTTTATATAGATCTCTTAATCCAGGTTTAGGTAGGAAATATAGCCGTTGGAGATGTTTGGATTTTTCTACACACAAAGAAAATAGCCGTTGGAGATGTTTGGATTTTTCTACACACAAAGAAAATAGCCGTTAGAGGTTAGGTAAAAAGATTCAGAATCCTAAGGTAGTGTTTAAAATAGGGGATAAGAGGAAATATCCCCTGGATATCCCTTCTTATTTTCAAAAGTCATAACTATAAGGTAGTGTTTGATAGCCCAAAAACTATCCCTGGATAAATGTAGGGATAACATTTATCCAGAGGATAGCTGAGGGAATAAACATTTTTTTAAAATTACAAATCTGCCATCAAGGGATAACTTTAGTTGTTCCTAGGTTCTCTAGGGAATAAGTTCAGGGGATAACCCATGGTTAACCATGGTTAACCATGGGTTATCCCCTCTGGTTAAATTTTTTCAGACCTATCCTTCTAGCTATAGCATTTGGGAATAAGAAGGGATATCCAAGGGATATCCTTCCTTATCCCCCATATCAAACACTGCCTAAGGGATAGTTGGGAATAAAGTTAACCAAAGGGATAATCCATAGTTAACGATGGTTAACCATGGGATATGCCCTCAATTTATTCCCTAGAAAATGTAGGAATAGCTGGTTATCCCTTCGAATAAGAGTAAAAAAAGTTATCCTATGGATTTACCTAGGAATAGCCAAGGGATATCCCTAGGATATCAATGGGATAGCCAAGGGATATCCCTAGGAATAGCCAAGGGATAAACTCTATCCTATATACTTATCCATAAATAATATTTTTTCTATCAAATACTACCTAAAGGTACAGAAAGTGAGCCCTCTCCTTTATGGAATTCATAAGGAGATGGAACCCTGGCTTTAAGAATGTTGGTGTGAGACAGGGAATACTACAGAACACCTGAATTGTACGTCTTATTATTACCTCTTTCCTTTCCTTCTGCCATTTATTTACAAGAAACAGTTGCCTTGTGGCTCCCAGCTTGTTGATAAAATAAGAGATCTAGACGAGCACGCAGGCCTCAGCTGGAGGGGGTTTGACTGACCTGGAGCTTGGCTTGCTGCTGGGACCAATAGGCATTGTGCGGCGAGAACCCGGTCCAGAAGCTCTTGAGGTACCGGCTCCCTCTCCTCTCCTTCGCTGAGGAGATATTCTTGCAGTACGTGCAGTGCACCAACGTGTTCCATTTATCCTGCATTCATATAAATCCCTTAAACTGATATTTACTGTACGGTCATGACAAATAACTTCTCCATATATATAGGCAATTAAACATGAATAAAACGAAACAAGGAGACCTGTAGTCCGGCCGGCCCCAAGGCTAAAAACATGACGGTTCTGGTAGTGATCGAGTCGAGCCCGTGTCATAGCAACGACTTTGCGATACCCTATATATATATATCCGACTTATTTCTACCCTTCCAAAGATGGTGAGGTGGCGTCGTGGCAAGGGAGGATAAGGAGGCTGAAGAGGCCGGGGCTGTTCTCCTTCGCCGGAGCGCCGCGCCCGGACCAGACCACTTCGATCCGAGATCGTATAATGGATCAGTGCTGGTCCTCTCGTCGGTGCAAGCTGTTGGAGTGTGACATGGGAGCTGAGAGCAAGTGCCACTCGCCGATCGAGCAGCGTGATGAGGATGTTTCAGAGCTCGACGTTCTGTTTACAGCCGCAGGGGGACTCGTACGTACATGCACAAGTATGTCGACCTTCGACTCGATGGTGGCCGGATGTGTGCCGGTGTTCTTCCACCCGGGATCGGCGTACGTGCAATACACGTGGCACCTGCCGATCGAGGAACTACACGAGGTACTCGGTACTGTTCATATCGGAGGAGGAGGTGAGGGAGGGGAAGGTGAGGATAGAGGAGGTGCTGGAGAGATTCGGCGAGGAGGAGGTGGAGGCGATGAAAGAGGAGGTTAATTATTAAGGATGATACCGAGGTTGATATATATGCGGATCCGAGGAGGAGGCTGGAGGGGGTGAAGGATGCATTTGATCGATGTGGCCGTACGTGGAGGGGTTGATTGAGAGGGTCTGGGAGATGTGGGAAGGTTCGGCTCCAGTTTTTTCGAGAGGTTGGAAGAATGCCTTCACGGGTACAGGAGGAGAGCATGATGTTGCGCAGCTTCCGTCAACATCAGTATGTTAAAAAAATTAGAGAAAAAAAAGAATCGATAGGTATAGAATAAAAAAAATTGTCTTTATTTTTTAGTTTTTTTTTGTTACGTTAAAGAGTCTTAAATAATCATCCATGATGAATGGTAAAATTTTTCGGTACTAGCCGTAATCAACTTCCTAACAAATTTCCTAAAATATGGAAGCCTAGCATACATCCAACAACTTCCAATAAAACTGGGCGCCACTAATCTAGAAAACCTAAGCCCAATCCCCATGGATTCAATCCTATAACCTATAATTAGGTTATTAAATATTCTCTCAAAAACTTCCTTTTAAGCCATGCAAGAAAACACTCAAACCCGAGTCCATGTACACCCATGACTCACATGCTCTCTGTTCTTGGGCCACAAGCCGACTCAAATGACTTAGGAACCTGAGAACTTATGTAGCCTAAGCTCTCAAACCTGTGTGACTCACCTGGACTTTGAATGTGCCACACCTGAGCTTACAATCTTCACCTTGGTGCATCAAAGTTACAATAAGCTTCACCTGGTCCATCAATTCCATCAGTGCTCTCCACATCTGAAGAAGCTATCTCGAAGCAATACCTTAGTGAGTGCATCCACTGCATTATCTTTGGTAAACACTTTCACAATCTTCAACTCACCATCCTTCATAAGCTTTTTGATCCTGTGGTATCTGATGTCAATATGTTTGGTCCTAGCATGATAGACCGGGTTCTGGACCAAACATAAAGTACTCTGGCTATCAAAAATATCCTGATTACCCCCTGTGCTATCCCCATCTCCAGTGCAAGACCTTTCAGCCACATAGCCTCCTTTACAGCCTCTGAAATACCAATATACTTTGACTCTGTAGTAGACAAAGTTGTCAGTAGCTGTAGACTTGACCTCCATGATATTAGGCCACCATTCAATATAAAAACATACCCTGTCGTCAACCTCCTAGTGTCCAATCACCTTCATAGTTAGCATCAATAAAACCTGCTATCCGATCATGAGCCTCCATAGTCAATCTAGTGCCATCCTTCATGCCACTAATACTACCCATAGCATATACCAACATTGACTGTGCCAACAAGATATTTGAAGATCCCTTTAGAGCTCTCCAATGTGCTCTACCCGGATGGCCATGAGTTTGCTAAACTGCCGAACAACATATGCAAGGTCAGGCCTATAACATACTATAGCATACATGAGACTGCCAACTCCTGAAGCATAAGATACTCTAGATATCTCTTCGGCTTCTGTCTCAGAACTCGGTGACACAGTCTTGGAAAGCTTAATGTGACCAGCCAATGGTAATACGACTAACTTTGCACCATCCATACTGTACCTCTCCAAGATCCTCATAATATAAGTCCCCTGAGATAAGTGAAGCAACCTCCTGTCTCTGTCCCTAAAATTTTTTATCCCCAAAATCCATGTAGCAGGACCTAAATCCTTCATTTCAAACTCAGATGACAATGCTACCTTTAGATCCTCTACAATTGCTTTACTCTTACATGCAATTAATATATCATCCACATACAAAAGCAAGTATAATATGAAATTATCTTCTAAAATCTAAAAATAAACACAGGGATCATACTCACATCTAGACATGCCAATGCTCCTCATAAAAGTATCAAACCGCAGGTACCACTGATGCGGTGACTGCTTCAAACCATACAAGGATATCTGCAAACGACATACCTTTCTTTCTGACCCTGATTCTATGAACCCCTTCGGCTGCTCCATATAAATCTCCTTCTCTAAATCCCCATGAAGGAAAGCCATCCTGACATCCATCTGCTCCAGTTTCAAATTCTGCACTGCTACAATGCTCAGAAATATTCTGATAGATGTGTATCATACCACAGGTAAGAACACCTCATTGTAGTCAATGCCTTCTTTCTGAGAAAATTCTTAGCCACTAACCTGGCCTTATACCTAATCCTCTCTTTCTCTGTGGTTCCTTCTTTGCACTGAAATACCCATTTGCAACCAATGGGTTTCTTTCCATTTGGCAGTGACATCAATCACCAAGTCTAATCTTCTATAGGGACTGCATCTCTTCCGCCATAGTCTGGATCCATCTATTTCTATCTTGGCTTGTCATTGCCTTCTGGTAGGTAACTGGTCCATCACTAGCAACCACCAATGCATATGACATGGTCTCGCCAAACCTATATCGCTCCGGTTTTCGAATGATCATCTTTGGCTTATGCATGCAATGCCGATGCCTATCCCAGAATGTGACTCCTCCCTCTGCTCATCTCTACCGTGAGCATGCATCTGGCTGATCCCTGCACGTGAAGACATATCTGAAGTGTGCTCCACCTGAATCTCATGTCCTCCTGACGATCCTATAAAAGATGAAATATCATAAGAGGTTAGTTGCTCAGTTGCGTCTGCTGAGCCTCCTGCTGCCCACCCGCATCCGACTGGGCCTCTAGCTGAACCTCCACCACCTCCTGCTTTTTGAGGACTGAGCTTTCATCAAAAACCACATCTCTGCTGATCGTGGCGTTCTTCTCCAAGGGATCCTATCCTTTGACTCCTCACATATATCCAATGAATACCATTTTTTGGGCTTTGGCATCCAACTTAGTCCGCTGATTGGTATCAACATATACAAATGGTGTACATCCAAAAACTCTGATATGGCTGAGCTCCACCTGTCTACCAGACCATACATCCTCTGGTAACCTCTCATCAAGCTTGACATAAGGAGACATGTTCATCAAGTAGGCTGTTATATCAACTGTGTCCATCCAAAATATTTTAAGTAATCATACTTGCAATCTCATACATCTAGCTTTCTCCATGAGAGTTTGGTTCATCCTCTCAGCCACTCTATTTTGTTGAGGAGTTCTAACCACTGAAAATTTCCTTTTGATGCCTTCATCTGTGCAAAATTTTAGAAACTCCTTACTTGTGAATTCTTCATCGTTATCACACCGCACCACCTTTACATATCTCTAGTCTCCTTCTCCACCTCAGCCTACCATGCTTAAAATTTGGAGAAGACCTCTGACTTTTTCTTCAAGAAATATACCTAGACCTTCCTTGAAAAATCATCAATCAAAGTCATGAAATATCTGGCTCAATTCCTGTTTGAAACTAGAGCTAGACCCCAAACATCACTGTGTACTAGCTCCAAGGGACCTGTATTGTGCGCTGAACTGGTAGAAAATTTTACCTTGTGTTGCTTGCCCATCTGACATGGCTCACATACCTTTGCAATACCCTCATCCAAGGTTGAAATCCTCCTATCCTTCATCAGCATCCTCATGCCCTGCTCTCCCATGTGACAAGACGGTAGTGCCACATGCGGTACATATCATGCTGACTGTACATTGCTGCTGTTGTCTTAGACCCTCTAAACATCACAGATCCAACCAGCTGATACAAATTATTTTTAGCCCCTTTCCTTTCATCACAACCATGGCACCTTTCACGATGTTGAGTACACCATTCCCGGAATAACAACTGAAACCAAATCTATTCCTCTTCAGGTACACCAAGGACACTAGGTTCTTCTTCAAGTCAGAAACATGCTTCACATGAGTAAGAGTTCTCACAACCCCATCAAACATCCTGATCCTAATTGTGCCAACTCCTACCACCATGCAAGAATGGTTATCCCCTAATGACTTTTTCACATCGATTTTAGTATAATCTGCAAACCAAGACCGATGCGGTGTATAATGATGTGAGCAGGCTGAATCAAGTAACCAACTGTTTGCTATACTTCTATGTGCATCTAAAACCACCAAGAGGTCCTCCTCGACCCCTACATCTTTAACAGTACTGACAGATTTTCTCTTCTTCTCTTCTTGAGGTTTCTTCCAAAGAGGATAATTTCTCTTTATGTGTCCAACCCCATTACACTTGTAACACCTGAACTTACCTTTGCCTTTCTTTGACTTGGACTTGGATTGGCCTCTTGCCTCTGCTGGTCCTCTCTCCCACCATGAGGCCCTTCTGAGGTACACCTTCTCCTATCATCTTTCTCTGCTACTCATTGGATCTCAACATAGATACAATATCTTCATAAAGCAGTATTTCTTTTCCATAAAGCAGTATAGTAATAAGATGATCATAAGACATAGGCAATGAACATAACAAGAGAAGAGATTTATCTTCTTCCTCCATATTAACACCAAGAGTCATCAAATCATTGCATACCCTATCATACTTCTGAATATGAAGAACAATATCCCTGCCTTCCTGCATTCGAAAACTATATAATTATTTCAGGTCGGCTTCGCCCCAGCCTCTTCCAAGTCAGCCTCGCCCTGGAATCTTCCAAGTCGGCTTTGCCCCGACGTCATCCCGCTCGACCACAGACTCCTCGGCCTCGGCCTCGAGCTTCCCTCCTCGGCCCCGACCTCGAGCTTTCCTCCTCGGCCCGGCCTCGAGCTTCCACCTTGGCCCGGCCTCGAGCCTTCCTCCTCGGCTCCGATCTTGAGCCTCCACCTCGGCCTCTCTCTCGAGCTTCCGCCTCGGCTCCGGCCTCAAGCGTTCTTCCTCAGCCCCGACCTCGAGATTCCTACTCGGCCTTGGCCTCGAGCGTTCCTCCTCGGCCCCGGCCTCGAGCTTCCTCCTCGGTCCAGGCCTCAAGCTTCCACCTCGGCCCCAGCCTCTCCAATCGAGCCGAGGTGGCCCCGACTTCCTCAGTTGGACCTACGTCCGTTAAATCCATCAACCTTATGACCTACGCCGACTGATGAGACCTGGCCCGACAACCGAACAACTCCCCCTCTCCGATGGGACCTGACCAAACAATTGGACGACTCCACCACCTTTTATCTCTCTTCGTAAGATAGCCCAGTGAATGTGAAGGACATCTACCCATATCCTGTCAGCTTGCAGCGGTCCAAATCAAGTGGCCTACCTACGGACTGACTCCGTCGACCGATGGGACTTGACCCACCAGCCAGCTGCAGCCACCCACTCTGATGGGACTTGACCTGCATCCCTGACATGCCAAAGGAGAGAGCAAGCCCTGCCATCACCTTAAATGCTCTTACAAGTGGCAGCACCCCCAAGGCACCTCAAGTCATCTCACATACATCAGCTCTGACACTTCACCCATCAAAGTCATCATTATGAGGATGGGGAAAGACCGCCTTCTTCCTTCGGGAACCTGCAAGAAGTCCCGGGCCGGTGTTTCGGCGGGGACCCTCTGACGCTCAAATTAGTGAACTTGTAGAACAGTAGTCTAAGTTGGAGAAAGAGATGGAAAAAGAGATCCCCCAGCGTTGAGCTCGGGTCCTCTTTTATACCTGTCCCAGGGGTCGCTCTTACCCCGTTCGAATTTGCTTTGTTAGGTAGGATGAACTCTGAGAACAACGGGCAGGTGAGCTGTTGCTGAATAAGTGCCGCGTATATTGGTAACTGCGTAGCGCTTGTAACTGCCCATGATTTTGGCGAATGGTAGGTAGAGTAGATTGTGTCGTAGTATTAAGTTGTTCAGCATTAAAATTCGGCTTCTTATTTGAACAGTGTCGATGGTTGAAATCGGAGCCGGAATTGGAGCCGGGGCCGATGCCGGCCAAAAGCTGATGTTGTAGCCGAAAGTCGATGCCGGAGCGAGAAGCCGATGCCAAACAGAAAGCTGAGAGGAAGTATTGTGGCCAACGTGGCAGCCATAAGTGCTTTAATACGGGAGAGAATAAGGCGATACATGCCTTAAAGTGAATGTGCGTGGCCTTTGGGGCCTTAAATATTTTGGTGCTAGAAATGTTGTGGCCGTGTCGACCGAGGCTGAAGCTGGAAGCCGAGTCGAATCCGAGGCCGAAGCTAGAGGCTGAGTCGAATCCGAGGCGAAGCTAGAGGCCGAGCCGGATTTAAATGTATAAAATCCGCTAAAGGCGAGGAATTTTCAATAATTTCACTAAATTCTAGTTTAGATTTTTAAGGCACGAAATAAAGCCGATCAAACGCCGTCCAAATTGATTTTGGGGACAGAAAACACCAAATAATTACCTTTTAAATTCTCATATCCAAATCAACTTTTCTAAGAGCAAACCTTTTTTTTTTTTTTCGTTCCGTTATTTGATTACTTTTAAAGCTGAAGATAGAATTGCTATTCCAATAGGAATTAGGGAGAATTTCTATTTGCACCGCTATGAGTGCTCAATAGAGGCGGTGCCAGAGAGGAAGAGCACCGGTACTAGGAAAGAAAAGAGAAGAGGAGATGGGAATGCTAAGGGCAGATTAAGAATTTAAAAAATAAAAAAAATAAAAAATACACTGAGCAATCCGAGCGGTGCAAATAAAAATTCTCAAAATTCACTCTCTTCGATTCGTAATAATAATCCAATTCAACTACCTCATCAACCTTATTTTTTATTATTTAAACTTTATATAATTTCTATCTCATCATCATAAAAAAAATAGTATAACAATTTTCATTTATATGATATAATATAATATTAAATTTATAATTATTATTTTATAAAAAAATACATCACAACTGTCATGGTAACAATCCTCATTATAATATTATGCCAGTTGTTATAATGATGTTAAAATTGTTATAATATTATAATATCATATGTTTAATATTATAATGTGAAAGTTATTATATTTTAATATTATATTATCAAAATTTAATGTTATAGTGATCATTACCAAAAAAATTCATATAATAATTTCTATTATAATGTAATATAATATAATGCTATAATTAATATAATATTAAATTTAATGTTATAATATAACTTATTATATTAATATAACTATGACATAAGTTATATTAGTCATATTAAATTTATAAATTCATTGATATAAGAAATTTATGTTATAAAATTTAAAAAATGAAGTTTATTGACCTTTTAAATCTATTTTTATGCATAAGGATAAAATAATAAATTTGATTATATTCTCCTAGCTTTATTGCATGTAATAAATATGGAAATAAAATTGGCATTCTATCATGTGATTAATTACTTACTCCAAACAAACACTAAGGGCTCATTTGGTTATAACCCCTAAAATCAGAATCCAAGTGTTTGCTCAGAAAGAATTGAAATTTGATTCTAATTTTTCTTTGAATCCAAATCCTATATTAGGGTGGGTCTGGAATCCAAACCCCTTAGGATTGCAAAATGATTCCAAATAACTATTATCAAACACATTTAATAAATATAATATTTATATTATATATATACTAATATAGTATGTATTATATTTATATTATTATGTATTAATATTATATTATGATAATAATAATAATATAGTTATTAATAATATAATATAAAATCTATATAATTATAAGAGGCAGGTTTGGTTATATTTGAGTGTAACTAAATATAAATCTGATTACCTTCTTTATTCTTAGGATTCACATAAAGATGAAAAAGATGAAAAAAAAAGGTGAAGTGGTTCCGGGATTCATATGATACAAGAATGAAAGAAATGATCAAATTTTAGACTTAGTTACATTCGAATATAAACAAATCCTTCCATAATTATAATATATTAATAATATTATAACTAGTAATAATATAATATAATATATATAATATAAATTTAATATTAATATAGATATACTAATATATTCTATATTGTAACATATTATTATGTAATATTTATGTATATTATAAATATTGCATTGTTATATTATATTATATTATATTATTATATAAATTTAATATAAATTATATATTTTATATAACATTTAATAATGTATTATAATATATAACTTCAAGTTTATTTCAATATATGTTATTAAAAGGATTCAGAAATTAAAGTTGATGCTATTTTATCTACATAATCATATTATGGATATTTTATTTATTAATTTTTAGGTCTTTTATTAGTGAAATGAATATTAAATTAAGTATATATATATATATCAAAAAATTACAAAAACAATCAAATTTTAAAGCTTTTAGCTTGAAATCAAAGTTTAAAATACAAACCAATTCCGATTCAAAGGTTTTAACAAACCAATGGCAATAGGAATATGGTTTTGATTCTAATTTTTGTGTGAAACCAA
>UESW01004488.1:56968-71119 GCA_900491605.1 Calamus simplicifolius
ATATAACCATAGAGAGTCACTTATTTAAGTACAATTTAAAAGTCTTAATAGGTCTCCAAGAAACATCATGAAAGGTAGGATTCTGGAAGCATTATTCCCAAAATTGGGTAGAAATGAGGTGATGCATGCCTCTACCCCTCAACAAGCTCCAAACGCTCCACTGCATGGCCGCAAGCAGCGCATGTTTCGGGTCCGTTCTTCAGGTCTGGAATGCACCGGCGGCATCCAATAGCATGCGCGCATGGTAAGCAGATGACTGTTGCCTTGGCTCCTTTGCAAGCAAACTTGTATTGGCACGTGGACACTTCAGCAGGAGTCCTTGCTGAATTCAGGCTTGAGAACTTGGCACCGAACTATGAATTTGGAGAGATGGACCTCCACCCTCTGTCTGTCTCTGCTGCAAGTCGAGCAACTCGATCACCAGGCAGCCCATATTAAAAATAGATCAGCACACAGAGGTTACATATTAATATATATATATATGGGTACTATAGTGGCAAGTTTAACAATTGTTCTGAAGAATTTCTGGCTAAGCAATAGAAAATCTCTACCTATAACTCTTACCAGGGTGGTGCTCTAGGTCTGACGGGTTGACGCCAGTGTGGGCGCAAGGCTTGAACCCACGCACAACAGCATGCAGATCACACATGTCTTCTGGTGGCGGCGTCGCCGAGCAAGTTTCGCATGCCTTGTGAAGGCAGGGCATGATTTCCATGGAGCCTCCCGGGATTTGCAGAAAACACAACAACCACGTTCGAGCTGCACAACATCGGCAAATCTACATGATTACCACATATATAACTAGCCTAACTGCAAAGCTAAGAGGCCCTTTGGGAAGAGAGATGCTCACCAGGCCATGGTCCCATTGCCAATGGAAGAAAACTAGTGAAAGGTGCTCCTCTGTTCCGGGGCGAAGTCTGGTAACTGAATTGATGGTATGCTGCCACCTGTTCCTCCTTGCCCGGTTGACCTCCGAATCATGGATTCCTCCTCATTGGATGGGCGAGTACTGTATCCTGACTTAGGGATCCCGGATCAGAGAGATTCCGCACAGAAGTACTGCTGGAACCTTTTCATCAGAGCCATACCGCCAACACTATCCTTCTCCAGTGGCTGGCTTTCCATCATCTTGGGTTCAGAGATGGAGGGGGAAGTTGGGAGCTCGGCTGACTTCAACGGCGGGTGGTGAACTTCAAGTGACGCCGGTGTATCTGTGGGGAAGGGCCTGCTTGCTGCTGGCGGATGGTGAGCTTTCTTCCAGTTAAGATGGGCTTGTTAAATTTTTTTTTAAAAATCTTTGTGCTTCAATTCATCACCTACAGCACATGAATAGTTGAAAAAATAATTTTTTATTAAAAAACTTAAAACAATAAAAGCATACCTTGATGAGACTACATACATTATCAAGAGATAAGTTTCTTCTCTTTTTTTTTCTTCCTCATTCGTTTTATGGTGAAAACAAAAAGAGAAAAGGATCAAAGATAATATGTTAAATGTTTCTTTCCATTATCAAGAAATGTCCAAAATGAACCAATAGAAAAATAGCTTTATTAAACCATTGTTATCATTAAATTTAAATAATAAAATTAGATATCAATAATCATTTAAATAAATAAATGAAATAATGAACCAATAAAAAATTACTTTTAATTAAACCATTATTATCATTTAAATTAAATAAATGATAAATCATATATCATAATTATCATTTAAAATAAATAAATAATAAATCAATTATGGGCCACAAAAAGGGAATGCCAACACTATATTCTATAATTTTTATGATTTTTTTATCATTCTTTTCTTATCAATTTTGCAAAATATTGTGAAAGTAAACATTTTATTATGTTCTTTTTTTTGTAGGAATTTATTGCAATTCATTGTGGCAAGATTTAAAAAGAAGGTATGCAACATTCTTTCCTTATCAACTTTTGGAAAATATCCGTGAAAGTCAACATTCTATTATGTTTTTCTTCATAGGAATTTATTGCAATTTATTGTCACAAGATTTTAGAAGAATGTGGAATAAATAGTTAGTTCCTTGATAGAGAGACTTAAAATGTATGAGCTATGATGCTAAAAAGCTCGCATGATAATGCATTCCATTCCTTCTTCATAACCAAAGAACCGTGTTCAACCCGAATTTTTAACTTGCCACAGGTTGAACTTCACACCTGACATGCAAGTTCTGCCAATATATGGCTAATAAAAAAAAAAAAACATTCTGTCAACCAAGATCCATTCAACGATGTTTATGTAGATTGCAAAATGATTTCATTAAAGAGATTAGTGCTGATTATACTGCATCAAAATTCAAAAATGAATGTTTTATAACAAAAAACTACAAGTGACCTTGATCTATGAAATAATGGAATGCACATGGTTTCCTGGACCTTCTCTAATGCAGGTAATCTATGGGTACCAGGTGATTTAACAATCAACATCATGACCACCCAATAATTACACAGGTGATCCTTCGCAATATTTGTAACTAATTGGTTGTGGATGAAAACTTCATCAAAGCTATGTTTAAAAACCATTGAGATCATTTGGATGGTTGGAAGATAACATAAATCATACTTGAATAAATGTCAATGTTAACACCATGCCAGCTGGAGACATGATTATGAAATTAAAAGGCAAACACATAAGAGAACAAGAGAAAGCATGTATCAAGACCTGCAGGATGACACACCCGCACGCACACGCACATATAGGATAAGCTCACAGTACAGACCTATATTTTAATAGCGCTAATTTTCGGCCTATAAGGTGTAGGAAATGATTGTCTACATCCAGCCAAAAAACTATGCACGTATCACAGAAACTCTTCATGATTTATTCTTTCTAATAATTAGGTATAAGGATATTTTACGCTGCCGGTTTCTAAGCCTTGAATAACTCAAACAGAAAAGAATCTTTATATTAGATGCTATTTTACTGGACCAAAAAATTATAAATTTAGGTTTTATTCTCAATACCCTTCTTATTTTACTGGACCAAAAAATTTGTCGGACTAATTACAAGGCTAAAAATCAGCCATTACATAAGATACACATGATTATGTAAGGTAAGAATAAATGTCTATCAATTCTATGCATATACAATATACTCTACACTTATGGCAATGATGCTGATTTTCTGCCTAAACAATTCTCCCCTTGATGCGCCCTTAGTTAGCCAATTTAAATTTCAAAATTTAAATTCAAAACTTCGCTCCAAATTAGTCATGAAATCTGTCATTTTTGCATATCAAATCAGCCTTGGAATCTGCCATTTCTGAGCACCAAATCAGCCTTGGAATCTACCATTTCTGCTCCCTTGACTAGCTGTTAATTCTACTAATATCCCCCTCAAATTGATGCTGGGCGATTGAGAAGCATCAATTTGTCAATTAAGAACTGATGTCGGAAGACGAGAGAGAGCCTTGGTGAAGACATCAGCAGTTTGGTGTTCAGTAGAAATGTGTGGAAGAGTAATCTCCTGACGAGCAAAAGCTTCACGAATGGAATGACAATCCACTTCAATATGTTTGGTGCGCTCATGAAAAACAGATTGGCAGCAATTTGAATATCACTGGTATTATCAGCATGAAGAGGAGTAGGAGTAAGCTGTGGAACACTAAGTTCGCCTAACAACCCTCGAAGCCATATAATTTCAGAACAAGCAGACGACATAGCCCGATATTCAGACTCGGTGGATGACTTCGATACACGAGCCTGCTTCTTACTCTTCCAAGAAATGAGGGCGTTGCCAAGAAACATACCAACCCGTAACAGAACGACGAGTATCCGCACAACCAGCCCAGTCGGCATCACTAAAACCCTTCAACTGTAAAGAATTCTCAGAGGAAAAAAATAAGCCACGACCAGATGTCCCTTTGAGATATCGAAGAAGACGACGGACAGCGGCCAAATGTGTCTGGCAAGGAGCTGCATAAACTGACTGACCTGCTGAACAGCAAACGAAATATCAGGTCGAGTAATGGTCAAATAATTCAAACTGCCCATCAGCTGCCGATACATTGAAGGATCAGATAAGGGATCACCATCCGCCTGACGCAATTTTAAATTGACCTCCATAGGTGTAAGAACCGAATTTGCGTCTTGAAGGCCTGCTAAAGAAAGAAGTTCTTGGGTGTACTTATGCTGATGTAAGAGCATGCCATTTGGGCAATGGTGAACCTCCAGTCCAAGAAAATACCTCAGTGGACCAAGATTTTTCATATGAAATGAAGATTTGAGACGCTGTTGGAGTTGCTCAATTAACTGGAGATCAGATCCAGTAATCACAATCATCGACATACACAAGAAGTATAACAATCCCAAGGCTAGTCTTGCGAAAGAATAGAGAGGAGTCATACTGACTCTGAGAAAAAGTGAAATCCAGTAGAGTAGTACGAAACTTCTCAAACCATGCCCGCGGTGCCTGCTTCAAACCATACAGAGATCGCTTTAAGCGACAAACCTCAACAGAAGAGGAAGGAAACAAGCCAGGAGGAGGAGACATAAATATTTCTTCCTTCAGATCACCATGTAGAAATGCATTCTTCACATCCATCTGGTGAAGCGACCATCCTTTCGAAACAGCAATGGCTATGATAGTGCGGATAGTAGTCATTTTGGCAACGGGAGCGAATGTTTCCTCATAATCAAGCCCATACTCCTGTCTATTCCCGAGTGCTACTAGACGAGCTTTATATCTTTCAATAGATCCATCAGCACGTAGCTTGATGGTGTAGACCCATTTACACCCAATAAGTTTAACTCCAGCAGGACAAGGGACGATGTCCCAAGTGTGATTGTCCTGAAGAGCCTGAATTTCATCCTGCATAGCTTGGCGCCAACACTCTTGAGTAGAAGCCTGAGAATAAGACTTAGCACAAAAGTAGTATCAAGAGTAGCCTGAAGCCGAAGAAGAAAAACCATACCAATCTGGGGGCCGGGAAATCCTAGTAGATCGTCGTGGCTCATGCAAGACAGGATCAGGTGGCGGTTCAGAGGAAGGAAGAGGCAGTGGGCGACGTCGCTGATACACGATATCGGGCTTAGAAGGAGTATGAGATACATCATCAAATGCAGGAAGTGAAATAGAGGGAGAAACAAGATTAGTACGAGATGGAAAGAAATATTGATTTTCAAAGAAAATCACATTGCGAGAAATACGAAGCTTGTTAGCATCCGCATCATAACACACAAATCCTTTATGAGAGTTACTATAACCAAGAAAAGCACACTGAACAGATTGGGCAGAAAGCTTGTGACGTTCAATGGGAGGTAAATGAACAAAACAAATGCAACCAAATACATGCAAATAATTATAATTAGGAGAAACACCAAACAAACGAGAATATGGAGAATCAAGATGCAAGGTAGGAGAAGGTAGACGATTAATCAAATATACAGCTGTAGATAATGCTTCTACCCAAAATCTAGAAGGTACAGAAGATTCAAGCATCAATGTACGAACAACATCTAAAAGATGTCTATTCTTACGCTCGGCGATGCCATTTTGTTGAGGGGTGTAAGGACACGAACGTTGAGAAAGAATACCCTTCTGTTGGAGAAAAGATTGAAAATCATGAGACATGTATTCTCCCCAGAATCTGAACGGAAGATCTTAATACAGGTAGAAAATTGAGTTTCTACATAGGCAACAAAAGTTTTGAAGGTTGAAAACACATCAGCTTTAGAACGAAGAAAATAGACCCACGTGAAACGACTGTAATCATCAATAAATGTCACAAAATATCGGTATTGAGCATGAGAAAGAACAGGACTCATACCCCAAACATCAGAATGAATAATATCAAAGCATGTAGAAGCACGACTACCTTGCAAAGGAAAAGGTAAAGATTTGCTTTTTCCTAGTTTACAAGGAGCACAATCAAAAGGCAAGGAAGAAAACTCATTTGTATTACTCAAATAACCATGTTTCATAAGATGTGTCAAAATTACAGAATTGGGATGACCCAATTTCTTATGCCAAAGATGGCTATTATTATTAGCAATAGCAGAACAACCAACAAAATTTGAACGAGGAACGGAAAACGACTGAAGAGGAAAAAGACGTCCCACTTTAGGCCCCTTCGCTATCTCCTGTCCCGACGCTTGATCCTGCACACGACAACCAGAACGATCAAAATGAATAGAACAATTATCTTCTACTAATTGTCCAACAGAAATGAGATTGGCTGATAAGTTAGGAGACACAAAAACATCAGTAAAGGAAGACCCCAGATTTCCAACTGCAGTAATGGGAAGAGTACTGCCATCTGCAATCTGAATATGTTGCTGACCATCATACTTACGAACATCTTGTAAAGCTGCCAAACTTTCAGTCATGTGATTGGAAGCTGCAGAGTCAATTAACCAAGGAGAAGGAAGGAGATATTTCTTGCCTTGGAGACCAAGAGCAGAAAGGGCAGAAATAATCATCTGTTGAACCTGCTCGGGCGTAATGTTGGAAGAAGAACTTGGAACTGTGGGCAGAGTGGAAGACATAGGCACAGAAGCAGACTGAACAGCAGTATGAAAACAGGAGCATATTTATTTGAGGGCGTATACGACAATCCTTAAGATATGACCATTCTTCTTGCAATAATTACAGAATTTCTTACTGCAATATGCCCAATTTCCTTGCAACTATAACATTGTGGTGGAGATCTAGATCGTCCTTTGCCTTGAGCAGCGTATGCCATATTAACCATCTCAGAACCACCAGTATTTTGATCAAGGCCAAGCTGTGAGGCAAGACGCTGTTCTTCACGCAAGAGTTCACCCAAGCAATCCTCCAAAGAGGGGACATGTGTGCGATTGATTAACCCAGCTCGTGCACTTTCAAACTCGGGTCTGAGCTTCATCAAGAATTGATCCCGCTGGCTCTCAGAATGAACCGCTTGTAGTGCTGCCAAAGCTTCTTTGGGAACCTGAGAATGCACCAATCCAGAATAATCACTCCATAAATTAATAAAACCAGAATAAAATTGCTCAATAGAAAGATTCCCCTGGCGATAGTTTCCAATGTCTAACTCCAATTGAAACTTTCGGGCAGAATTATTTTGATAATAAATTTGCCGAAGGTAATCCCACATTTCTTTAACAGTAGTGAACCTACGAAGATTATTGACCATATGAGGTTCAACAGAGCTGAGTAGCCATGAAGCAATTTTAGCATCCTTGCTTTCCCATAAACTAAGCTCCTTGGAATCAGTTGGAGCCTTAGAAGACCCATCCAAATGACCCCATAACTCCTTCCCTTTCACAAACATCCTGAACTGGAATTCCTAACTAGTGTAGTTCTTGCCATTAAGGCGAATAATAGAATTTTCTCAGACATAATAAAAAAATTGACAGAGCAGAGAAATCACAACAGTTACTCTTCAAATCTATCGACACTACCAAGCAAGAAAAAACAAGATCCGACAGTCACCAAGAAACCCTCAAGAAATCAAGAATTCAAACAAGCCAAGAGAAAACCATGAAAATAATTTGTGGTCACCAAGAAACCCTCAAGAAATCAAGAATTCAAACAAGCCAAGAGAAAACCACGAAAATAATTTGTGGCTCTGATACCATGTCAAATTTAGGTTTTGTTCTCAATACCCTTCTGTGAGGGTTGCTCACTTTATATGAAGTTGTCGGACTAATTACAAGGCTAAAAATAGCCATTACATAAGATACACATGATTATGTAAGGTAAGAATAAATGTCTATCAATTCTATGCATATATACAATATACTCTACACTTATGGCAATGATGCTGATTTTCTGCCTAAACAATTCTCCCTTGATGCGCCCTTAGTTAGCCAATTTGAATTTCAAAATTTAAATTCAAAACTTCCGCTTAACTGGGGCTCGCCAAATTAGTCATGAAATCTGTCATTTTTGCATATCAAATCAGCCTTGAAATCTGCCATTTCTGAGCACCAATCAGCCTTGGAATCTACCATTTCTGCTCCCTTGACTAGCCGTTAATTCTACTAATAAAAATATGAAATCACATGGAATTCAAGTCAGTATTCAGATTGTTGTGTTCTCTTGTCAAGAATATGAAGACTAGGTTTTGATGCAGAGAAGATGATGACTAATAAAATCAAAACGTTGCCAATAGAAGTAGCATGGACCTTCAGCCGGCGCTGATTTTGTGCAGACTGTTTTGCAAAATCCAAAGGCAATGATTCTGGCCTAGAAGCATGTTGCCTAGAAGCCGTCTGCTCAGATTTTTGTCCTCTGCACCAGATTAGAAAATTGTTGTTGAGTTCAAAGGAAAGCAAGTCATACAGAATCGCACACCATATGAACCCAAATGAACAAAAAGGGGAGGGGTCAGGGAATCTATAACTTAATGGATCATCTTACTGTGAAAATTCAGCCAAATCAAGATCATCGTCTCGAGATTCCAAACCTGCGGCATTATTCGCTGGCCTTCAGTTTAGGATGCACAAGCAGCAACAAAGTTAACAAGCAAAGATTAGGTAGCATAACAAAATATAATAATTACATAAAACTCGCAGAGGGGAAAAAGCAGCAATTACTTCTGAGAAGATGGTCTTCTGTAGGGCATTCTCTCGTCATCAATACTCTCAAGTCCTCAAATGTAGTGCTCTTATTGAATATTGGTCGACTCCGCAAGTTATTGTTTTAAAATAAAATTTTAACAAGCTCATCACACAAAAACTTGATTAAATTGCAGTTCCACATATTCTTGAAAATAGCAAACAGAAAGAATAAAGAATAAGTAATAAGACATGAAGTAACAAATCCTGTAGTTGAAAGTAGATGCACTTTGCATTTTTAAATAATTTATTACCCATTTATCAACCAATTCCTTAGCAAGTTTTCTGTTTGATGTGGTCTCCTCATCAGATTTGGACAAAAACATAATCACCTGCACAAGAGGCATATAGTCACTTTATTTATTCTATTAAAATTTAATTCAGTGTTGCTATAATACCATTCTAGTTTTATGTAACCTTTCCAAGACCACTCTTCTTAATTAGTTGTTCCCTCCTGTCATATTGCCCTAAATCAATGGGAAACTGCATTACGATAAAAACACAAGCATATGAATTTAACAAAATCTCATCATAGAAATATCACATGAGTGAACCAAAATATGCACAAAGCATCTTTTATCAGCAATGTAAGAGAAGACATCATGTCAGAAAAAAGGCCATTCCACTTACATCAGTAAGTATTTTAAGTATAGCAGTTCGGATATTCATATTGGGCAAACTTCCATCGGGTAGGAGTTCAAGCCAATTTTTCAGAAGTGTTAACACTCCATGATCTAAGAATTCTTGCTGAAGCTTCTTCCTGAAAATAAAAGGAATGACAGATCATTAAGAAATCAGTAGCAGAAAATATTGTAGCACTAATTCAATATTCATTAGCAAAAACAAGACTTTTGACGGGTAAAAGAACCTAACATTCTTGAACAGGAAATCATCTTCCTTAGAAAGAACCTCTACAAGCAATGGTAACTTCTTCAGTTTGTTGATAGCTGGTTTATTTTGCCTATTTAGCTCAACATCTTCTTCAGCCGTAACTTCTAGCTCAGCCATAAGATGTTCGACTATCATAGCAAGTTCAGCTGGCGATTTCTTCCTTTTCTTCTTTTTCTTACCTCCTTTGAAGATTTTACTAATTTCATCATTTTCTTTACCTTCTTCAGCCTGCAAAACCCAAACTTTTAGGTGACTTAAAAGATTCAAAAGAAATCATGGGGTTCACATCTCCATGACTGCTAACTGAAGATATCCAACTTGTACCAACCAATTTATTCTGATTACTCCAAAGTATACAACACAGTCCACATGAAACAAATATTACATTAATATCTAAACATCATTGACCTTTTAATCAGACAAGTAACAATGTATCAGCTAATGCATACATAAATTATGCATAAGCGATACCATTCAAACAAGTTGAGGAAACAAGAAAACTGTTGAATATGAAATAATAAGATGGGATGTGTAACCACCAAAGCAAAATAAAACACCAACCTAAGGAGCATCACCAGCAGATCCAGCCTCATTGTCACTGCCAAAGCGATCAGCAGGATCAACACCACTATCTGTTAGCGTTTCCTTTTATGGCTGACATGGATATATGATTGATTTATCATTTATTTATTCTAAATGATAATTATGATATCTGATTTTATCAGATATTTAAATTTAAGTGATAATGATTATTTAATAAAGCTAATTTCCTATTGGTTCATTTTTTGGGAAGTTGTTATCTGATAACCTCTCTTTGATGGAAAGAAAATTTAACGTATTATCAGATTGGTCCTCTCTCCTATATATATATATATATATAATATGTTTGACGATCAAAACAGATAAAGAAGAAAATTAGGAAAGAAGAAGAAACTCAATCTGTCGTTAATCATACGCAGTCTCTCGTTTCTCGTCAATAAATATCAATGGATCAAGGTACGCATTCTTGATTTATGTTTTCATGTAAAAATCATTTATTATAAGATCTTAGCCATTATGTTTATCAAAGAAAATCCTTTAATGGATCTTACATGTGGTATCAGAGCCTTGATTAAAGAATTTATGATTTTTCATTATGCATGATTATTATATATATATTTGTTATTATGAATAAGGTGATTAGAATAAGATAGTGGTAAGGTGTTCGAATCATTGTTTTCTCTCTATTTTCTCCTTTTGATCTCTTTCCTCATCTGAATTAAAGAATAAATAAAGAATAAAGAAAGTTTCCGCACGTTTCCTCTTCCATCAAGACTATGGGATTCCAGCGGACGGAAGGGCACAGGAAGCAAAGTTTACACATGGAAATCACGTAACAGTTCAGGAGAAATCATGTAAATTTTTTTTTTCTTTTTTCTTTGCTTCCCATGAAAGCCCCATGCGTGAACTTTGGGAATCCACGGAAGCCTGAGTGGGGAAGGGGGAGTTTCAGAAAAGATTAAAGAACAAAAAAAAAATGGAAGGGATCTTGACGGGTGAAGAGTCTTCACGCACGGAATCACGGTGGTTACGTTTGCGTGCGTGAAGAATCTCCCACTCACGGAAGAACGGCTCTTACGGAAAGGGTCATGAAGAGGGAAAAGTAAAATAAAATAAAATGCTAACGGTGATTCAAACCTATAAACAAGGGGTTATCACTTACCAATCTAATCCTTAACAATAAAAGATGAAAGTTGAGGATAATTCTCCTGTAAGGAGATCCCTTTGAAATTTATGCTTTGCCTTTTAATATTTATGAGATTAATGTTTTAATATATATATATATATATATATATTACAGTAAAATTATGTGGGTACACTTAAGTCTTTAGTATTCATGCAAGATATTATCATTAATTAAATTTGATGTCTATATTATGTAATTTGTTAGTCACCAAGTGGCCAAATTTGAAAGTTTATAGGTATCAAATTTAATTAAATAATTTAATTACTCATAATTATGTGATGCTTATAAATGAATGATATAATTGTTTAATTGTTATGAGTATATTGAAGTTCATTGATTATAAATATTTAACGGTCGCCCAAAGGTTGACTAGTCATTCTATAATTATGGACATAATGTGGTCAATTAATATGCTTGGTTAGGTATGTTTAGCATATCCAAAGATAGCAAACATATTAATTTGAGTATATATAATTACCAAGTATGTAAAATTAAAATTAAGCATCAATTATGTTTACTGTTGTATATTATTGTATCACTCAAAGGAGAACTTCAATATGCACTTATTATTTACTTCATAGAGTCTGAATATTTATTTAAATATATTACTCAGAGCATTAACGTGTAAGCATATTCTATTTGTTCCTGTTTCTCTTCATTCGCAAACTATGTCTGTTCAAACTTTCAATGGGCTTAATTTCTCTGAATGGCACGAACAAGTTCAGTTACATCTCGGTGTTCTGGATCTTAATTTGGCACTCATAAATGAGAAACCCTCTTACTACTCTAGCAGTGCTGAACAGAGGTCTTTTCATAAGTCTTGGGAAAGATCAAATAGACTTAGCTTGATGTTCATGTGAATGACTGTAGCAAACAATATCAAGTCCACAATTCCTGCTACTGAAAGTGCTAAGAAATTTATGAAGTTTGTGGAAGCACGTTCCCAATCTGACTCTACTAATAAGTCACTTGCTGAGACATTGATAAGTACTTTAACCAACATTAAGTTTTATGATTTTCGTACTATGTATGAGCATGTTGTTGAAATGATAAACATAGCAGCAAGACTAAAGACTATGGGATTGGAAGTGAATCAGAATTTTCTTGTGCAATTCATTATCAATACCTTGCCTCCTGAGTATGGTCCATTTCACATGAGTTATAACAC
This sequence comes from Calamus simplicifolius, assembly GCA_900491605.1. Classification (NCBI taxonomy): domain Eukaryota; kingdom Viridiplantae; phylum Streptophyta; class Magnoliopsida; order Arecales; family Arecaceae; genus Calamus; species Calamus simplicifolius. The sequence continues at coordinate 69,312 of UESW01004488.1, forward strand.
TATGAAGGATAAGTGGAATGTGAATGAACTACAAGTATGCTCATTCAAGAGGAAGCAAGACTTAAGAAACATGAAAATCATTCTATTAATCTCATGGGTCAGCAAGGAGCTGGAAAGAAATCAAAGAAAGATAAGAAAGGAAAGAGCAAGCATCAACCACTAAAGATAAATGGGTCAACTGCTCAAATCCACAAGAAGGAACAAAAGGATGATAAGTGTCACTTTTGCAAAAAGCATGGACACTATCAGAAAGATTGCCTGAAATGTAAGGCATGGTTCGAAAAGAAAGGTAAGCCTAGAGCTTTTGTATGTTTCGAATTAAACCTGACACAAGTTCCTTATAATACTTGGTGGATTGATACTGGTTGTACCACTCATGTTTCTAATACGATGCAGGGATTCCTTACGATCCAAACCATAAACCCAAATGAAAACTTTGTCTCAATGGGAAACATAGTCAAAGCTCCAGTTGAAGATGTTGGAACTTATCGTTTGATTTTAGACACTGGACATCATTTAGATCTTTTCCAAACACTTTATGTCCCTTTTATTCTCACACTACAAGAAAAATAAAATATTGCGACGCCCAAATGCGTCGCAATTGCATCGCTAAACATGCTATTGCGACGCAATAGCGACGCAATGACGACGTCGCTCAGATGTCCATCGCAATACCCATTTATCATAATTGCGTCGCAATATTGCGACGCTCTGCGATGCAACATTGAGTCGCAATATTGCGATGCATCCAAATGCGTCGCTAAATTTAAAATTAATTTTTAATATTTAAAATTATTATTAAATATTATGATACACTAAATTGCATCGCAATATTGCGACGCATCTAGCTGTGTCGCAATATTTAATAATAATATTTTTGGTATAATAGCGATGTAATTTGAGTCGCTAATGCATCGCAAATAAAAAAAATTTTAAAATATTGCGACGCAAGATTATTGCGTCGCAATATTTATTAAAAATATTTTAGATATAATAGCGATGCAATTTTAGTCGCTAATGCATCGCTATTAAATTTATTTTAAATTATTGCGATACCAGGTCATTGCATCGTAATATTTAATAATAATATTTTGAAAATATTAGCGATGCAATTTTAGTCGCTAATGCGTCGCAAATTAAATTTTTAAAAAAAATATAAAAGATTAATATTAAAATGGTTAATACAATTTGTTAAATCTAAATATTGATAGAAAACATTTTTCACTCAATTCAAACAATAAATTTCCAAAATAATTCATATATTAAATTTTGAAGTTTTTACAACATAAAAAAGAAAAGAAAAATACATCAAGAATTTGGGTGATCATGTGGAGGCTGTGGAGGCTGAAGACTCTGCGACAAGCGGCTAACCATATCCCATAAATAATGCATCTCATCTCACATGTCTGCAATCTCCTGATCCCGGCCTTGCATACGATCCTCGAAATCCTGCTTGACCTTCTGGCGAACCTCCTCTGCAATAGATCTGCGAAGGTCGTGTAAACGCTCGGAGGAAGATCACCCGAAACTCGCGAGCTGGAAGCCTGATGGAAAAATATGTAGAGCTCTAGTGCCCAGACCATAGACCCTGCGGTCTCGTGGCTGGGCACAACAGCCTCTAAAAACACACGCCGACTCTCCTCTGCTGAGAGTTCGACGGGCGTCTCCCCATCAGTAGAGTCGACCTGCGATGCCTGGGAGCGAAGCTCCTCGACTCGTGTCTTGAAATTATGAAATCAACAATAATGAGTTAATAAATTCTCGAAATAAAATTTTAGAAATTAAACATATACTACATAAATCTAATT
>UESW01004488.1:78605-293804 GCA_900491605.1 Calamus simplicifolius
ACAATCGATTTTGGACCGATCGCTATTTAACATAATTAATTTTTTTAAATACATTACGACGCAAAGGGTTGCATCGTAATTTTTTAATATGATAATTATATTATATAAAAATTAATTTTAATTATAATAATTACGACGCAACAAGTGCGTCGCTATATTAAAATATAATTTTCCTAATTAATTTTTTGGTTTATTGCGTCGCTAATACGTCGCTATTTAACATAATTAATTTTTTAAAAACATTGCAACGCACTGTGTTACGTCGCTATTATTTTTCTCATATTTATACTTTATAAATTTAATTTTATTTAAAATAATTGTAATGCATTTATTGCGTCGCTAAATTAAAAAATTTTTTCTAATTTTCTGGTTATTGCATCACTAATGCATCGCTATTTAAAATATTTAATTTTTTTAAAACATTGCGACGCACTGAGTTGCGTCGCAATATTTTTTCTAATATTTTTACTTTAAAAAATTTAATTTTATTTAAATTATTTGCGACGCAATTGGTGCATCGCTAATTAAAAATAATTTTTTAATTTTCTGATTTATTGCGTCGTTAATGCGTCGCTATTTAATATATTTAATTCTTTTAAAATATTGTGACGTACTGTGTTGCATCGCAATATTTTTTCCGATATTTAAATTTTATAAAATTTAATTTCATTTAAATTATTTGCGACGCAATTGGTGCATCGCTAAATTAAAAATAATTTTTTTTAATTTTTTGGTTTATTGCGTCGCTAATGCGTCGCTATTTAACATATTTAATTCTTTTAAAAATATTACGACGCACTGTGTTGCGTCACAATATTTTTTTTCAATATTTATATTTAATAAAAATTAATTTAAAAATATTATGATGCATTATTTGTGTCAGAATATTAAAAAATTAATTTTTTTTTGAGTTTCTGATTAATTGAGTCGCTAATGCGTCGCTAATTGCATCGCAATATTTTGTTGTCACAGAGGCATCGTAAAGTGGTCGCAATTTAGCGATGCATAATTGCGTCGCTAAATTTGCGTCGCTATTTCAGTATTTTCTTGTAGTGTCATAATTTAGTTTCTTTATCCAAACTTGACTCAGTTGGATATTCTTTTAAATTTAAAAATGGATGTTTCAGTTTGTTTAAACACAATCATCTTATTGGTTTTGGTATTCTTTCTGATGGTTTGTATAAATTTAAGTTTGATAGACTTTTGCTAAGACATTATTGACCTTGCATCATAATGTTGGTACTAAATATGGTTTAGTGAATGAACAATGAGCTTACTTATGGCATAACGTTTGAATCGTATATCCAAAGAAAGAATTAAGAGATTAGTAAAGAATAAAATCCTTTCTGATTTAGATTTTACTAATCTTATGATTTGTGTGGATTGTATTAAAGGAAAACACACAAACAAACAATCAAGAAAAGTGCCACAAGAAGTAAATAACTCCTTAAAATTATATACACCGATATATGTGGGCCTTTTGATGATCCATCTTTGGTGAAGAAAAGTATTTTATCACTTTTATTGATGATTTTTCACATTATAGCTCTGTCTATTTGTTTCATGAAAATCTCAATCGATAAATGCTCTAGAAGTATTTATCAATGAGGTTGAAAGACAACTAGATAGAAAAGTAAAAAATTATCAGGTCTGACAGAGGTGATGAATATTATGGAAAGTATGATGAATCTGAACAATGCCCGGGTCCATTTGCCAAATTCCTTGAAAAGCATGGCATATGTGCTCAATACACAATGCCTGGAACACCAGAACAAAATGGTATTACAGAAAGGCGTAATCGAACTCTAATGGACATAGTTAGGAGTATGTTAAGCAATTCATCATTACCCTTATTATTGTGGATGCATGCTTTAAAGACCGCTATGTATTGCTAAATAAGGTCCTAGTAAGGCAGTTCCAAAGACTCCTTTTGAACTGTGGACAAAAAAGAAACCCATTTTGAGGCATTTACATATTTGGGTTGCTTGGCGGAAGTAAAGATTTACAATCCACATGAAAAGAAATTAGACTCAAGAACAACCGGTGGTTTCTTCATTAGTTATCCAGAAAGATCAAAAGGGTATAAATTTTATTGTCTTAACCATAGTACAATAATTGTTGAATCTAAAAATGCAAGGTTCATCGAGAATAAAAAAATTAGTGAGAGTTTGAAACCACATAAAGTGAAAATCCAAGAAGTTAAGGTACAAGTTTCTTCACCTATACTTCTTCTCAAGTTGTTGTTCCTAGAGTTGTTGAACCTTTTAATAACTTTCAAGAACACAAATTAATGATCAAACACCATAGAATGATGATATTACTAATGAACTTGCAATAAACGAACCCAATGAAGTAGCATTAAGAAGGTCTCAATGACAAAGACGAACTCCTATTTCTGATGATTATGTAGTTTATCTACAAGAATCAGATTTTGATTTAGGTATTAATGATGATCCAGTTTCTTTTTCACAAGCCATGAATAGTGCTAATTCATCCAAATGATTAGATGCCATGAAATATGAGTTAAAATCAATGGATCACAATGCAGTCTGGGATCTTGTTGAATTGCCTGAAGGTTGTAGAAGAGTTAGGTGTAAATGGATCTTTAAGACCAAATGCAACTCAAATGGCAATATTGAACGTTGTAAAGCCAGACTTGTTGCCAAATGTTTTACTTAAAAATGTGGCATTGACTACAAAGAGACTTTTTCTTCAGTCTCTAAGAAAGACTCATTTACAATTATTATGGCACTGGTAGCTCATTATGATTGGAGTTATATCAAATGGATGTGAAAACCGACTTTCTAAATGGGAGGTTGAATGAAGAGGTTTATATGGACCAACCTGAGGGCTTATTATTTGAAGAAAAGAAATACATTGTGTGTAAACTGAAGAAGTCAATATACAGACTTAAGTAAGCTTCTCGACAATGGTTGTTGTCCCAGATAGCAACCCAAGAGGGAGGGGGGGTGAATTGGGTCTTTTTTAAAAAATTAAAACACTTTTGAAGTAAAACTCCCAACTTAAAATAAATCACAGATATGCAACAATTAAGACAGAATATGCAATGAGGAGATGAAGAGGAAGAGATAAAAAGTCAAGCACATCAAACACAAAGATTTTATAGTGGTTCGATGTACCTACACCTACGTCCACTCCCAAGTACCTCTTGGGTCCATACTATAATCAACCTTGATTATAACAGAGTTGTTTACAAGATCATAACTCAAACTTGTTGTTTTCTCGGGCGCACAACGAACCCAGCTGGTTCTCAAGGTTCATCAGCACAACACCTTACACATAAGCAACAGCTTGCACAAGGCAATCTGCCTCAACTGATTCAATCACCTGATTGACTCAGTTCACAAGAAGAACAAGAATATTTGATACAATATCTACTCCTTAAATGAGCAAATAAGACAAGTTAACTATTCAACTAAAGAGATAGAAATAAAAGCCTGATTTGAAGATCTTTGTGGCTTGATTCTTCTCCTCTTTCTTGCTTTTGAATGGATCTTCCTTGAGTATTCTCTTGAAGCTCGGAAGAACAGATGAAGAACAGGAACTAGGGCTTGCTCGTTTGCTTCTTCAAACTTAGAAATCTCCTCAAAATGAAAGTGTGAAGACTAGGGATTTCTCTCTTTTCTTTCAGGGAATCAGTACGATCTTTCCTTTTGATTTTTCCCTCTGATTTTCTCTTGGGTTTCTCTTCTTTTTCTTCTCTATTTTTTTTTGTTTCAAACGGTCACATCCCTCATGCTCTTATAGATCCTTCCAAACTAAGAATAGATGAAAACTATCCGTTAGAATCAAAATGGAAGAAAGTTAGGAACAAATAAGGTAATAGCCGTTGAGATTTAAAATAAAAAGAAGGTTTAAAGATGTTCTGATACATCTGAAAGTCGTTTCTGACAATCTGGAGTCGGTTCTGACTTTCCTAGGATCGACTCTAACTTGAAATCCCCAAACAGCCCGATTTGGAGTCTGCTTTAACTTTTCTGGGGTCGACACATTTTTCTTCTGGAGTCGACTCTAACTTTTGATGTCGACTCTAACTTGAGACCCGAAAAACCATCTTTCTATTTTTCTGCTGGAGTCGACTCTGCAGGTTCGAGGAGTCGACTCTAATCCATGCCGTTTTCCGAAGTTGACTCTATGATTCTAGGTGTCGACTCTAATGTCTGCAATCTTACCTTGACATTAGAATTAAGCTTCGAACTTGATTTCTCTCAAGATTTTGATCATTTAAACAAGTTATAAACTAAAACATTTAATCAAAATCATTAGTAACTTCATGAGTTATACTCAAATAGTTTTGTTTATCATCAAAATTAATAATTGGGTCAACAATCTCCCCCTTTTTGATGATAATAAAAACTTTGAGTATATGCATTTGAATTCATAAGCATTGTAAACTTATCAAGACTTTAAGTTTGTTCAATTTAGGAAATAAGCCACCGTTTCAAAATAAGCAAAATTGATCAATAATGATCAACATGAACTGTATCAAAAAAAACGCTCCCCCTGCATAATATAACTCCCCCTTTCTTTATGCATATTACTTTTAGATTGATTGTATTTAAATTCTCATTCTCTCCCTCTCCCTTATGCATGATACCATTTTTTTTCTCTTATGCATATACAATTCTTCTTTTCTCTCCCTTTTTTGTTATCAACAAAAAGGTGAAAAATAATTGTATAATGAATTTTAAAGTGATAGTCAAATTTAGAAAAATTGAAGACTAGATATCATTCATTGCATCATCATTGTATCAAACATTCAAACAATGTTTCATTATATCAAAACATTCATTACATCATGTACCAAGATCTAAAACAGTAAATGTCCTAAGTACAAGCTATCAAAACATCATAAAAGCTAAATTTTGATTTGACAGGAACTTAAAGGCTAATTGGGATTTGACTTGAGTTGGTTAGGATAGGCATCAATATAGGAAGTAGAAGGTCAATCAAGTATGTTTGTAGACAATTCTCTTCAGATGATCTGTAAACTCCATAATCTCATCTTTCTGTGATTTCTTGAAGCCTTCAAGACAATCCTCAATCTGAGTAATAGCAAAATCTATATCCCTTCTTAGTTGTCCAGTGGCATCAAGGTAAGCTCTAGATCCATCTGCGATCCCTTCCAGCCTTTCAAAAATCTTGTGAAGCTCAGAGGATAGGGTATCCACAGATCTGTCCAATGAAGATGCAATCATGTCAAGCTTAGAAAAGAGCTGCCTCATCTCATCTCTTATCTCTGAATCATGCTCAGTCAATAAGGCCCTGAGCTGATCAAGCTGCCTCTCTGAGAAACCTGCTGACTTAGCCAACAAACCCGATGCCACCTGAAGGGATGAAAAAGTGCTCGGTCTAGCCACAGATGGTCCCGCAACTGAAGGTCCAGCAGTAGATGGTCCAGGAACATCCTCATCTCTGGCCTCCTCAACTCTGGCTTCTTGTCCTCTCCTTTGCCACTGGCCATTAACTTTCCTGAAGCCCATTCTATGAATAGTGGAGATGCTGTAGTAGTCAGTATATCTGAGATTTCTTTGTAGTTCTTTCTCGTTATCTTTACACCTTGGCTTCTGAACACCAGTGTGAGAATCATACCATATGGCAGTGTAGATCTTTTCTTTGTAGCTGCCTCTGCCATATAACCAATCATCATCCCGGCAAATTTACTGGTTGACCAGTGATAATACAATCCATCAGAAGAATGTCTCGCTCCGAGACATACTCGAACCTTCCAATCTTAGGAAACAATATTCTACCACAAATATTATGAAGTAATCTGAGTTCCAAGTTGAGTTGATTTGCCATTACCTCTTCAAACTCAGAAACTTCTCTCCCAAGCATCCTTGACAGGGCTCCACCTCTGTCATCATGCTGACATGCAGTTAAACCAATAGTGGGCATCTCCAGAAGATTTCCTAGTGACTCTGTAGTGATTACCACTTTGGTTCCACGCACAAAACTTACAAGACCTCCTTCCCCTCTACATAGATCACTGTAGAATTCCTTCACAAGGGCAGGGTAGGTCGGAACATCTAGTGAGCAAATCTTTCCCAACCCATTTCTTTTATTTGTCTCCCGATAGAAAAACCTTCCAACTCAAATAGATTAAAATCTACCTTCCTTCCTGTAGTGATAACCTTCCGGCCAACAAGTCAACGCGGGTGGATGATGGAGAAGCCTCCGGAGTAGAAGAAGAGGAAGACGAAGAGCTAGAAGACGATTGCCTCTCGGTTCTTTGAACGGAACGTCTCCCGTGGGAACGGCCGCACCAAACAGATCCTCGTCTCTTGGGAGCCATTGGAGGTCAATAAAGGTTGGAATCAAGGTATTGAAGAGTTTGGAAAAGTTTGGAGTGCTTTGGAGAAGGATTTGAAAGGATTAAAAAAGGGTTGAGTCGTTAGAAGTGTCGACTCTGCCCTAATAAAGTGACGATTTTTCACTTAGAGTCGACTCCCAAAGTGAGGTGTCGGCTCCGAACAAAATCAGTCAGCGCTCGAATTAGAGTCGGCTCTGCAGAAGCCGGAGTCGGCTCTAATGAGCAGACAGAAAGCTCTAAAGAAAAGGTGTCGACTCCAAAATTGAGGTGTCGACTCCACAATAGTTTCAGTGAAAAAAATGAATTTCAAGGATCTGAAACTAATCAAATTGATCATCAAAATCTAGATAACTTCTCCTTAATAATTGGGAATCAATGAATCAAACTTCTAGATAAATTTCCTTATAAAGTGTAAAAGATTTTCAAGAAATCTACCAAAATTTAGATAGTTGTCCTTGAGAGTTTCAGAAAATCATTCTAAAGGATCACAAACTCCTAATTCTCCTCTAAGATAACAAAACCTCTCACTCAAAGGTTTGGTAAAAATATCAGCCAATTGATCATTAGTGTTCACATAATCAAGACAAATATCATTATTAGCTACATGTTCTCTAATAAAGTGATGTCTAATTTCTATGTGTTTAGTTCTAGAATGTTGAATTGGATTCTTAGTTAGATTGATTGCACTAGTATTATCACATCTAATAGGAATTTTGTCAAGTGTGATGCCATAATCTTCAAGTTGTCGCTTAATCCAAAGGATTTGAGCACAGTAGCTTCCAGCTGCAACATACTCTGCCTCAGCAGTGGATAGTGCAACCGAATTTTGCTTCTTGCTAAACCAAGATTAAGTTACCTCCTAAAAATTGCATGCACTTGTACTTTTTCTATCTAATTTACATCCAGCATAATCAGAGTCAGAATAAGCAATCAAATTAAGTGTTGAGTCTCTAGAATACCATATTCCTACATTTTTAGTTCCATTTAGATATCTAAAGATTCTTTTAACAGCAATAAAATGTGATTCTTTAGGTTCAGATTGATATCTTGCACATAGACAAATAGAAACATGATATCAGGTCTACTTGCAGTTAGGTAAAGTAGAGATCCGATCATACCTCGGTAATATTTTTGATCTATTTCTTACCATCTTCATCTTTGTCCAGCTTGCATGAAGGACTCATTGGCGTGCCAAGAGGTTTAGCAGATTTCCATATCAAACTTCTTAAGTATTTCCTTCGTGTACTTTGCTTGGTTAATGAAAATTCCATCTTTCTCTTGTCTAATTTGAAGTCCAAGGAAGAAGTTAAGTTCTCCCATCATGCTCATCTCGAATTCTCCCTGCATTAACTTAGCGAATTCTTGGCAAAGACGATTGTTAGTAGCACCGAAGATAATATCATCAACATAAATCTGTACAACCAATAAATCCATTTCTTTTCTTTTAAAAACAAGGTTTTGTCAACATTTCCTCTTGTAAATCCATTTTCAATCAAAAATTTACTCAATCTATCATACCAAGCTCTAGGTGCTTGTTTTAAACCATAAAGTGCTTTGTGTAATTTAAAAACATGGTTTGGAAATTCATGATCTTCAAAACCAGGAGGTTGTTCAACATAAACTTCCTCATTTATAAAACCATTTAAAAATGCACTTTTAACATCCATTTGAAATAAGTTGAAATTCATATGACATGCAAATGCAAGCAATAGTCTAATGGCTTCTAATCTAGCTACAGGAGCAAAAGTTTCATCAAAATCTATTCCTTCTTCCTGATTATATCCTTTTGCAACTAGCCTAGCTTTATTCCTAATGACTGTGCCATTTTCATCTAATTTATTTCTAAAACCCATTTAGTTCCTATTATAGGGTGGTCTCTAGGTCTGTCTACTAGGGTCCATACCTTATTCCTAGTGAATTGGTTTAACTCTTCTTGCATAGCTAACATCCAATTGCTATCTTTTTCAGCTTCTTCTATGGTTTCAGGTTCTATTTGAGATACAAATACAAGATGATTATTAATATTTCTCATGGATGATCTAGTTCTTACTCCTTGAGATGGGTCACCAATGATCAAATCCCTTGGATGATCATGAGCATATCTCCAATCTCTAGGCAGATCTATATCATTATGAGCAGTATCAATAACATCAGCCAAAGGTAAATCCTCTTTTTTGCTACTTGATCATGATCTGAAGATACATCCAATTTTTCAACCTCTTTCAAGTAAACTTGTATCTTCCTCATCATCAATCTTTCCCGAACTTGATGCTAAAGACTCATCAAAGACTACATGAATGGATTCTTCTACAACTAGATTCTTCTTATTGAATACTCTATAGGCTTTACTAGAGGTTGAATATCCTAAGAAAATGCCTTCATCAGATTTAGCGTCAAACTTTCCAAGATTATCTTTACCATTGTTATGGATGAAGCATCTACAACCAAATGCATGAAAGTAGCCTAAGTTGGGTTTCCTATCATGCCATAGTTCATAGGGTGTTTTCTTAAGGATAGGTCTAATTAGGGCTCTATTTAGGATGTAACATGCTGTGTTAATAGCTTCCACCCAAAAATATTTAGGGAGTTTGCTTTCACATAGCATGGTACGGGCCATGTCTTCTAGAGTCCTATTTTTTTTCTCTACAACTCCATTTTGCTGAGGTGTTCTAGGTGCAGAAAAGTTATGATGTATGCCTTTTTCAAAACAGAATTTTCAAATAAGTAATTTTCAAATTCAGTCCCGTGATCACTTCTAGAGACACTATGGTAGTGTTTTTCTCATTTGTGACTTTCTTGAAAAATTTCAGGAATATTGAGAAAGTCTCATCTTTATGAGCCAAAAACATTACCCAAGTGAATCTAGAGTAATCATCTACTATCACAAGACCATACTTCTTTCCTCCTAGACTAGTGGTTCTAGTAGGTCCAAAGAGGTCCATGTGTAGTAGTTCCAGGCCCTAGTAGTTGAAACAACATTCTTAGATTTGAAAGAACTTCTTGTTTGTTTACCAAATTGACATGCATCACAGATTCGATTATTTTCAAAATCTAAGCTAGGAATACCTTTAACTAAATTCATTTTCAGCAATTTTGAAATTAAGTGTGTGCTAGCATGACCTAATCTACGATGCCATAGCCATCCAATCTCATTCATCTTAGCATTATCAGCAACTAAGCAATGATTACTTGAGGATAAGTTATTCAAATCAATTAAGTATACATTGCCATAACGTTTTCCAACAAGAATAATGCTACTATCAATGGGATTAGTGACAGTGCAAATAGAAGCTTCAAAAGAAACTTTGAAACCTTTATCACACAGCTGGCTAATACTAATCAAGTTATGCTTTAATCCATTAACATATAATACATTATCAACATAGATAGATGGAGTAATTTGAATCTTACCAATGCCCATGATATGGCCTTGACCATTATCACCAAAAGTAACTACTCCACCTTTTTTTGTCTCAAGGGTGATGAATTGATCTTTGTCACCCGTCATGTGTCTTGAGCAACCACTGTCAAGATACCATTTTCTTTTCAATCCGATGGCTGCAAGACACTCCTGCAAAATATTCATCTCTTAATTTTAGGTACCCAAGCTTTCTTGGGTCCTTCATGGTTAGAAGCAATGAATACTGTTCCTTAGGAACCAAATCATCTTTCTTTTATCATATGAGTTTGCACATATAAGATTTATGTCCTTTGTTTCCACATTTAAAACAAGTAATATTTGATGATTTTTCAGCATGTACAAAAATATTTTTCAAAGATTTTTGCTTTTTAAGTGGATTATATCCTAATCCGGCTTTATCAAAAAAGCCTTTTGATTATCCAAAATCATGTTTAGTTTGATAGAGCTTAAAGTAAATTTGTCAACAATGGGTTTAAGCCTATCAACTTCATTTTTCAAATTTCATTTTCTTTCTTTAGAATTTCATTTTCTTCAATATGCTTTTCATTTTCTAAAGATAGATTTTGCATTTGATTCTTCAAATCTTTATTTTTTTGAGCTCAGATTTGCATAATCATCAATTAGTTCATAAAAGGCACTATGCAATTCTTCAAATGTAAAGTCATCTAGAAAACTAGGACTCACCTCATCATTGTCCGCCATGAAGCAAAGATTGGCTATTTCTTTCTTTTCATCTTCTTCGAACTTGAGCTTTCCGAATCACTCCAGGTAGCCATCATTGCCTTCTTTTTGAATCTCCGGGGGGCCTTTTTGAGTTGTGGACATTCAGATTTGAAATGTCCCAGTTTTTGCATTCAAAACAGATTATTTCTTTTTCTTTTCCTTTGTCCTCATCTTTTCTAACAAAGGGCTTTTTCTTTTCAAATTTCTTCTTCTTCATGAATCTCTTGAATTTCCTTGTGATGAGTGCCATGTCCTCATCATCACTGTCATCTTCAGATTCATCAGATTCTTCCTTACATTCTGAAATTTTGAGAGCCATAGTCCTTTTCTTCTTTGACTCATCCTCATTAACATGTTGCTTGACTTGAAGCTCATGAGTCATCAAGGATCCCAAAAGTTCTTCTAGAGGTAGAGTGCTCAGATCTTTTGCCTCTTGTATTGCAGTGACTTTAGCTTCCCATGTCCTAGGCAAAGAACGCAACACCTTTCTCACAAGATCAGAGTTATCATAAGATTTACCAAGACTTTTTAAACCATTAACAATGTCAGTAAATCTTGTAAACATATCAGAAATAGATTCACATGCATCCATTTTGAACAATTCATATTTATGAACTAGCATGTTAATCTTGGATTCCTTTACCTGATTGGTTCCCTCATGGGTAACCTCTAATTTATCCCAAATTTCTTTAGCAGATATGCAAACAGATATACGATTAAATTCATTTGCATCTAAAGAACAATACAAAACATTCATAGCCTTGGCATTTAGTTGTGCCAATTTCTTATCATGTTCATCCCATTCCGTTTCCGGTTTAGGAATTTTCATGCCATTAAGTCTTGTAGTGGGTGTGTGAGGTCCATTGACTATAATACTCCATAGATCATAGTCAAGTGCTTGAATAAGATTTTCATTCTAGCTTTCCAATAAGAATAATTAGAACCATTAAATAAAGGAGGACGATTCGTAGATTGTCCTTCAGAAAAGGTTGAGCCAACTTGAGCTGCCATTTGGATCTTTAACTCTTGATTGTTAGATCAAGAAAAATGAACACTAGCTCTGATACCAATTGTTGTCCCAGATAGCAACCCAAGAGGGGGGTGAATTGGGTCTTTTTTAAAAATTAAAACACTTTTGAAGTAAAACTCCCAACTTAAAATAAATCACAGATATGCAACAATTAAGACAGAATATGCAATGAGGAGATGAAGAGGAAGAGATAAAAAGTCAAGCACAACAAACACAGAGATTTTATAGTGGTTCGGTGTACCTACACCTACGTCCACTCCCAAGTACCTCTTGGGTCCACACTATAATCAACCTTGATTACAGCAGAGTTGTTTTACAAGATCACAACTCAAACTTGTTTTTCCCGGCGCACAACGAACCCAACTGGTTCTCAAGGTTCACCAGCACAAACCTTACACACAAGCAACAGCTTGCACAAGGCAATCTGCCTCAACTGATTCAATCACCTGATTGACTCAGTTCACAAGAAGAACAAGAATATTTGATACAATAACTGCTCCTTAAATGAGCAAATAAGACAAGTTAACTATTCAACTAAAGAGATAGAAATAAAAGCCTGATTTGAAGATCTTTGTGGCTTGATTCTTCTCCTCTTTCTTGCTTTTGAATGGATCTTCCTTGAGTATTCTCTTGAAAGCTCGGAAGAACAGATGAAGAACAGGAACTAGGCTTGCTCGTTTGCTTCTTCAAACTTAGAAATCTCCTTAAAATGAAAGTGTGAAGACTAGGGATTTCTCTCTTTTCTTTCAGGAATCAGTACGATCTTTCCTTTTGATTTTTTCCTTTGATTTTCTCTTGGGTTTTTCTCTTCTTTTTCTTCTCTATTTTTCTTATTTCAAATGGTCACATCCCTCATGCTCTTATAGATCCTTCTAAAACTAAGAATAGATGAAAACTATCCGTTAGAATCAAAATGGAAGAAAAGTTAGGAACAAATAAGGTAATAGCCATTGAGATTTAAAATAAAAAGAAGGTTTAGAGACATTCTGACACATCTGAAAGTCGTTTCTGACAATCTGGAGTCGGCTCTGACTTTCCTGGGGTCGACTCTAACTTGAAATCCCCAAACAGTCCGATTTGGAGTCTACTCTAACTTTTCTAGGGTCGACACATTTTTCTTCTGGAGTCGACTCTAACTTCTCAGGTGTCGACTCTAACTTGAGACCCAAAAAATCATCTTTCTATTTTTCTGCTGGAGTCGACTCTGCAGGTTCCAGGAGTCGACTCTAATCCGTGCCATTTTTCGGAGTCGACTCTGTGATTCTAGGTGTCGACTCTAATGTCTGCAATCTTACCTTGACATTGGAATTAAGCTATGAACTTGATTTCTCTCGAGATTTTAATCATTTAAACAAGTTATAAACTGAAACATTTAATCAAAATCATTAGTAACTTCATGAGTTATACTCAAATAGTTTTGTTTATCATCAAAATTAATAATTGGGTCAACAATGGTATCTTAAGTTCAATGATACCATTACATCCTTTGGATTTAAAGAAAACATCGTTGATCGGTGTATATATCTGAAGGTTAGTGAGAGCAAAATTATATTTTTGATTCTGTATGTTGATGATATCTTGCTAGCTACTAATGACCTTGGCCTATTGTATGAGACCAAGAATTTTTTCTCTAAGAACTTTGAAATGAAAGATATGGGTGAGGCATCCTATGTTATTGGAATCAAAATATTTCATGATAGATCACAAGAATTGTTAGGATTGTCTCAGAAAGCATATATTAATAAAGTTCTCGAGAAATTCAACACAAACAAATATTCTACAAGTGTTGTTCCAATTCAGAAGGGAGATAAATTCAGCCTTATGCAATGTCTAAAGAATGAATTGGAACATAAACAAATGGAACAATTCCTTATATTCCTTATGCATAAAGGAATATTTAGACTCAGATTTTGCTGGATGTGTTGATACTAGAAAGTCCATATTTGGCCATTTGTTCCTTTTAGCTGGAGGAGCAATCTCATGGAAAAGTGCGATGTAGTCTGTCATTGCTGCATCCACTATGAAAGCTAAGTTTGTGGCATGCTTTGAGGCTACAATTCATGGTTTATGGCTGCGGAACTTTATTTCAGGACTTGGGGTTGTCAACAGTATTGTCAAGCCGCTGAAAATTTATTGTGATAACTCCGCAGCAGTATTCTTTTCTAAAAATGACAAGTATTCAAAGGGTGCTAAATATATGGAATTGAAATACTTTGCTGTTAAAGAAGAAGTTCAGAAACAAAGAGTGTCAATTGAACATATTAGCACAATCTCATGATTGCAGATCCGCTGACTAAAGGGTTGCCGGCAAAGACATTTTATGAACATGTCGAAAGAATGGGCATTATTGAAAACCATTAGTGATTTTTTATGTTTAAAACTTTAAGTTTCTTATGTATTTGACACTTTGAGCTCAATTAATTATTGTTTCTAAATCACTTATGGATCCTGTTTAATTATGCTGGTATATATATACATAAATGAATTATGAGAATGTTAACAGGATTTATCTTTGATAAAGACATTATTGTTAGACCTTATTGCAATTTCCATTATAGGTCATGTTAAGCATAGAACTAGTAATATGATACATGGAAGGGAGTACGTCAAAATAATAGCATACAACCGCTATGATCCTTATTAATTTTTACTTAATGATGACTTTATATTTAACCAATATTATGAAGGATATTAGCTTCTATTATGCGCATTATGATTGATTATTAAACTAGTATGTTTAATATCTTACATGGACCAAGTGGGAGAATGTTAGCGTTTCCTTTTATGTCGCCCACATGGATATATGATTGATTTATCATTTATTTATTCTAAATGATAATTATGATATCTGATTTTATCATATATTTAAATTTAAGTGATAATGATGATTTAATAAAGCTAATTTCCTATTGGTTCATTTTTTGGGAAGTTGTTATATGATAACTTCTCTTTGATGGAAAGAAAAATTTAACGTATTATCAGATTGGTCCTCTCTCTTTATATATATATATATATATAGTCTGTTTGACCATCAAAACAGATAACGAAGAGAATTAGGAAAGAGGTAGAAACTCAATCTGTCGTTAATCCATACGCAGTCTCTCGTTTCTCGTCAACAAATATCAATGGATCAAGGTACGCATTCTTGATTTATGTTTTCATGTAAAAATCATTTATTCTAAGATTTTGGCCATTATGTTTATCAAAGAAAATCTTTAATAGATCTTACACTATCAACAATGAAGTTATCATCATCCACTGTTCTCGCTCCCTCTTGGTCATCCTAATTTATCAAAGGAAAACCATCAAGACAGCATACGACAGCTTTCCAATCCTCATGCGATGGTAAACTTACCATACTTAATGGCATAGCACCGATTCATACAGCTCCATAAAAGACTAAAAACCATGTAACTCTACATCAACAATACAAAAAATTAGAAACAAAGTTTATTCCAAGAGAAAAATATATTTAATTTACCCAAATTTAGTTGTTATGGAACTGCGCATATGAATAATTGTTAAAGAATATATTCTCACGGTTCAAATATCAAACTATTGAAAGATAAAGATGTATTTGTTCTTTTGTCAGAGGACGGGGGATTAAATATCATTCGATAATCCATTTTCTCCTCTTTTAAAATAGCCTCCTCTCAATTATCCTTCCCCCCTTTTTTTCATGTTGTTATGGAACATGCAAGTTCCAGATACACCAAGGTATAGATAGGGGATAATCTAAAATAAGAGGAACTTAATGGGTAAATTTGGTTTGAAAAGAAAGAACTTAAGATGTAAACAAGAACATTTGCAAAGCTGGAATTGTATGGTCTGGACGTTCTAGCTGACTCAGATGTTGAATACATTTGAGAAAGATGGACATTCCCATGATGATGATGATATTAAGTTCAATTTTCACAGGAGAATTTGGATAGTTCAACCAAAAGGAGACTCAAACATAGTAATAAACAAAATTTTAAAATATGACTTTGCTAATAGGGTGCCAAAAACTAAAATAATTGAAAAGTGAGGTGGATTGGGATTCAGAAGCTTGAGAATGAGAAAAATAAAGATGCAACCTTGAAGATTAAGAGAAATTTACAGCAACTCATTAAAAGTTCTATGGCAAATTTATGAAATTAATGTTTTGATTTTGGGGCCTAAAGCACACTTTGCTCCTCTCATCCCATATGAGAAAGCCAGAAACAGCATGAGCTCAAAATCTGTTTGCTCCTTCAATGGACTATCACCTGAAGAACCTCCTTTTAAAGATTAAGAAATTTATCAGCAAACTGCTTTCATCAAATCAAAGAACATTTATTGTTGGTTTTCACCTGATGCCTACTAGATAGTGAAAGAATGCATCGATGTCAAAAATGCATCGATGTCAAGATTTAAGCAAAGTGCATAAGAAGATATTTAGCACAGTAGAAAATAGCTATGCTATCTACCGCATATAAAACAGAAAATAGACACAATCATGAGCCAGAAAAAAAAAAGAATTGCAACTTATAATTAGACACAAAGATGGCTAAAAATTTGGATATTGTTAAGTAATCAACTTTTAGAGAAACAGGAAAATCCTACATTTCCCCACAGTTGCAGGCAAAAGAAATAAGAAAGACATTAAACGTGAGGAAATATGAACACAAGTTTTATTGGAAAAAGACTGTCGTGCAAACCACGGAATCGCCCCCTGCTATGGTATGTATCGCAAAACTCTTTCACCTCTGGATCACCAGCTTGATCCTTTGATCTCCACGGTATCCCTTTTGATGGAAATGGAGGATGCTTTCAATAAGGGTATCCCTTTGATGGAAATGAAGGATGCTTTCAATAAGAAAAATAACGCTATCTTATTATGGAGATGTTAGATGAATACATCTTTTGGGTCTCTCTATTTTTTCTTCATCTTCTTCTACGTTTCATAGGCAAACACCTTCCATATTTATAAGAGTCGCATAGAAAATTAAAAGACATTTTCATAAAATTAAGAGTCAATTACAAAATACTAAGAGTCAATTTCAAGACTCTTATAAACATGGGAGGTGTTTGCCCATGAAATACTAAGAGTCAATTACAAAATTAAGAGTCAATTACAAAATACTAAGAGTCAATTTCAGTTACAAAATACTAAGAGTCAATTTCAAGAGTTACTCTTCCTTTCTCCAATGAGTTTTTTTTTCAAGAGTGCATTTCAATAGTGACTATTCTTTTTTCTCATGAGTTTTTTTCAAGAGTGCATTAAAACCAGTTTAATATTCCAACATTTCCTCCCGTAAACTTGTTTTTTCTTGGTGCCATGACTCCAAGCATCTTTCTCAACTTTTGTTAATTGACCTTTGAGTGGTTTTATAAATATATCAGCAATTTGCTCATTTGATTTATAGTACACAACATTCACAATACCTTTCTTGACTTGATCACAAAAAAAATAAAATCTTGTGTCAATGTGTTTGCTTCTTCCATGTTGAACTGGATTCTTAGCTAGTTCAATGGCAGACTTATTATTAACATATATCTTCACAAGCTCTTTTTGTGTATGACTCGATTCTTTCAATAAGTTGTGCAACCATATGGCCTCACAAGCACATGATGTTGCAACATACTGTGCTTCACATGTAGATAATGCAACAATAGATTGTTTCTTTGAGCTCCAAGAAAAAGCATTAGCACCAAAATAAAAAACATAACCAGAAGTGCTTTTTCATTCATCAAGATCTCCTGCCCAATCACTATCAGAAAATCCAATTAAACTTGCATCATTGGAATGAGTGTAAAACATACCATGATCAAGAGTTCCTTTGAGGTATCTTAGAATCCTTTTTACTGCCATCCAATGTGACTCCTTTGGATGTTCCATATATCTACTAATCAAACCAACTCCATAGATAATATCAGGTCGGCTTATTGTAAAATAACGAAGACTTCCAACAAGACTTTTAAAGAGAGATGAGTTCACCTCCTTTCCTTCTCCTTCTTTATTAAGCTTGGCTCCATAAGCAACCGGGGTGTTTACTTCTTTGCAGCTCTCCATTTTGAATTTTTGTAGAATGTTTCTAGCATAACTTTCTTGAGAAATAAAGATGCCATCTTCATTTTGCTTACTTCAATGCCAAGAAAATAAGACATCAAGTCTCCTCCCGTCATTTCAAACTCCTTACTCATGGTTGCTTTGAACCCATATATCATTTTCATGTAATTACCTGTCACAAGTAAGTCATCCACATATAGACATATAATTAAAATGTCATCTCCCTTTTTCTTTACATAAATAGCATGTTCATAGGAGCATTTCTTGAAACCACATTCTTGAAGATAGTGATCAATTCAAGCATTCCAAGCTCTGGGTGCTTTCTTTAATCCATACAAAGCTTTTCGTAACTTGTACACTTTATCTTTCATGCCTTTATGGACATAGCCCTCAGGTTGCTCAATATAGACTTCTTCTTTAAGGTAGCCATTGAGAAATGCTGACTTCACATCCATTTGATATATTTTCCACTTGTGATGAGATGCAAGTGAGAAAATGAGCTTTATTGAATCAAAATGGGCCATAGGCGCAAAAACTTGGTTATAGTCGAGCCCTTTCTTTTGCTTGTAGCCTTTGGCAACCAAACGAGCTTTGTATCTTTCTACCTCTCCATTAGTAGTGCGCTTCACTTTATACCATTTGACGCCTATCGCCTTTTATCCTTTTGGAAGTGAAGTCAACTCCCAAGTATTATTTTTTTCTATGGCAAGAATCTCCTCCTTCATTGCTTTTCTCCATTCAACTTTCTGCATAGCTTCATCAAATGTTAGATGTTCAATATCAGCAAATAAGCAATATAAATCAACTTGTTCAACTTCTTTTGTTTCATCATAAAGATCACTAATACTTCTAAACTTTTTGTTGACCCTTCAGGGCTTATAGAACTTCTTGAAGAAGTCGGTGTAACTTGTGGTGATAAAGATGATCTTGCTGGTGACAAGATTGGTTGAGTAGCTTCCTCATATGTATTCTCTTCAGGTTCATTATAAGGTGTTACATATTTGATATAAGAATCTTTGCCACTCCAATCCCATACTCCATCTTCCTTGAAAATCATATCCCGACTGATGATGACCTTTTTTGCCATTGGATTATACAATTTGAAGGCTTTGGATTGCTCACTATATCCTATGAAGATGCATTTTTGGCTTCGATCATCAAGCTTCTTCTCTTCTCTTGTGGTACTTGGGCATAGGCAATACACCCAAAAAACTTCATATGGCTTACTCCTGGCTTGTAGCCACTCCAAGCTTCTTCCAGTGTCATACCTTTGATGGCTTTTATTGAGCTTCGGTTGATAAGATATGCTGCACATGCCACCCCTTCAGCCCAAAAATGCTCGGAAAGGTTCTTCTCTTTTAACATGCTTCTAGTCATGTCAAGAATGGTCTGGTTCTTTCTTTCGGCCACTCCATTTGTTGTGGAGAGTACGGAGTGGTGAATTGATGTCGAACTCATTCTTCATCACAATAGCTTCTAAAAGCATTTGACATATATTCTCTGCCTCTATCGGATCTCAAAATATGCACTTTGCTGTTACTTTCTTTTTAACCAAAGATTTGAAATATTTAAACATAAAGAGTGCAACCAACTTTTCTTTAAGAAAATAAACTCATAACTTTCTATTAAAGTCATCAACAATTGTTATGAAATACTTGTTACTATTATAAGATTCTGGAAGAGGTCCACACATATCAATATGCACTAGTTGCAATGGTCTTGTTGCTTTCCAAGAGTTTCTACTTTTGAAGGGAGCTCTTACATGCTTAGCTAGTGTGCACTTCTCACAAACTTTATTTGGATAATTTATGTATCGAAAACCTTTCACCATTCCCTTATTATATAGTAATTTCAAACTTCTAAAATTTAAATGTCCAAACCTGAGATGCCAAAGCCAGGAAGGGTCCTTGATATCCACTTGCAAGCATTTTTGTGCTTCCATCTTTAAGATAAGAGGAAACATCCTATTCTTCGCCATCTGGACACGAGTAATCAGCTTTCCATTCTAATCTTTTAAAGTTAGAGATAGTCCTTCCATATGAATTGAATAACCCTTCTCTAACAGTTGACCAATACTTAGAATATTACTCTTCAAACTTAGCACATAATAAACATTGGAAATGAAATCAGGTTACCATTCTTTTGCCAAATCATGATTTTACCTCTTCCTTTGATAGGAGCTTTGGAGAGATTCCCAAACTTCACATTACAAAACTCCCCTTCTTGCAATTTCACAAATAGCTCTTTTCTTCCACACATATGGCTCGAGGCTCCTGAGTCAAGAAACCATATATTCTTCAAGTCTCCATCTTTTTGGCATGACAAAAGAAGAGTCGGTTCTTCTTCTTGGTTGTTGGATTCAATGTTGTTGCTTTGCTTATTATTCCAACACTCATAGCTATAGTGTCCATATTTTTGACAATTATAGCATTGAACATTGGATCTTGATTGGTTACGACCTCCAATTGATCTTCTACCTTGTCCACGTTCACCTCTTCTGCCACCTCTTTCATTGCTGAAATTTGAGCTTTGGCCTCCTCCATCATTATAGCTTCTTTGACCACGGCCATGGCTTCGACCACGATCATGGTAGTTGCTTCTGCCACCACGATAGTTGTTGCCGCCATCTCTTTTGTTACTATAGGCAAATTGAAGCCCTTGATCTTTCTCTTTTTGGTCTTTTGCCTTCACCTTGGATTGAAGTATTTGCTCCTTATTATGTGCTTCATTTTTCTTTTGTATCTTTTGTTCATGAATTTGAAGTTTGCCCATCAATGCATTGATGGAGAGTGTATCAACATCATTAGCTTCTTCAGTGGCGACAACAATATGCTCAAACCTCGGTGTCAAAGACCGAAGTATCTTCTCCATCACTCGAACATCTTCTACCTTCTCTCCATTTCTCTTCAATTGGTTTATAATAACCAATATTCGAGAGAAGTAGTCAAAGATATTTTTCATCTCATTCATGATGGTGACTTCAAATTCTCCCCGCAATTGTTGAAGCCGGATTCACTTCACCTTTTCTTGTCCTTTAAAGATGTAGAGAAAGTATCCCAAGCTTGATTTACAGAAGTTGCTTCAGCAATTCTCTCAAATGTCACCTCATCTAAAGCTTGATATAATTGAAAAAAAGTTTTTTGTCTCTTCTCCTTAAGCCCCTTAAAGTATCTCTTTGTGCTTGATTGTACCCTTTTTCTTGCTTTGCTGTAGGCTCGGTGTAGCCATCTTTAACAATTTCCCATAGATATTGTGAGCCAGATAATGACTTCATTTGGATACACTAATTTCCATAGTTCTCCTTAGCAAGCTTGGAAACTTGAATATGTACACCATCGTTGGCCATCTCCCTTAAAATTGGTCCTCTCAAAAGAACAAGGCTCTGATACCAGATTGATGGAAATGGATGATGCTTTCAATAAGAAAAATGAAATGTTGGAGAGAATACATTTTTTGAGTCTTTCTATTTTTTCTTCATCTTTTTGACATTTCATTGGTAAATACTTTCAAAATTAATAAAAGTTTAAATGTTCTTTTATATACCACTATATTTAAAAAATTAAAAAATATTTAAAAAAAAATAAGAGCCAGTTACAAAATACTTCAAGAAAAACCCTTTCTTTTCTTTAGGAGTTTTTTTTTTTTTAAGAGTGCATTAAAACCGATTTAATATTCTAACACTTTTGACCCCGACTTGAACCGCTTCTCCTCCAACCACTCGACCTTGGACGAAGACGATTTCTTCTTCGTCCCCTTCCCACCGCTGGCACTCTTCTCCTCCTTCAGGGACAATGCTTTCTTCCTCTTCCTTTCCGAAAGCTCATCCTCTTCCCAGCCGTCCAAACCTGCCGCCGCGGGGCTCCCCCCTCGATCTAGCGAACTCTCCTTGCCGCTTTTCTTCACCAGCTTCTTCCGGGGCTTTCGGCCCTTGTCTTCCGCCGCGGAGCCCAGAACCGGCGTCGGAGATCGCTCCTGGCGCTAGTCGCCCTCGTCATCATCGTCGATCGGAACCATCGGCTCCGGCGAGGGCTCGCGGTCGGACGGCATGTCGGGATCCATCAGAGGCTCTCCATCTTCATCCATATACCTGATATGGATCAAACAAAAACCCTAAATCATTATCATAAGAAGAGAGAAACGAACCCTAGGTGCAGATAAAAGGGGACGGCAAAAGCTAGGGTTTCGATCGGAGAGCGTACGGATCGTTCTTGTAGCCCATGGCGGCGAGGTGGACGAAGAGAAGATTGCGATCTTACAGCAGAGATGAAACCTAGACAAAGAGGAAACGTCGAGAAGTCGAGAGACAATAGTGTTTGTTGTAGCCGCATCACCCTCCTTCTTGAACGTCCGCGAGCATTAAGTAACCTTTTCACAATTCAGAGCAAACATGCAGGAAACTACCTACTAACTATTTTCTCACTCCTAACGAAAGAATGACTATTGCTTCTTTTATTGATGCATATAGTAACCTTGATTTTTAATGGCAAAAATTCATGCCTGAATCATGCATTCAGCTTCCCTCCTATGATTTTAGCTTTCTGAACAAGATATCAAAGATAACGCTGAAGTTGTCTCCATTGTTCTCCATGTCACAAGGCTGAGGACAATCCCTCTTTATATGGAGTGCTGGTTTCTTCCGACACCATCCTATGAATCAAAATAATCAATCATCATACCTCAGTGATGCCCATGCAAGCACCTCATAATTCAGGATGATTCCAAAATGTTGCAGTTTCAAGCTGCCTCCACGCCAGGAGGTTTAATCGGCCCTAAAATGCCAAGAAAATCCCATCACTGAAACCGTATTATCATAAATCCATACAATTAGGTATCACTCACTGATCATTCCATTTCGAAATCATTTATTGCCAGGCTGAAGCATCGCCCAACTGAAATACAGCAAATTGTGCATATAACCATACACAGAGTCACTTATTTAAGTACAATTTAAAAGTCTCTCCAGGATGAATCAAGAAACATGAAAGGTAGGGTTCTGGAAGCATTCCCAAAATTGGAGAGAGTGAGTTCCCCTCCACAAGCTTGCCAGAAACTCCCATTTCATGTGGCAAAATTGGGTAGCAATAAGGTGATGCCTCTACCCCTCAACAAGCTCCAAACGCTCCACCGCATGGCAGCAAACAGCGCATGTTTTGGGCACCTTCTTCAAGTCTGGAACGCACCGGCGGCATGCAATAGCGTGCGCGCATGGGAAGCAGATGACTGTTGCCTTGGCCCCTTTGCAAGCAAATTTGATTTGGCACGTGGACACTTCAGCAGGAGTCCTTGCTCTCGGGCTTGAGGAACTTGGCACCGAACTGTGAATTTGGAGAGATGGACCTCCAGCCTCTCTCTGTCTCTGCAAGTCGAGCAACTCACCAGGCAGCCCATATTAGATCAACACACAAGAGGTTACATATAATTAATATTACTTGGGTACTAGTGGTCAGTTGCTTTGGATATTTGGGTACTAGTGGCCAGGTTTAACAATTGGTCTGAAGAATTTCTGGCTAAAATCTCAATTCAGCAGCAACAGAAAATCTCTACCTACTTACCAGAGGTGGCCACTCTGAGTCTGATGGATGATGGGTCGACGGGTTGACGCCAGTGTGGGCGCAAGGCTTGAACCCACACACAACGGCATTGCAGATCACACATGTTCTGGTGGCAGGCCTCGCCGAGCAAGTTTCGCATGCCTTGTGAAGGCAGGGCATGATTTCCAAGGAGCCTTCCCGGGATTTGCAGAAAACACAGGAACCGCGTTCGATCTGCACAACGTCGGCAAATCTACATGATTACCAACATATATAACTAGCCTAATTGCAAAGCTAAAAGGCCCTTTTGGGAAGAAAGATGCTCACCAGGCCATGGTCCCATTGCCATTGGAAGAAACTAGTGAAAGGTTCTCCTCTGCTACCGGGGCGCAAGTTTGGTAACTGAATTGGTGGTATGCTGCCACCCGTTCCTCCTTGCCCGGTTGAGCTCCGAATCATGGATTCCTCATTGGATGGGCGAGTGTCTCCTGACCATAGGGATCCCGGATCAGAGAGATTCCCCACAGAAGTACTGCTGGAACCTTTTTCATCAGAGCCCGTACCGCCAACACTATCCTTCTCCAATGGCTGGTTTTCCATCAGCCAAGCTGCATCCTCACTGGGTTCGGAGATGGAGGAGGAAGTTGGGAGCTCGGCTGACTTCAACGGCGGATGATGAACTTCAAGCGACGCCGGCGTATCTGTGGCTGGAAGGGCTTGCTGCTGCTGGTTTGAAGGTGAGAGCAGCTCCTGGTGGGCTCGGTAGAGAGAAGGGAGGAGAACCAGGTGAGTCGCAGGGCCAACTCCTACAGGCACCACCCTCATCCTGCAAATACCTGGGAGGGCACGCATGAAATCGCTGAGCTTCAGGAAGCCAAGTGAGGCATGGTCGAGCTCCATTCCACATGTTGCTCTGAAGTCCCCCTTCAGGGAGGAAAGAGGGTACCATTCTCCTTCCCCCAGTCGCTTAGATGCATCCTTGAGGAAAACTGGTAGCCACGTCCTGAACTTCGACAGCCATGGAGGAAGGTTTTGCTCAAACAATTGGCCACCTGGCTTTGTCTCAGCTGCATCATTTTTTGGGGTACTTGATAGTAGCCTGTTTGCCCACGCTGCTGACCTTGTAATATTCCTCACGTCAGGGTCCTTCTGAAGGAGCTGCCTTTGCAAAGGAGGAGTTTTGGAGGACTCGGTTAATGTAGTTGTTTTAGAAACAGCACCTTTTATCTCAACCTTCTTGCCAAGGATGGTGACAAAGTGGGTTTCTAATGCAGCTGCCATTGTTGCCTCCTTCTTGAAGGTGACAAAGCCAAACCCTCTGGACTGTACATGGTCACCTGCTTGCATGCCAATGACTACAGCCTCCTCAACAGGTCCGAACTCCAAATCAAAGAATTCCTTGAGGTAGTCTGTTACCATTAGAAATGAAAACAAATAAAGTTACTCTCTGAATGCGACACCATCTCATCTCAAATTTAAGTGTATCAACGAGGGGAAGAAGAAGAGGGCAGATGAGCCCACCTGAGTCAACAAAGGGTGGGAGACCTCCAATGAAAACCTTCCGACGGAAGTCTTCCTTCGGACGTAACTGTAGCAGCTGGTTGAAAATTTTATTACGAATAAAAAAAAAAAAGGAACGATTGGGATAATCATGCAATGACCTGTCTACCAGGCAGTTAGCTTACCTTGGTTACATACTTCGACGGAGCCTGCTTGAGTTCACCCTCCCCGTGGGCATAGTAGCACCGGGCGCCTCTAACGCACCCACCTTGAGATTCATAGTACCGGCAAATCCCTGTTTTTGTCTGAGAGTGATGACTAGAGCTTGCTCTGCAGCACCATGAGCTTCTCAGGAAACAAGACTTCTGACATAAGTTAACGGACGACAATATTTACAGAAATCCTATTTCAACCTTCCAAACTAAAATGGCTTTACCTATCGGTAACTGCAGCTTCATCCTTAACTTCTTCAAAAGTCTCTCCATTTAGCTCAAATTGATCTAGAGAAAGGAGAATATATCCTTGTGAGAGTCTGGAAGATTTCCCTGTACAATCAAGAAAAAGATGGAGGTTAAAAATTCCCATATATATGGTTGCAATCTTCAATTGGGTCCAGCTGTTCTAAAAAGTGAAAACTTAAGAGGCTTACGGAATCCCTGATTCGTGGGGCTTAGAATGAAGCGCATGTCTTGTGAGTTCGCCATGTCTATAGCTCTTTGCCTTCTGAGAAAAGGAAAAGGCACGTTAGCTGATATTAGCTAGAAAGAGTAGAATCCAAGTTTAGATGAAAAGTAAGAGACCGGAGATTTAGGGCCTCGCTATTGGCTCCAAAACGCAAGAGGAGCTGTGCGCAATCAACGAACTCGTTTTTCACAGCGAAAAACAGTGGTGTTTCTTTCGTCTCAGAGGCAAGGTCTACGCATTCTGGAGCGTGGAGCAGTAGTAACTTGAAGAAGAGACAAGCACGTAAGTTAACTCCAAAAGCAGTGCATAAAGAAGGATAATTAAAAAAAAAAAAGGAGAGAGGTCATGGAAATGGTAAGAGTTAGAAAGGAATACCTGAAGTGCATGGTAGTCGCCCTTCGCTGCGGCAACGTGAACTGGTGTCAGTCCTAATTTGTTCCGCTGCGAGACCCTGGCACCGTGCTTGAGCAGGAGCCATACAATCCTGGGAAACAGCAAGCAGTACTGGCATTAAATTTCAAAGGTTAAGAAACATTATCAATTGTCTGATATCATCGATCAATAGCCAACCTTGGGTCCTCCGAATTAGAACGAGCTCTGAGGCACCAGTGAAGCGAGGAATTCCCGTCTAGATCAGTTTCATTCACGTCTGGATCCTCCTTGAGGAGTAGCTTGATGACAGTCTCATCTCCAGCCTGCAAAAGAAGCGGTCAGCGACATCGGTTTTCCTGCGGCGACTAGAGATCGAATTGTCAGGCGGATCCACACGAGCCCAACTACTCAGTGCATGCGGCTCAAAATAAAACACTACTTCCTAGCAATAGATGAATGGACACTGCAAATATAAATTCCATTCTGTGCAAAAACAAGCACTGTGCAGAACCCTCTGTAGCAGTGAGGATGGTCGGGGGAAGTACAGTACACAGTATCGGTTCCCACTCGTGAGTCAAAATGATCGTCCAAACGTTGGCAACCCATCTACGCGAAGTAATTGAGGGTTGGAAGAATATTCTGTTGGTTCCAGCTCTACTCATTCCTAACCTCCTAGTCACGTGGCCTCATCCGAATATACCGTGCAGACGTGTAAGTAAGATAGAGCTTGACATTTAGCACCTGACATGCACGAAGCAGTGGAGCCATGGAATTTTTGTCCTTCGAACTGCTGCTAGGTACGGCGCCGAACACGTGGAGAAGCTCGATCTCCCGGAGCAAAGCCTTTCGCTTCTCGCAGCAGCTCTGCGTGGGCTTCCAGCCATCCACGAGGCGATGTTCACCGAATCGTCTACCCGAACTCGACGCGTTTGTTGTCTCCCCCAGAGCTAAAGCCTCTCCAAATACCAATTCGTAGATGGTCCTAGAGCTCTTCCCGCTGCTCCCACCGTCCCCACGAACGATCACCGGTGCGGTAACTTTATCCGCGGCCACCAGAAGCAGCACCGCCAGCACGGTGACTTGTCCTCCCATGGCATTCGCGTGCGCGATTTCCGCAACTTCCCTGGTTCTCTCAGCAAGCAACCTGATACCACTGAGATCCTGCAAAACAAACTCATTAGACCAACAAATACCACACAATTAATAAGCTCCTAGAACTAACTACTTGTTCGTTAAAAAACTTAAAAAGCAAACCCTTCCTCCCAGAAGAGTCAGCAGCTCTTCGACCGAGTCGCTCGATGACCATTCGACTTTCATCCTAAAGGGAATTATGCAGAACGGAGAAGCATAAAAAAGATCGATTACAAGAGTTGGGAGTAAAGAAATCGGAAAAATACAGGGAATTCTTGGGAACTACGATTCTTGGAAGAGAGAGAGAGAGCAGAATCTACCTTTTACTGCACAAGGCGATCTCGAGGGCGAGACGGGAGCTCCCGTCCTTGGATCTGAGATCCGTTCTCGCGTTCTTTTGGAGGAGCAGCTCGATGCACTTGGCAGAGTGCATCTCCGCCGCGTTCTGGAGTGGAGTCCGCCCAAATTCATCCATTTCGTTGATGCGGACCGCAATTCCGGTGCTTCCATCTATGAATAATCGAGCGCATTCCACCGAGTCGAGCTTGCAAGCCAGCTGAAGGAGTCTCGCAGCAAAGCTAGGGTTCAAGGAAACGGCCGGCATTCCATTTCGTCTCTGGCATTCCAATTCGTCTCTGGCGCTGTCGGCGTTCGGATTGGCTTTAACCAAGGCTTTGTCACGGAAACAGATGTCCTTGACCAGAGAGAGGATCCGAACACTGTCGTCGTTCCAGACGGCCTCGACGAATCCGTTTTCAAAAGCGGTGATCACTTCATCGGCTTCCTCGTCCTCCACCTCTCGAAGTTCGTCTTCGTCCAAGAGGAAATCGCCCGTTTTACCTCTGGCGTAGGCGAAAGGAGCCGGATCCTCAGATGGATTGACGGCATCCGTCTCGTTTAGCTCGAAGCAGACGATCTCCGGGACAAGAAACAGAGATGAAGACATTTCAACAAAAAGAACTCCGATCTATCCAAAAGCAACAACGATCTGGAATACGGTGTTCTTAGACATCCCTTTCGAGTGGAAAGACCAACTGAATGAAACAGAATCGAGGAACGAAGCCCTCAATTTCTTCAAAACCCTCAAAGAAATGCCAAGAAAAAGAACGTATCGGAGAGCTTAATCGAGATCTCCAGGAAAAGATAAGAAAGAAAAACAAAAAATCCAGATCGGCCTTGGAATCGGGAGATCGCCATACCTCTTGCATCGCAGATCGAAACCCTAAGCCGGAGCAGAACCTCGCAGGATCCCTACGCCTTATGGTTCTCCAATCGGAGATCAAGCGATCCAAGGTGGGAAGAAGAATCCCTAAGATCTCGCAATCAGAGCCTCATGCATGGGAGGGATGGGGGGGAAAATCGGGGAGGAGAACGAGCTCGTCGGAAGAGGGGAGTGAGGTGAGGTCCCGAACAGAGAGAGGAGAACAGAAGAAGCAGAAGACCAGTGCTGGAAGAAAGCGCCCGCCCCTCCTATTTATAGAGCGCGGTTTTGACTCGCGGGTCCGAGGCTAATCACCGGTCTCGTACGGCACACAGTTTTGTAGCTGACGCGACGTGTTGATTCCCGCGGACATGTCGGTGGGACCGCAAAGATTAAGAAGCCTCTGTCCGGATGCGGACCCTACCATCCGAGGCAATGTGAGAGTCAGACTCGTTGTACTTTCGTCTCCAGTTCGTCATGGCACTATACAACGCTGAGGTGGCTGCTACGGTCTCCAAACACCACCAACGCTGGGCTCCAGCTGTTTGAAGAGAAACAGGACCCACTCCCACATATTGCCTGAATGAGTAGAGCTAGCGGAGGTTTAGCTGCTCTAGTTTGTGCCCGGAGCCCCTCTAGACTCTAGTACACGCCCGTACAATTTTTCCATGCCATCGACATTCGATTATTGCGCATAAAGTCCGACTCTCACATGGTAGGCAATATAATAGACCAGCATCTACATGACCCCAATGCAGAATGTTTTAGGCATTGAAAAAGTGTGTCCGTTGACAAGGGGCTCGCAAAATGGATGGGATTGTGAGATGGGGAACCTGTGGGAGCCTCGAGGGATAAGATCGATGCCCAATGCTAGCTACTCATCGGAAGTGCATGCATTGGAGAAGAGGAAAGTGGAACTTCGACTCTGGCATGGGGTCAGATATCGGCGTTGAACACCGAGGTAAGGGAGCATCTTCTGCATTCGATTTATCACCCCGGCTGATGAGATGAGTAGCGCGCCGGAGCTCACATCGCGGGGGGAATTGCTTCGATGGTGGTGGAACCAATGCTGTCCAATTGGGAAGTGGTCGGTGTTGGGAGCATTGATTAATTAATAAATTGCTTAATGGAGATGCATGAAGACAGCTACGTCCGACCGCTCCATCCCAGATCCCGAGGTTCTTGAAAGGAATCGAAATGCGTGGTGAACTTGCTCTATTTAGGCAGTTTGTTGCGCGCGGCCGGGGTTATCCACGGTGGCAAGAACATCCCTTAGGCAGTTATGTGTCGTTATCATGAATTTAGAATCATTATCAGCTAGAACGCCATTTTAATCTCGTCCAAAAGGTGAGAATGTTAGATCATAATGATCATGTATTCATAAAAAATAATAGAATAACTTGGTTCTGACATTTATCAATCTCTTTTTTTTTTGTATTATAGTAATATAGCATATTATTATATAATATATCTATATATAATATATTATTATATAAGATAGATTTAATTCAAATCTAAATTTAACTATTTTTAAATTCTTAAAATTATGTTAATCCAAAAATAAAAATTAGATTCTTAATTTTGCTGCATTTAAATGTAGCCAAATTGATCTATCTCTTATTATACATTATAATAATATAATATATAATATTAATTATTATCATTATAACATATTATTATTAATATTATATTAACATTATTATATTAATATGCAATTATTATTATTATATTATATGATAAATAATATTATATTATTTATATTTATTATATATATATTATATTAATATAATATTAATTATTATTCATATAATATTATGATATACTATAAATATATATATGTAAATATATTTTTAAAAATATTATTGTTGCCTTTCATTCGCATGGTATAACAAATATATTGATATGCATTCATAAATGATCTTTGATTATTATATTTGGGAATGAATGAGGTGAGGTTCAATTAGTAGTGACTTTATTGCTTATGAATTTATTATTAAATGGCTGCTAATGTTAATTTATATATGGCCGAGAGCTTCTATATTGTTCCCAAATTTAGCTTAGAATTTGATACGGTTAATAAGGTGCTCACAAGAGGGACCATGGATTGTTAGCGGGTAGGTCCTCGACTTTAGTTTAGTGGAGGGATGATTTGCAGCCGTCGGTGGGAGCTTTAAAGGTGGCCCCGGTTTGGATCAGGTTCCGGCGACTGCTTGCAAGAGTAGGCGAACCAGCAGCATTTTGTCGTCTCTTGCGTCTAAACCACTCGTCTGAAGCGCCGCAGCTGGTGGTTGTCTAATAATTTTTTTTTGTTCAGCGCGCAAGAGGAGTAGCCATATCTTATGAGCAAATACATCGGTCATCGATGCGAGCACTCTTTAACTCCTCATCAACACGAAGTGTTAAGCTTCCATAAAAAATTCTACGACATAAAAAAACTCATCTTCGGTATAACCGTGAAAGGTTTCACCAACTTTCGAAGTTGATTCCTTCGAGTGAGACAAAATGAGATAGCAAATGTTAGTTTTGTTGGGCATAAAATATTATTGCATAGCAGTGGCTGGTTTGGGCTGTCTTGACGCTGGATAACTGGATTCAATCAGAAAATGTCGTTTACTGATGCCACCTTCTCATAAGCGGACAGCCTGCAAGAAGCCTAGAATCAAAGGTTGCTTCGACGAAAATCTTCAACGGTCAAATTAGTAATTAAAATCACAGTAATGAAAGCTTAAAGAAGCTTTCCAAAAGAAAATAGCTTTAAAAATTGAAAAGTTTTTTTGGATTAAAAAGTATGTGTATGTATGTACCTTTATTTCGGATTCTCTTATCCTTTTATAGACATTTGGTATCCGTCTGGAGATCAGCCATAGTTCAGTGAAAAAGAATGTTTGCTAAACTCGTGGCTATTACGTGAATAGGAGCTGATTGGTGGGCCTGGTTCCATTGGACACATGAGCCTGACGGTTAGTGAGCTTGGTCCCGTCAACTGCATGGGTCAATGGTAGGTGGGCCTGACTCTGTCAGGCTGCGCAGGCCAGACGATAGGTGTGCCTGATCATGTCAGGCGGCGCAGGCTAGGCGGTAGGTGGGCTGGTCTTGCCAGACGGTGCGAGCTGCCTTGGAGAAGGCGGGGTCGTTGAGGCCACCTTGAAGGAGTCGGGGCCACTGGGGGCCAACTTGGAGGAGGCAGAGCCACCGAGGCCGCCTTGGAGAAGGCGGGGCTGCCGAGGCTGCCTTGGAGAAGGCGGGGCCGCTGGGAGCTGATTTGGAGGAGAAGGAGCCGCTGGGGCCGTCTTAGAGAAGTCGGGGCCGCTGGGGGCCGACTTGAAGGAGGTGGGGCCGTCAAGGCCGCCTTGGAGAAGTTGGGGCCGCTGGGGGCCGACTTGGAGGAAGTGCGGCCCACTGAAGAGCAGGACCGCCTTAGAGATGCGCGGCCCCTAAAGAGCGAAGCCACCTTGAAGAAGCGGGGCTGCCTGCCCTTGTCTATGCCGTTAGTTGGCTTCACCGTTAACGTCTACATGGCGCCACCGGCCACATCAGATGCCCCCCGCTCCTGAGCTTGAGGGGCCATGCGTCCGCTGATCCTTGGGCGAAAGGAGCACAAAATTTGTAATAATTGTTAGCTTCCGCGCGCCTTCAATTGTCGAAGGTGCGGCGCATCCTTCCGAGGTTATGACGCTTCGAAATCCTTCCGTAATGAAGTAAAAATGCGAAGATGATGTCAGCATTGGGCGTGCCGATAGAATATCTCTCGAAGAATGGGAGAAAACGGGCGCCATCATTACTCCACCGCTCCCCACGTCTTATCATTGGCCGCAAATCCTGCTCTCTGGGCAGAACCAAGGCGTTGTATCTCGGGCACTAGCGGAATTGTCAACAGCTGGATGCCGCATGCAATCATAGAAGGCTGCATAGTGCTGCCTCAGGCAAGGAAATTCAAAAAGTCTATATAAAACCGCCCTTTTCGCCCGAGGGCGACCTTTATGCTGCCATCATCTTCTATGCTATCTTCTTCCTCCTGAGCCCTGAACTTTCAAAGTTCAAACCTCCATTTTCTTTCCCCGACATCAGGTCAATTTCTTTTTGCTTCCCTTCTACTCTTTATCTTCTTCCTCTTGAGTTCATGGACCATCGCGCCATTAGGAAAGGCAAGAGGCCTATTGTGAGCTCCTCTCAATCATCGAAAGAGAAGGAGGAGGTTCCCCTGGTTCACCGAAGGCGTCGGCCGATCGGGGGTATCACCATTCGCGACCATCTAACGGTAGATGTCAACCACCACCTTGAGTGTCTCTCCTAGGGCACCTCCATCTAGGGTAGCCCCGCTAGGATAGCTCCATCGTCCCCAGCCCGTTCAGCCTCTCCTTCGGTAGCCAGTTCTAATTTGGAAGGGTCGGGGTTGTAGCTTCCTCCATGACCCCTGAGAAGTCGAAGACCTCAGGAGTAGGTATAGGGTCCCTAGTTACATCCATCTGTCCGCGCTTGGACCCAAGGATAGGGTGACCTTTGACTGATCCGATCGGATAGCTCTGTACGTGGAGTTCTTCAGGTGCGGGCTTCGTCTCCCCTTTCATCCTTTTATTCTGAACCTATTAGTTAGTTATAACTGGTCCCGATGCAGTTGACTCCAAACTCGATTCGGATCATCTGTGCATTTGTTGTCCTCTATTTCTTCCAAGGCTCGAAAGCTAGGATCTTTATGTTCCGGGCCCTCTATAAGCTTCGCCACCACGGCGAAGACGGGTGGTGGATTTTTACTTGTAGGCCAGGTCGGACTCTGCCACTTCACCTCCCTCCAAAGTCAAGGGATGGAAATCCCGTTTTTATTTGCCCATGTGGATGGAGTAGGACAAATTGGAGGGAACCTGATGTCGGCCCTAATAAAAACTCCGTTGTGGACGAGAGGGACTAGGAGCACTTCGATCTCCTGATGTCCTCCAAGATCCCCTCCTACAAAGAGTTATTGGCTGAGGAGAACCTCTACGAGGCCAAGTTGGCCCCGACGGTTGGTGAAGACGAGATCCCGTCCTTCTCATCCTTTGACCTGGTCTTTTCTTTTTCTAATCATCAGCTCCTTGTGCAGCAATGAAGGTGCATGCCGAGACGCTAAGGCGGCTATGTGGAAGAGGAGGCAGGAGGCTGGCGAGGTAGTGAGGCCGACGAAGAGGGTTTGGTGGAAGGCCCAAGGCGAGCCGACCCAGGCCTCTGAAGTCCTTAAGGAGGCAGCTCCGGCAGAGGCGGCTCCTACAGAGGAGCCAAGGGAGAGCGTCCCGGCCGAGGCGTCGGCAAGCGAAGATGTTCCCGCGGTGCCCAGGCGGAACGGAGGAGAGGGGCCAGTCGGCCCCGATCGAAGAAGTTGGCAAAGGATCCACGGCTGCTCCCAAGCCGGTTATCATCGACTTGGATTCCGTGAGCAGAACTCCAGCCCCCACAGAGCTGGCTGAAGCGGGCGAGTTGGGGACCGAAGGCGGATGCCCGCTCCTCCTGAGCCAGAGGTGGAAGAGGTCGCCCCAGTGGCCGGAGAGAGGGAGGCTGCGGCGGCGATGAACGAAGGTGAGGTAGGGCCGGCAGATAAGGCGAGGCGAAGCAGGAGGACTCGCCTTTGCCGCCCACCCGAGCGGCCACCTAGCGGGTGGTCAGGAAGGCACCGACCTAGCCATCGCGGCCGCCGCCCAAGTTTTCGACAATGGAGGACGCACGATAGGCGAAGCGCTTGCTGGAGAGGGTGCATCTGCCATGCTTTCATGCGTAGTTGCACCGTGAGGGCGCCGCTAGCCTTTTGACGTGACATATGTATCGGTGCTCCAGGTAACTTCTATCTATGCTCTCTTTATATTCATCTGGTTTGATCTATGGCTTACCGGTTGATCCATGCAGATGGCCAATGAGATCCTCACCCTCAGGGACTCTATGATTTGGACGTGTGACTCGGCCACACGCTCCTAGGAGAGAGTGGATAAGTATCAGGGTCGATGCAAGGAAGTAGCCGAGAAGTTTTTCCAAAAGTTGGAAGAGGCCAAGGCCCGTGAGAACGACCTGGTCAGCAAGCTCCTTGCATCGGAAGTCGACCGGGATGAGTGGAGGGCCCGATTTAGGGAGGCGAGAGCAAGGCGGCGATCAAGTTCAACTAGACTTTCACGGCCGAGGCCAAGCTGGCAGTGGTTTTGACTAGCCTGGCATCGATCAAAAGGAGGGTCAATGAGCTGACTCGCTGGTTCAAGGATGCTGAGAGCTAGGCCGACACGGCGGCAGCCAACACCCATGCCGCCGAGGAGAGGGCCACTACGGCGAAGGTGGCAGCGCGGGAGGCCAAACAGAGGAGGGTTGAAGCTGCGGCCTGAGTCTGGGACGCCAGGCTCGGACTAAGGAGGCGAGAGCCAAGCTTGGGGAGCCGAAGCCCGAGCTGGGAAGGCCGAGGCTCGAGTTCGAAAGTCGAGGCCTGAGCTCAGAATGCCATCAGGGAGTTTCGGAGCTCACCAGAATTCGAGCAGGAGATGGCTGAAGCCAGCCTTGATGCTTATGCTTAGGGCTTTGAGCACTGCAAAGCAAAGGTCACCGAAGTCTTCGGGATTGATGGCCTTGAAGCTATCTAGCATGGGGACCCGGACGACGTGGAGATGAACGGGGACGAGGCCGGCGGAAAGCCGGGACCCAGCGAGCTGTAGACTTTTAGGCTTTTGCTTTTATATTTGCTTCTTCCCTTTGTATCTTTTCCTTTGTTTGCAACAGACTTCGAGTTGGATTTTGTAATTGCTTTGAATATTGATGAGAAAGGAAAAATTTTTATCCAAAAGCTTTCACTTATCTTCTATAGCTGCTTTATGCATCTGTGGTGTCGCGCTAGTCTCAATACTTAGGCTCGGTAGCAAGTGACCACAGTCCCCCTGCGATCCGACTAGGGTCCACATGAACTCATGTTGTCAGCCGAGTCCTTCATCCCTTAGCCATATGATGGAATGAACGCAGGGTGTCGACATTGGTTGAGGAACACTTAAGTGCATTTAGGAGTCTTTTAGAACCACCTTGGAGGTTTGTGTGCTGGCCCGAGAGGCGACTCGAGCGGGTACGGGACTATTAGGGTCTTGAACCACTTCGAGGCATCTCTATGCCAGACTGAGTGGTATTTTGTTAGCCGTGATGCCGTCGAGCTCCTTTAGAACCACCTCGAGGGTTTGTGTGCTAGCCCTAAGGGCGACTCAAACGGGTACGAGACTGTTAGGGTCTTGAACCACTTCGGATGCATCTCCATGCCAGACCGGGTGGTATCTCATTAGCCACGATGCTGTCGAGCTCCTTTAAAACTGCCTCAGGGGTTTGTGTGCCAGCCCGAGGGGTGACTCAAGTGGGTACAGGGTTGTTAGGGTCTTGAACCACTTCGGGGCATCTACATGTCGGACCGAGTGGCATCCCGTTAGCTGCGATGCCGCTGAGCTCCTTTAGAACCGCCTCAAAGGTTTGTGTGCCGATCCGAAGGGCGACTCGAGCAGGTACGGGGCTGTTAGGGTCTTGAACCATTTCGAGGCATCTCCATGTCGGACCGAGTGGTGTCCTGCTAGCCACAATGCTGTCGAGCTCCTTTAGAACCGCCTTAGGGGTTTGTGTGCTCGCCCGAGGGATGACTCGAGCGGGTACGGGACTGTTAGGGTCTTGAACCACTTTGGGGGCATCTTCACGCCGGACTGAGTGGTGTCCCATTAGCTGCGATGCCACCGAGCTCCTTTAGAACTACCTCGAGGGTTTGTGTGCCAGCCCGAGGGGCAACTCGAGCGGGTATGGGGCTGTTAGGGTCTTGAACCACTTCAAGGGCATCTCATGCCGGATCGAGTGGTGTTCTGTTAGCCGCGATGCCGCCGAGCTCCTTTAGAATCACCTTGAGGGTTTGTATGCCAGCCCGAGGGGCGACTCGAGCGGGTACGGGGCTGTTAGGGTCTTGAACGACTTCGGAAGCATTTCATGCTAGATTGAGTGGTGTTCCATTAGCCGCGATGCCACCAAGCTCTTTAGAACCATCTCGGAGGTTTGTGTGCCGACCTGAGGGGCGACTCGAGTGGGTACGGGCTGTTAGGGTCTTGAACCATTTCGGAGGCATCTCCAAGTCGGACCGAATGGTGTCCCGTTAGCCGCAATGCTGTCGAGCTCCTTTAGGTTGCCTTAGGGGTTTGTGTGCTGGCCCGAGGGATGACTCGAGCGGAAAAGGGGCTATTAGGGTCTTGAACCACTTTGGCGGCATCTTCACACCGGACCAAGTGGTGTCCCGTCAGCTGCGATGCCTTCGAGCTCTTTTAGAACTGCCTTGGGGTTTGTGTGCCAGTCCGAGGGGCAACTCAAGCGGGTATGGGGATGTTAGGGTCTTGAACCACTTTGGGAGGGTCTCCATGCCGGACCGAGTGGTGTCCCATTAGCCGCGATGCCGCTGAGCTCCTTTAGAACCACTTTGGGGTTTTGTGCCGACCCGAGGGGCGACTCAAGCAGGCACGAGGCTATTAGGGTCTTGAACCATTTCGGGGGCATCTCCACGCCGGACCAAGTGGTGTTTCGTTAGCGCGATGTTGTCGAGCTCCTTTAGTTAACAAGTCCTTAGCTTCGGAGATGAGCCATGTAGTATATGAAAAATTCTTTATTATCAACAGTGGAGGGGGTACATCATTGATAGTATTGATGGAGATTGTCCGTGTTCCAAGTGCGTGGGATGGGCCATCCGCTGAGTTCTTCGATTTGGTATGCTCTCGGTGAAGTACCTCAGTGATGTGGTAAGGACCCTCCTAGTTTAGAGATAACTTGTCCCCTTCCATCGGCTTGGACATTCGACCCTTCTAAGGACTAGATCTTCAGGACGGAACGTCTTGGGACATACCCGGGCATTGTAGTACTTGATTGCTTGTTGTTGAAAGGTGGCCATCTGGAGCCGTGCTCGGTCGTACGCCTCATCAATGAAATCAAGGTTGACTCTCAGCTGTGTGGGGTTGTCTTCTTCATTGTAGGACTCCACCGGGGACTTGGAAAGCCGATCTCGATGGGGACGACCACTTCGGATCTGAAGACGAGACTGAAGGGGGTCTCTGCCATCGGGTTCTTGGAGTTGTATGGTACGCCCACAGCATGCTAGGGAGCTCCTCCATCCATCTGCGTTTGGACCCATCCAGCCGGATCCTGAGTCCTCGAAGGATGGTCCGATTCATGACTTCAACCTCTTCGTTGGTCTATGGATGGCCGACGGAGGTGAACCATGGCAGATGTTCAGCTCGACGCAGAAAGTCTTGAATGTGGTGTTGTCGAACTGCTGGCCATTGTCGATGATGATGGTGTGAGGTAAACCGAAACGATATATGATAGACTTTCAGAAGAAGGCTTTGACTTTGCTCTCGGTGATATTGGCTAGTGCTTCGACTTCAACCCACTTGATAAAGTAGTCAATGGCGACGTGCAAGAACTTTCGCTGATCTAAAGCGGAGGGAATGGTCCGAGCATATCCATTCCCCACTGGTTAAAGGACCATGAAGTGAGAGTGGACTCAATGAAGTAGATGATGTTGTTGGATATATGCACGTCGTTGGCAGCCGTCACATTTCTGAACTAGCCTAGCGGCATCCACCCTCATGGTGAGCCAATAGTAGCTTTGGCGGAGGGCCTTCTGTGCCAGCAATTTGCCCTCCAGATGGTCTTCACAGATGCCTTGATGGATCTCTCAGAGGATGTACTCGGCATCTGCAGGTCCAACACATTTGAGAAGGAGGTAGGAAAATGACCTTCTGTATAGACGCCCGTCTAAAAGGATGAACTTGAAAGCCCTCCATTTTAGCAGCCTGGCTTTCTTGCGGTTGGTTGGAGGGTGCCGTCCGTGAGGTAGCAGACATAGGCATCCATCCATGTCGGCTCTGGGCGACCGGGAGGACTTCCTCTTTATCTTCAATGCTGGGCCTCTCCAGATGCTCGATGTAGGTGCCCCCCAGGATGCCACCCGAGGCGGCCAGGCAGGAAAGGGCATCGGCCTTGGCATTCTCGCTCCAAGGAATATAACTGATGCTAAAGTAGGCCAGCGAAGAGACTAGGAGCTGGACCTTTTCTAGGTACTAGGCCATGATGGGGTTCCGTACCTCGTACTCTCTGTTGATTTGTCCAAGACGATTTAAAATTTGTGAAGGCTCTGAGACATTTCACCCCAAGTTCCTGGCTAGTCTCACTTCCTGGGTGAAACTCCTTTTTCTTTGGCGGATCGGATGGTGCTTTGGGTCGATGTTGAGCTTCTGGGTGATCACCTCTGATGGTATGCCGAGCATGTCAGACGCCGACCAGGCAAAAATGTCCGAGTTGGCTCGCAAAAAAATCCAAGAGATGATCTTGGTCCTCCGTAGGGAGAAGCTCTCCGACTCGCACCATCCTTGTCAGTCGTCCCCCAATGAAAAAGTCAACAACCGCTCGATCGGCTCTCCTTGTTTACTAGATTCTCTAGGATCTGGCACCTCTGAGGCTATCGCGACCTCTTGAGGGCTTGAAGTTGTATGATAGTAGGGTAGGACCGACTGGTCTCTCCTCGCATCTCACCGATTCCGTTGTTAGTTGGGAATCTGATAAGTAGCCATTTGGTGGAGATGACCGCATCAAGAGATTGAGGCCGGGTCGGCCGAGGATGGTGTTGTATGCCAAAGGTACTCAAACGACCAAGAATCTCATCATGATCGTGCTCTGACATGGCGGTGTTTTGGCCGTCATCGGTAAGGTGATCTCGCCTTCTACCCTCACCGAATCTTCCGTGAACCCGACCAAGGAGCCATCACCGGCTGAAGGGAGTCAAGAGATAGATCCATCCGAACAAATGCATCGTAGGTAATATGTCGGCCGAGCTGCCACTGTCAACTAGGATTCTTTTTATAAGGTGTTTGGCATCATCATCGAGACGATGACGCCCTCATTGTTTATATTGTCTACCCTAGCTAACTCCCCTCTGGGGATTACATCATCTATGTCCCCATCCCCCCTCAACCGCTTGGATGAAGAGACTACCTCTCAGGATACCATTTTCACCGTCCTTCCATCAGGGAGTTGTCAACAACAACTTGAGCAGGCGGAGGCCCCAAGAGTGCTTGAACAGTCGGGGGTGCTTTTTGGATATACTTTCCGAGGTAACCCCCCTGGATGAGTTCCTTAATAGCAC
This sequence comes from Calamus simplicifolius, assembly GCA_900491605.1. Taxonomy (NCBI): domain Eukaryota; kingdom Viridiplantae; phylum Streptophyta; class Magnoliopsida; order Arecales; family Arecaceae; genus Calamus; species Calamus simplicifolius. The sequence continues at coordinate 117,710 of UESW01004488.1, forward strand.
ACTTCAGGCTATAGCAGTTGTCGGTGTCATGGCCGTAGTCCCGATGAAAGCGACAGTAGCGGCTCTTGTTGCGGGGGACGCTTTTCTTCATAGGGGGAGGGCATTAGAGATATGGCTCGCCCTCAATCTCCATGAGGATGTGAGAGCGAGGGACGAGAAGAGGCATGAGCTCGCTCTCCCTAGGGGCGAGGCTTCGGTGCCTATTGTCCGATCGGCGTGGCGGCTCGGGCTTCTTGGAACAAGAGGATTCGCTTGGCTCAGGATGGGCAGACCTTTGGTTGGAACCCCTCTCGGTCTCAGCGGGTGAAGTCGGCCTCATCCACCCGGATGTACTTTTGTGCACGGAGGAGGAGGTCGAAGTAGGAGCTGGATGGCTTCTTGTCTAGAGAGAATATGAAGTAGGAGGGGCAAGTCCCGCTTCAGCGCTAGAGTTGCCACTGCATCGTCCAGATGATACACTTTGAGGTCGGCTGTCTTGAAGCGGGCCACGAAATCTCGAAGTGACTCTCCCTCCTTCTGTCGTACGGAGAAGAGGCTATCTGCGACCTACAGGATCATTTAGCAAGCATCGAAGTGTGCCAAGAATGCTCTTTCCAGCTCTCGAAAAGAGTTGATGTTGTGCGGGGACAGGCGGGAGTGCCAGGCGCGAGCAGCCTTTCACAAAGTGGCAGGGAAGGCCTTGCACAGGAGGGCGTCAGTAGCCCCTTGGTCTTGCACGAAAGCTTTATAGCTTTCAAGGTATCAAGGGGATCCGTCGTACCATCGTACGGATCCATCTGGGGTAGATGGAATCTGGGGGAACAAGCTCTTCCAAGATTCACGAGTGTAAGGAGGATGAGTGTTACTCCTCCTCTGACTGGTTGTTGATTTTTTTGATGAGCTCCTCCAGCCGTCGGTGGTATTCATCCAGACGTTCCTTTGCCTAGCGGTTGATAGCTACATCTTCCTTGGTGGCCCAGAAGATGAGGAAGAAGAAAAAGGGAAGAGTGCGGGTGGTAGTGCCTCTGCTTAGGCTCTTCCTGGCACCGTCGCTCCGAGAAGGGGTCGCCTGAACTACGGACGGGGGAGCATGACCTCTTAAGGGGCTCCCAGCGGTGTCCTCTGGGAGAGGCACGACGGCAGCAAGTCTTCCGTTGGGGGGATCTCCCCCAAGCATACTGCTATTGGCTAGTGCAGCAGGTGGTGGTACAGGAGGAGCAGACTGATGCTGGGTGGCCACGAACTACTACTCCCGAAGACCGTGGATCATCGCCATGAGAGTTTAAACTTGCTGGGTGAGCGCGACAAGCTGCTCAGCTTGAGTGGCCGCGGCTAGTGGTGCGGGAGTTGCCGGAGGGTTAGCAGCGGGGGGGTTAGCCTCCTGCTGCTCTGTCGGTTGGAAATGCCATCCAGGATAGCTGCGGAGGCCTTTCGAGCATGCGTTACCACCATTGTTGATGAAGAGGGAAAGGAGGGCTTACAGGTAGGTGTTATAGAGCTCGTCTTTCCTCCCTTCCTGGCGCTCCAATATGTTGACGCCTGATTACTGGAATCAACCATCGGGAAATGTCGTTTGTTGGTGCCACCTTCTCCGGAGCGGATGGCCTGCAAGAAGTCCTGGGGCCGGAGGTTGCTCCGGCGGGAACCCTTCCACGGTCAAGTTAGCAACCAGGTCACAGCAGTGAGAACTTGAAGGAGCTCTCGAAAAGAAGAAGGCCCCGAAAATTGGGAGGTTTTTTGGGTTAGAAAGTGTGTGTACGCATGTACCCCTTTATTTCGGATTCTCTTATCCTTTTATAAACCTTCGGTATCTGTCTGGGGATCAGCCATGTGGTGTTCAGTGAAGAGGAATGTCTGCTAAATTCATAGCTATTACGTGAATAGGAGCTGGTTGGTGGGCCTGGTCCCATCGGGCACATGGGTCTGATGATTGGTGGCTTGGTCCCATCAACTGCGTGGATCAGACAGTAGGTGGGCCTGGCTCTATCGGGCTACGCAGGCCAGGCGGTAGGTGGGCCTGATCGTATCAGGTGGCGCAGGCTAGGCGATAGGTGGGCCTAGTCTTGCCAGGCAGCATGAGCTGCCTTGAAAAAGGCAGGGCCGTTGAGGCCGCCTTGGAGGAGACGAGGCTGCTGGGGGCTGACTTGGAGGAGGCAGGGCCATCGAGGCCGCCTTGGAAAAGTCGGGGCCACTGGGAGCCGACTTGGAGGAGGCAGGGCCGCCGATGCCGTCTTGAAAAAGTTGAAGCTGTTGGGAGCCGATTTAAAGGAAGTGCGGCTGGCTGAAGAGCGGGGCTGCCTTGAAGACACGCGGCTCCGCTGAAAAGCGGGGCCATCTTGAAGAAGCGGGGCTGCCTGCTCCTGTCTACACCGTCAGTTAGCTTCACCGTTAATGTCTACGTGGCATCATCGGCCACATCAGGCTGCTTATTTAACTCATTTTCGATCAAGTTCTCGATGATTGGAATGGTGGGCATTTGAGAGCCCCTCTTTAGTTGAAAGGCGCATTAACAATACCACCTTGAAACTTTTCCACGCGCCAGTGGATCAGAAACAGCTAAAGTGATCGGTTCGCAGCTTTCGAGTCATGACTGCATTGTCATGCGGAGAATCCAAGCGCCATCTCTTTTTTATTTTTTTTGCCTTTTCTACAATTTTGGCTCAACATCGAAATTTTCATGATTTTGTTTTCCGAACGAGCGCAAGATTACGGCTTTGTTTGGATCTTTGAAAAAATAAAAAAAATAAATGAAATGAAAGAGAAAGAAAGGAAAAAAAGGGTTGTTCTTCTTCTTTTGTTTAAAAGGATGAAAGAGAAAAGGAAGGTAGTATCAATTATCTTGTTTGGAGAGAGAGAAAAGAAAGAAAAGAATTATGTGACAATTATATCCCTTAAGAGTAGAGAATGAATCGTGAGAATGAAAAAAAATAAAGAATAAAAAATAAAAAATTATTTTGGTCTTTCAAAAAAATATGACTTAAAACTTTTTCCTTTCCTAACTTACTTCTCGATTTGGGGGTTAACAAATTTACCCTTGTTGAGGAAGAAAAAGGGAACCGATTACTCCCTTCATTTTCTCCTCTTTCTTTCATCCTCCTTCCAAACAAGGTAACTCATGACCTTTCTCATTCTTTTCATTCTCCTTCCCTCAATTCCCTTCCATCCAAATAGACCCTAATGCTCTGTTTAGATAGAGAGAAAAGTAGGGATGAAAGTAAATGGAGAGACAGAAAATGGAGAGAAGAAAAAAGTGGAGAGAAAATATTTTTGGATGACTGGAAGAAAAATAAAGAGGAAAAAAAGTTAATAATTTACAATGATAATAATACTCTTATTATCAATGATAAAAATTGCATCCGTTTTTTTTTTTTTTTGAAGAATATTGGAATGAAAAAAAATGAATGAGCATCTTGAGTTTTCTCTCTGAAATCTCTTCAATTTCGAAGAGAAAACTTTTAGGTGAGGCCTATCACTTTTTTTCCTATTTTTTCTTTTAGCTTTCTTTCCTTTCTACTTTTCTCTTCATCCAAACAAGTTGAATTTTATTTTCTTCTATTTCCTCTAATTTTCTTTCCTCCCTATTTTTCTGTCCATCCAAACACAGCCTAAAGGTCAGCGACTCAATAGATTCTCTTAAACCATGCATGCTGGTAATAACGATATACAATCAAGTTGAGAAAGTCAAGGGAGAAAATCAAGGGATTTTCACGTTTGAATTATTTGGCAGTTACTCAATTTAATTTGTTTCTTTTTTCTTAGTAGCCAGTTTCGTTCTTTTGTGCTCATATAATCTGTATATATGCTGCCCATATCAAGAAGAACGTGAGAAAACATATTTTCTTCATCCTATTATCTCCTTCATGGTATCAGAGCCTGGTTTGCTTTTTGATCTCCAGCAAGCCTCTCATCCCCTAATTCCAATGGCTAATGAGAATACCTAAGTCATCATCCCCAATGCCCAAGAACCTACAAAACCGCTAACCATGATTACTATCCATAACTCCATTAAACTCACACCCACCAACTATCTTTCTTGGAAGACCCAAGTGGAAGCCATTCTCATAGGCTACAATTTACAAAAATTCATTGATGGGTCCCACCCTGCTCCTCCACCCACCATCACCACCAAAAATGTTATTTCTATTAACCCTGCATACCAGACATGGCTACGTTAAGACAAACTATTATTTGGAGCACTAGTTGGCACCCTTTCAACCTCTCTAGTTCCTCTCATCACCCAATCTAAAACCTCCAATGAAGTCTAGCAAGTCCTTGCCAACACCTATGCTCGCCCATCTCATGGCCATATCAAGCAACTCAAATATCATCTTAAAAATATCACCAAAGGTTCTCAATCCATTACAGACTACATTAAAACGCGGGCTGACGAACTTGCTGCTCTCGGTAAGCCTCTTGACCATGAAGATCTAATCGAAAAAGTACTTGAAGGCCTTGATGAAAATTATCAGTCATCTTTGATTCTGTCAATGGCCATGATTCCACCATCTCTTTTGATGAACTCCATGAAAAACTCATCAATAAAGAACTGTCACTCCGCAACAAGACAAGTCCCTCACCTCTACCAGCATCTGCTCATCTTACTAATGTTCGCTCTACTCCATGGTCCGCTACCAATCGGACTCCTCGGCTCCTGGGTTCACATCCATACCCACTCAAGATATCACAAGAAGTTCTCTCAGCAACACTCGAGACAATCGTTCTCCTGCTCGTCCATTCCTTGGTCACTGCCAATGGTGCAGTACTCAAGGTCATGTAGTCTCCCGCTGTCCTCTCTTCGACAACAGTTTCCGCATGTGCAACCACCTCCTTGTCCTAGCAACTCATCACAATATCGACCACCATCTCCGAGGCAAGCTCAAGCAAATGTTGCAACCACCCTTCCCTCCAACACTACATGGCTACTTGATAGTGGTGCCTCCCATCATGTCATAACTAACCTCAGCAATCTTGACCTTCATAGTCCTTATGATGGCACAGATGAAATTATGATTGGCGATGGCTATGGACTCCCCATATCCCACACTGGTTCCACCTCTCTTACCACTCCCTCTCACTCCTTTACCCTATCTAATGTTTTATGTGTTCCCATCATGAAACGTAATCTTATTTCTATTTCTCAATTTTGCAAGTCCAATAATACTTCCATTGAGTTCTTACCTTCTTCTTTTCATGTGAAGGATCTTCGCACGGGGGCAATCCTTTTGCAAGGTCGGACTAAGGATGGTGTGTATGAACGGCCGCTCTCCACCACTCAGTCACCTTTAATCACCTTTTTCGATGTCAAGACTACTTTGTCCGAGTGGCATCATAGGCTAGGTCATCCTTCTTTGTCAATCTTCAAAAATATTATATCTTTGTTTAATTTAGATGTCTCTCGTCCTTCCAATTTCAATTTTAATTGTAATTCATGTCAATGCAATAAAAGTCTCTCCTTCTACTCTCTCCACTTCTTCACCACTTGAAGTTATATTTACTAATATATGGACATCACCAGTCTACTCTATTGATAACTTCAAATACTATATTCTCTTTGTCGACCATTTTACCAAATATATCTGGCTTTATCCCCTCAAATGCAAATCTGACACGCATGATGTCTTTGTGCGCTTCAAGGCCCTCGTCGAAAAATTCTTTAACCATCCAATCATAACTCTTTATTCTGACAATGGGGGGGAATATCAAGCTCTCTCTTCATTCTTAACTATCAATGGAGTTTCACATCTTACTTCTCCACCTCACACTCCTGAATATAATGGATACTCTGAATGTCGTCATCGTCACATTGTCGAAACAGGTCTTTCTCTCCTTACCCATGCATCTATGCCTCTATCATATTGGCCTTTTGCCTTTTCTACTGATGTCTACCTCATCAATCGCCTTCCTACACCAACTTTAAACAACCTTTCACCATATCTTAAACTCTTTGGCACATCTCCCAACTACTCCAAACTTCGAAGTTTTTGATGTCTCTGCTATCCTTGGCTTCGTCCATACACTTCCACAAACTTGAGTCTCACTCATCTCCTTGCATCTTTGTCAGGTATTCCCCCACTCAAAGTGCCTATCTCTGTCTTGACACATCCACTGCTCGTCTATACACTTCTCGACATGTCTTCTTTATTGAGTCCATTTTTTCTTTTGCCACTTCTCAAACTTCTCTTCCTTGTGCCACTCCATCCACCATTTCTGAGTGGTGCTCTATGACTTTATCAGTCGTGGCTACACCATCCTTGAATGCCGGCTCTGCTCCCCCACAGAATTTGCCTGCACCCCAATACCCAGCTCAAAATAATGCCACCCGCATCACACCTACACTAGCACCCGCCAATCATTCTAGTGAAACCGAGTGCGACCTTGCTAGTAACCCACCATCCTCGCCTCCTCACAATGAACCTAATCAACCTCCTGACCCCTCAGCCTCGCCTCGTGTTATAGTCACTCGCTCCAAACACAACATCCATAAACCAATTCAAAAGCTTAACCTTACTGCTCAACTCCAACCATCTACCCTTGAACCCACCACTGTTACCCAAGCCCTCAAGGACCCTAAGTGGCGCCAAGCTATGTCTAAGAGTTTGATGCTTTAATTCGTAATGGAACATGGGAACTAGTGCTATTTCATCCCACACAAAATTTGGTTGGTTGTAAGTGATATTTCGCACCAAATATCTACCTAATGGCTCTATTGATAGGTACAAAGCTCGATTGGTTGCTAAAGGCTTCCACCAACGCCCTGGAGTTGACTACTCTAAAACCTTCAGTCCAATCATCAAACCTACCACACTTTGTCTTGTTCTCAGTCTTGCGGTTAGTCAGGGTTGGTCACTCAGACAACTTGATATCAACAATGCCTTCCTTTAGGGAACTCTCACTGAGATGTGTTTATGTCTCAACCTCCGGGCTTCATGATCGTGATCTTCCTCATCACGTCTGCAAGCTACGCAAGGTTCTTTATGGTCTCAAGCAAGCTCCCCGTGCTTGGTACCATGAGTTGCACCAATTTATTCTCTAATCTGGCTTCACCAATTCAGTTGCTGACACCTCCTTATTCATCTTCAACAATCGTTGCACTATTCTTTATTTTCTAATCTATGTCGACGATATCATCATCACTGGGCCTAATGCCGAAGCTACACATGCCTTCATTCAGCAACTCTCTCAGTGCTTCTCTCTCAAGGATCTTGGCCCCCTAACATACTTCCTTGGAGTGGAAGTCACCTCTCACAATAATGGTCTTTTCCTCAGTCAATGCAAATACATTGCTAATCTCCTTAATAGAACTCACATGACTAAAGCCAAGCCTTCTCCTACACCACTAGCAACCAGCCCGACTCTCACTTTACAATCTGGGACCCCACTATCTGATCCGATCGTATATCAAACAATTGTTGGGAGTCTCCAATATCTCTCACTCACTCGGCCCGACATTGCCTATACGGTGAATAAACTCTCTCAGTTTATGCATCAACCAACCAGTGACCATTGGAATGCGGTCAAGCGTCTACTGCGGTATCTCTGTGGCACCTTAGAGCACGGCATCACACTCCGTCGGACCTCCCCACTAGTACTTCATGCCTTTTCAGACGCTGATTGGGCAGATAACAAAGATTTTACCTCCACTAATGCTTACATAGTCTATGTGGGTCACAATCCTATTTCTTGGAGCTTCAAGAAATAGCGTACTGTGACTCGCTCTTCTACTGAGGCTGAGTACCGATCGGTGGCCTCCACAGCTGCTAAAATTCAATGGATTTGCTCTCTTCTTACAGAACTGGGTGTCACTCTCCCCCAACAACCAGTTATTTATTGTGATAATGTTGGTACTACAAATCTTTGTTTCAATCCGGTCTTCCACTCGCGCATGAAACATGTCGCTCTTGACTATCACTTTATCCGAGAACAAGTTCAAAATGGTTTGCTTCGAGTGTCATACATCTGTGTAGCTAATCAACTTGCCGATGCTCTTACCAAATCTCTTGCTCATCCTCAGTTTGACTCTCTCAAGGTCAAGATTGGATTTGCTCCACGGCCGTCCATCTTGCGGGGGCATGATAAGGATATACAATCAAGTTGAGAAAGTCAAAGAAGAAAATCAAGGGTCACATTTGAATTATTTGACAGTATTTAGTTTAATTTGTTTCCTTTTTTTAGTGGTCAGTTTCTTCTTTTGCGCTTATATAATCTGTATATATACTGTCCATATCAAGAAGAACATAAGAAAACATATTTTCTTCATCCTATTATCTCCTTCACTGGGATAGTTATATTTGTTTTTGGAGGAAATATGGAAGAACGAAGTTCTTAAATCTAGAATGCTGGTTTTCATTTTTTTAATTTCCGCATCGTCCAATGAAGAAAGGCTACTGGAGTCTTCTTATTGTTCCACGCTTCACACCATTGGCTCTTTATAAATGACGGTTTCAGAGGTAGAGAGAGAGAGAAGAGTTTTTTCCAGCGTTTAGAAGAACGTATTTTGGGCATCTAGAATTGTTTCCTAATGAACGTCTATTTCTACAGAATTAATACTCCGAAAGCCATAACAGAACATTGTGGGAGTCGGTTTCAAAAACGAACTCAACCATCATGAGGAGTCCAATATGGATGTTTGCTTGGTTAATCATTTCAATAGCCAACACCTTCGACTCATTCATATAGAAGTAAAACTTTTAATATCATTTATCTTTTATCTTATATGAATGGTTGAGCATGTAATCTGATGAAACACACGGAATAGAAGTGCTACTAATGTAGCATATGATCAATTCATTTTTGTTTATGCCCTACATAATTTGATCAATTTGTGTCGTAGGTTCAACAAATTCTTCCATAAGGTTCTTTTGAAAAAAGTCAGAAGGTACCTCATAGATAAACCTTTTCATATACTAGTAACTCTGATTTATCTTTTTTACACTCTTATTATTATAATATTCTTTTTATCTTAATTTAATTTTTTGACTAATAAAATTTGTTTGATTTTGAAGTCATTATTACTTTCTTCTTTATATCTCCTTCAATAGATGTGAGAATCTTTTATTCTTGAACCTTATTAGATAAGACTTGCAAAATATATGATCATGAACTACTAATTCAGCATGAGTATGAGAAAAAACTTGTTCATAGAATATTTTTCATTGAGAAGTTAGTTTATAGGCAATATTTTTGAAGTTTATATGATAATTAGGAGGTAAGTACTTTCTGTTAGCGTTATGGGAGTTAGGAGTCTCTTCCACTAACTTCTAGCTTGTTCTTTAAGCTTATTTTGGCAAATTCAATGTTTATAGCTTAAGTCAACTTACACCAATTAAGATAGTTTTTAATAAATAGGAACCAATTAATAAAGTATTTGGATCCAATTCTCCATAAATGCCTTCTATTTTAAATCTAATTCTGTTTATATATGACTCTTTTTTTTTAATTTCAAATATTGGGTTTTTGTTATTCTTAGGGTACGGTGTGGTTGTAGATGTTTGCAGCCATTTCATTGAAATCAAAGAACTTTTAAGTTGGTCAAAGAAAGTTAACTATGTTTGAAATAATGGCTTATAGTAGTTCTTGAGGTCTCTGGTACATTAGTGGATTTATATAACAGAGATATTTTAGTAACGGCATAATAATGGACCTTCATAAATAAGAATAATATCCCTTATATGAATTTATTTTAATTTCCATTATTGCATTCAATTATAATGTTATCTTATAAATTCAAGCCTTTGTTTTAGTTCAAAAGATTATATTTTATTGTTTAACAATAAGATTGTTATATAATCATAATGAGATAATGCTGTTGTTCACTATTATTATCTATTGTCATAGTTAATAACTATCACTACAGCCTTTGGAATATATGAGGTCAGGCTTAACTGTGTATAATGATAGTTTTTCTTCTTTCTTTTATTGGTTTTGATAGTAAAAAAAAAAATTATCAAAGGGGTCTGATATGACAGCAAGTATACCTTTTTGTTATGAATTTTTTACTTCTCTATTGGTTTTGGTGCATGATTGTATAAGGAACTCTCCTTCTTTGCGTCTATTAGAGGTTAATGTTTTTTATGGTCACATGTTTGTGGAAATTAGGGTTTGAAGAAAAATCTTTGATTGCTGTGAATGTTTTCAATCGAATAAGTCCTTTTTTTTTTTCCGGATATCTCTTTGCTAGTATCTGATTGTGGCGTTGCTATGTTTCTCGTTTTTTGGTATGGAGATTGCGAGAATGGTTCCTGTAAGATGGTCCCAAGACCTAAAGCTTTTCATCGTCCACTGGACTTGCCTTGTAAGTGTGTCAGTGTGCAAATGTGTGAGTGATTAACTGGAAGAGATATTCTTTAAATTTAAATATTTAATTAGCTCATAGTAAATAAATCGATCGAGGAATTAGACCTCTCTGTAAATTATGATACAGATATATATGACACCGGTGGTTGTAGGTTACCTCTTTTCTTTCCAGAATATTGAATTCCTATTATGTGAAAATAGACAACTCTTGAACAGGCAAACTTTTAATCCATATGATTTTTTTAAAAAAAAAAAAACACACACCAGGTTCATTGCCAGGCACCAGCTCAACATATTGATCTTTTCCATGAGGCCAAGCAAAAAAAATCAGCAATCAGAAGAACCTCAACAGCTCGAAATCACAAACAGATACCTTCCACACAGCAGATACATACAATGTTATCTTCAGATGAATACATAACAGAACAATACAGAAAAGCCTCCCAGAGATCAAAAGTAGCAAAATCCAACGGGGTAAAAAGAATACCCTTAGAAACAATGATAAATAGGTCTAGAGATACAGAATTGAAAAATATGTCTTCATCCTTTGATAATATTTTCCTCACTATTCTTCTAACATAACCCAACAATCTGTTATTAAAAGAATGAATGGTATCAAATCAGAGAAAATTATGTTAATTGGAATAAAGGGAGATCAACAGCATGAGATCGAATATTGCTGGCAAGACCAGTCTTATTTCCTTAGGTCCTGGATCATCATTGTCATCATGTGGTACAGAAAGTGAGCCCTCTCCGTTATGGAATTCACAAGGAGATGGAACCCTGGCTTTAAGAATGTTGGTGTGAGATAGGGAATATTACAGAACACCTGAATTGTCTTATTATTACCTCTTTCCTTTCCTTCTGCCATCTATTTACAAGAAACAGTTGCCTTGTGGCCCCCAGCCTTGTTGATAAAAATAAGAGATCTAGACGAGCACGCAGGCCTCAGCTAGAGGGGGTTTGACCTGGAGCTTGGCTTGCTGCTGGGACCAATAGGCATGTGCGGCGAGAACCCGGTCTAGAAGCTCTTGAGGTACCGGCTCCCCTCTCCTTCGCTGAGGAGATATTCTTGCAGTGTGCACCAACGTCTTCCATTTATCCTGCATTCATAAACCCCCTTAAACTGATATTTACTGCACGGGCATGATAAATAACTTCTCCATATAGGCAAACATGAGTAAAACGAAACAAGGAGACCTGTCCCCATGGCCACCATGATACCTGACATGGCATTCCTAGGAGAATGTTAAAAAAATAAATAAATAAACACCGAACAGATTCAACATGAGTCTATTGTCACACATGGCTTGATACCCTGCTATTCCAAATAAGACATACATCTGACCCTTTTCTGCAAGAGAGGAAAAGAAGATCACCTTTGTTTGGATAACACAAACCACACTAGCACATTTAGGGGTTTTTCTTGGGAAACACTAACCACTCTCCTTGAAGCAATACGAAGAAAACAAACTAATTTTCAGTAAATATCCACAACTGACACAAAACTAGCATCTCAAGTACATATTTCTGCATGGCTAGGAATGTTAGAACAAGAAAATGGATTTTCAAGCAGAGCTTTAAAGGCACATTTAATGCACTAAGAATTGTTATATATATGAATGCAATCTTCTAATTAGATGATGCGGATTAATTTCTGAAGCTTTATGTAGATGGAAACCAGAAGTAGAGGATGCAAGGAGATCTTATACCTTTAGATCTACATAGGTCCGATGCTTAGCACTGTCAAAAGCTCGAAGTTTGACATCCCGCCACCTGAAATAAGTGACCAGAGACCAAATAAGAGAAGACCCATCAAAGGTTTGTTGGCGAGTGAATTATCAGCACAGACCTTCCAGTTCCAAGCTTTTCAACTGCCTGGACCAGTGCTTCGACTTCAGAGACTAAGAATGGCCTCCTAATCCTCCGTTGAGCAAGCTCGGACTGCCTTGGTTTATGAAATGGAACCATGGACAAAGCCTCAATGCTCATGGCTGGCACAGGAACTAAAGCTCGTGAGCTTGATGCTGCTGCTGCTCCTGCTCCTGCTTTATTCACTAATTTAGTGTCAATAAGGGAGTGAACTGAATCATGATCACTCTCAGGAAAATTCATGGTAGAGCTCAGTGGAGGCTCCGGACTGGCATTAAATATCTCTGGAACTGGTGCAAGAGAAGCAGCTGGATGCCTTAAACATAAAAGAAATTTTCTTTAAAAGGGTTACAAAATTAATTTCATGAACAAACATTTAAAATGATAATTGAATTATATGCAATTCAACAGCTCCACAGGACAAATGGGAGCTATATAAATTTACAGATAAATCACTAAAAAAAATGTGCCGCATTTAATGTGACTAGATTTTTTTTATAATTTTTCAGATCAGACAGCTGTCAGATTAGGACAGGAACAGATCCTAGTCATTAAACTTCCAAAATAGGAATTTAGATATACCTATCAAAATACATTGCTGATTTAGTAAAACAATGATTATAATTCACTCTAGCATTCAATGAACTGCAGTGAATATCTATGTAATGTAGACATGAAATTATGGAGAACCGGCACTAATGCTGTTAGAACAGGAAATCAGACAGTTGTAGTAGTTAAAACTGAGAAAACAGAGTTGCAGAATGACATTACCTGGCTAATGGCTCTGTAGCATCACAGGGAAGAAAGGTTTTGGGAAATTCAGAGCTCATGAGTGGTGATGAAGCATCTGTAGAATTGGGCTCCAGCAGAAAGCCCAAATTATCCAGCTCATCAACATGAGATATTCCAGCTTGGAGAAGGGTTTTGTTATCATCTCTAACCTTCTTTCCATGGAGTAGAACTCCCACATGCAATCCACCTTCAAGAATAGCAGTCACAGCCTCCATGACTGTCCTCTAGAACATAAAACAAAAAAAGAGAGATTTACATCTAAATTCATAAGACCATGTTCCTAGCCTCTATAATATAGACAATTTAAGCATAGGAAGGTGCAAAATCATATAATATGAAAAGGAATTAAAGAAAACCAAAATATATATCAAAATACAAAGATCCATCCAACCCATAATTAGACCAATATGACTTCATTTCTTTTTTTCTCTTTGAGAACTGATCACTACAACAAACACAAAATTATATCAGAATTAAACTGACTCATGCATGACTCATGGACCAGGTTGTAAAATATTAAGCCATCGGTCTATGAGCAAGCCTTTTAAAACATATTATTTATGGCCATGGGTCTGCCTTAAATCAGTGGCAAGATTCACATTTCAGATGATATAAATGGTATCAGAAGCACATTGATATTCAAGATTCCCACAAAAGTCATAATATTTATCTTACAAATTTGATAGATTGAGGTATTTGTACAATACATCAGAGATCAGGAGTCAGGACTGACGAAGTGAAGAGGAGGGTCATAAACCTTTAGTGAACCAACAGTAGCAGTTTCTGGAATCTCTATCAAAAGTTCTGGAACCTTGAATGATTTGATTCTGAGTTTCACTGTGAAGGAAAGATCTTTTTCTCAGAAAACCAAGAATGACATTCAAACAAATGAAGTCAAATAGTACAAAGTCAACATCCTTCCATCAAAACCAATCATACCATGGAAATCTTCAGATTTATATGCTGATATTTGACCAGTAGCAGAAGACGATGTACCATTCACTGCAAAAGGTAAAAAGTCTTTTTTTTCCCCAAAACTACTAAAATTCAAAAAGGAAAATAGGAATGGTAAGCTATAAAAAAAATTATACAAGGAGATACCTCCACGCAGAGTAGCATGTGAATTATTTGTTTTGTAATTTATTTCTTTTTCAAATGAGTTACAGAAGCCTTTGTTACTAGTTCCCCCATCAATTGGTGATATTGAGCCACGATTAAACAACTTTCTCCTCTTAAACGAATACCTTTGTGTCCTTCGGCGTGTGTAACAAATTTTCTTACTGTGAAAAGGAGGTTTCATTTCTTCATCTGATTAAGAAACAAAAGTTTCATGAGGTATGCCAGCGTGCAAATATTATTTTATTTACTGAGAATATGAAATGAAGCAACAGTATTAAAGGTCCTGTCTGACAGGCAGGAAAAAGTGATGGAGATAATCGGCATACCAGTTTCAGAAAGCAGCTTTCCTCTTTTATGATATTGAGGCTTCAAGGCCTTAGAAGTTATGGTGCTAGGATGAGTGCATCCAGAAGAGTTTTCGTCATCATCTCTATCTACATCTAGTTCCTTATCCTCTTGACAAATGGGAAAGGAACTAATATGAGTAACTTGATGCCCCCGCAGCGGCAGCTCAATACTGCTATCTGAGCTATCCAGAGCAGGGGGTTTAGCATCCAGCTCCATTGGATTGTTCAAACTCCAGGAGTGCTGGATGTTTTTAACCACTCCATCTTCTGCCTCACACTTCTCAGCTACAAACGGTGTCTTGATCCCATCCATGAATTCAGCTTCACATGACCCTGCAGAACCAGGAGAGTAACTTTCAGTGCAACATTTCTTGACAGGTGTGCCCGGAGAATATCCAAATTCTTCCTTGCTGCCATCAGCTATAAAATCCCTGGTATAAACATCCTTGTTCGATGCATCAGATTTTACAATGACAAAAGAAGTTCCTGAAGCTGTTGCTTTTGGAATTTGTGAATGCTCCTTCAGAGTGTGGGCGATCTGCCTCTGGATGGGAGGTTCAGAACCAGATGTACTTTCATTACAGCTCACTTGATCAAAAGCTTCATCTTTGCATGGCTTCTCTTCATCTAGTTGCTTCTGTTTAACATTATGGTTAGAGTTTCCAACTATGCTACTCAGAGTCAAAGAATTATCTGTGTCCAGTATCTTCCCTGCGACAGCTGCGAGCAAGTCGAACGCACACATTTGGTTATCCACCGCCTTCCTTCTAACTGAACGCTTTCCCTGTAACTCAAGTATAACAAATTAGAAAGAGTACACCAAAACCCATTTGGAAAAGGCGGAAAAATCCAAGCAGATGGCTAACGACAGAAAACAATACCTTGGCTGATTTTGGAACATGAGGCATTGCAGGAACCTGGTAGCCATGGAAACTGTATTCCAACCTCTTAAACACCATATCTCAGAGACTCATGCCTTAAAGAAGCTCAGCAGACAATAAGGAAAAACATCACTGTATCCACAACCATTCTTCAGATGCAAAAACGGAGAAACATACTGTATGCAGGTTCAGTTGCGCCATTATTCCAACGAGCATGTGAAATCATAACCATGGTGCTGGAATGAAAGAAACAACCAGCAAACAGAGCAGAGATTAGAATCGCCGACAAACAGGAACCTGAACCAACCATGAGGAGCAGTGACTAAGGACACAGTGAAATAGAAATAAAGTTGATGATAATAAAGTCCCAACAGTAAGCAACCTTCTCTCAGAAGCCTACCAAAACTTTATTGTTCATTAAAGTAACAGATGGATGAAGGTCCATACGGTGTCATACATCACACCCAAAAAAAAAAAAAGAGCCTCAATTAAACAAAGACCTGAGATTGAACAGAATGAGTACCACAGTTTCTAAAAGAAAAATCAATCAAAATGTTTATTTCTATTGCAGTAATTTTTCGGAAAAGGAGCTGTTCAGTAATAGATTCAATGAACATCAGTAGATCAAATTAATGAAGGAGATCGAAGAATACCCATCAAAAGATTTATAAAAGGAATGTAAGCGTAAGAAATGGGAAAACAAAGGTACAATAATTATGAAGCACCGTATTAAAACCCGAAACCTCCCAAAAGGATGAGAACTTAAAAGAAAGATAAATTTAAAGCGTAAACAAATCGAAGTTTTTACCCTTAAGCGCCTTGGATGATTATTGGGTCAGCTCATTTCTAATGAAAGTCATCCTAGATTAAAGAATCACTGCCATCTTGTAAATAATTCTTGCGAATTATGACTTAAAAAAAAAAACCTTTTTTTTTTCCTCCATCTAAAGCAAACGAAGGGTTACATCACCCTCTGCACCGCCACTACCATAAAAAAATAAAAGAAAGAAAGAAAGAAAGCTTTGAAATGATCAAATGAGATCAATAGAAAAGGAAATGAGAAAAAGTTAACGGGATCAGGAACCCAAGGCAGGGAATTCAACTGGCGGAGAATTCAACCCAAAAAAAAAAAAAGGATTCCATAAAAAAGATCGGACCTTGATCGTCTCGTTGATGCTTTCTTTGAAAAAAAAAAAAATCAAGAGAAATTTTCCTTTCTCTAATAGATCATCACAAGCACGTTCAAAAGAAAGCTAAACCAGCACGGAAAAAGTAAACAGAAACAATATTCACGAATTTTGCATGGATCGGGGAGCAAATAATTGAAAATTGGCTCTCAAAACCCGTCCATCCGAAGAAAAAGGGTAAGAAACAACTTGGAACCCGACCCGCTCCTCACCTCCGGAAGAAAGATTCTGTCGGAAAGCTGCATCAAACTCCTCAAGATTCTCGCCCCGGGGAGAGATCGCCGGGAAATTAAACGATTCCGGACAAGCCCGACGAGATCGCCGGATTGCTAGAAAACCACCCCCGATCCCGATCGAAATTCAAAATTTTCTTCATGCACTCGATCATCAAATTTTTCACCAAAAAAAAAAAAACTCTAATTCGGACGAAGCCTAATTTTTCGCTTCCATTTCCAACCGTCTTGCCCCCTCCTCCCTCTCCGAGAGATCGCCAAAACCCATAAAAAACCGCCCCTCAATTTTATTCCATTCCGCTTAAACCCCAGCTCTTATACCATCGACCCCTGCGATCGGCCAGTCCGGTAAAACCCATGGGTTCCCCACTATCGCCGGTAACCATTCCACCATGACCTTTTCTCTCGCGCACTAAATTATTGCATTTTTCCCGCCACGTGTACAGCTTCATGTACGGTTGATTATGGTGAGCTTTGGTCACAGGCGTGAAACGGTACGGCCTTTTGTTATAATTTTGGTTTCCGAATTTAATAAAAAGTATTTTACAAATATATTTTTATTAGGCTTGAACATTAACTTTTATTTGCACGTTGATTAAAAAAAAACTGAAGAACTTAAAATTTTTATTTTATAACAAACAATCTCCTTCATTTATATGATGATTTCATGATAATAATATTTTTTAGATAATATTAAAACTCTTTTTCAAACTTTACTTCAAAATTTGAACGAAAGTATAATTTTTATGTTTTTATGAGAATAATTTGGTTTTTTATTTAATAAATTAATAGTGCTAAAAATGGATAAACTGAATGAATCTTTGTGTACCAAAAATGAAGATTTTATGTTCTTTAAAAGGTTGCAGATGGTCAAGTCAATCCAATTTGTATTAAAAGATCCAGGGGTTTAAAATTAATCAAACCCGTGTCTTACTTTTTTTTTTGTTTTTTTATCTGATTTGATTGGAGCCTGATTTATTTTGATTCATTCATCTTAATTATATAAATTTTATTTTTTTTTTAATTTTTTTATAAATTTATTGAATAAACTTTAATTTAAATTAATTCTTTTTTTATATCAACAGGGTTTTTTTTCATTTTTTCTTTAATTATATCTAAATATTTATATTTTATTATTTATAATATTTTATTTATAATATAAGTATATTAATAGATATTTTAAATATTATAATTTATAAACTTAAGTAATCGTTTGTTTGAATAGAATTAAAATTTTTAAATAAAAATTTATGTTTAAATAATTTTTTTAATCTCGTTAGTAAATAACAACATGAAAAATTCAAAAGTTCTGCCCTCCCCCTCTCTATCCAAGGATTGAAGCCTCACAATCACTTTATATTTAATTATAAATTATTAAATTTTAATAAAAAATAATAATTAGATGTTTGATTTAAATGTATTATTTGGATTAAATTTAAATATAATCGAATAATCCATTAAATCTAAAATTTATTCTATGAATCTTGACTCGAACTGATTTGCATATGAATTAAGTTTGATTCCAAAATCAAAACCTAAATATGGTACTTGATTGAATTGAGATCAAAGAGGACTCAACCTGACCTAACCTATCTGTTTGTCCTAGGGTCTTCAAATTTTTTTTTTTTTTTGGGATCAATATGTAAATTAGTCAAACTTTAGAGGGTCTTGCTGTAATTTTTCTTAAATATTATATATCAAATTATGAGGGCCATTGGAGTTTTGATTGTTCTTTGATGGTTAAATTATATAAAAAGTTAAATCAAACATATTTTTTTTGTTTCATCGTTTAATCATTATTTTTTATTTTTTAAATTTTTTTGCTATCAATCTTTTTCACCTAATAGCATAAAATAAAAAATAAAGCTAGGAAAACGATTTTTACTCCTTCATTCATGGTCTTGAGCATTGTCCTCAACTCCATCTCTGCTCTTATTATTTTTTTTCTTATATGAGGTTAGATAATCATGTTGAATAATAAAATAAAGTAAAGAAGATAGTTCTTCTCCTCGCACCCACCATTAAGCATCATTTCTAAGAAGTACATAGAAAGATGCTATGCGATCTCTAGCTTTAACTTCTCCATGGCCGCATTGATCCGAAATGTAACCAATGTTATATAAAGAAATGTAATACTTTTATTTAATTAATAAATAGTAACTAATAAAAATTATTTTTATTAAATAAATTAAATATATACTAAAGTATGATCAAATGTATAGTTCAATACAAGAAAATACGGCAACAATCGTAAAAGAGTAGTACATAATCAATATCCTGATTAAGTTTGAAAGTACAAAAGATATAATAAAAAATAAATATATCTTAGCAATTTATCTTAAAAATATATATAATATTAAAAAATTATGATCGCATTTTTTTTTTTTTTTGGTAGCTGTCCGAGTTTATGTGTGATGATTTCGAAGAAAACACACACACAAAATATTAATTTTACTCTTAAGTGCCAGAAGAAAGTCAATCATAATTTTACAAACCCTTTGGACTATGATCTTAGAATTGTTGACTTGCTGCTTCATGTAAGTTAGACAGAGGGTTAGGACCTCACGAAATGCATGAAAAGCAATGCATGAGATTAATTTTTTTTAATAAGTGTTTAAACATTTGAAAAATGTATTAAATAGATAAAAATTAGGTATAATTCAATAAATATTCATCATTTGATTCTCTTTGTTAAGTAACATTTAAGCTTCATTCTTACCAATTTTCCTTTGATGCACTTGCTCACTGGAATTATATGTCACAAAAAATCAAAATTTTTCTCCAATCTTTTATTTATTTTTTAATTATTTAGTAAAAAAAATATTATCGATAATTCAGCATGCATTAACGCGTGCTGGGCATGATCGAGAGCCATGGTTGTGGCTCTGAATGCCTGCCGATTTTGCCGTTTGAGCTGACGGTGCCAAGCGGAGGAGCAGGCGACGTGGCCTGCGGGATGGCCACGAGAGTTGACGCCGTTAGCACGGAGATAAGGTGAAGGTGAGGTGAGGTGAGGCGAGGGGTGGAGATAGCTTTGTGCGGTCGAGAGCGAGCGGGACCATGGGAGTTGGACGAGCTCGACGCCATTATTGAGTATGGTTATGGCGTCAATATTTGACGCCAAATTGTGTACAATAGTGAACGCCCTCTTAGCTACTCAATGTCATCATCCTTCATTATTTATGAAGCTAGACCAACCATCCTTTATTAAGATTTCGTAGCACGTTTTCATGGTCTTCTCTGTCCACACTAAGCATATATGCTTTCATTTCTTTTTTTTTGTGCCCTCTCATTGCTTTTACACCCACACAAAATCATATATAGGGTAAAATATACTTTTGGTCTTTAAGATATTTTTCATATTTTATTTTGGCCCTCAAACGTTCAGACGCTACAATTTAATTTTTATATTTTAAAAATAATGCATTCTTAATACCGCATCATAAGCCTAATGTTTTATTTCAATGTGAATATATAGAGGCTTTCACTTAATTATACTGACTTTATTAATTTTTAATTGATTATTGACTTAAACTTGACTTATACCCACCCCTATATAAAATAGAATATTAAGAATACAATATTTCTAAAATATAAAAAATAAAAGTTTAACAACTAAAATTTTGAGGATAAAACTTTTTCTTTCGTTAATAGTAAAACCATTCATCCATCATCAGTAGCTAAGTATTTTGCTTCTATGTTGACCACCGCATTCCATGCAGTTATGTTGCAAAAATATTTTAAGCATAAAATTATAGGCTATTTACACTCATTAGATCCTAGGTCATATTTCAAAAAATAATAATATGGTACATTTTAATCTTCTAGCGTGTTGCGTATCTTCACAAATAAAATAAAAAAGGCAAGTAAAACAAGTGAAAATAAATTTTATATTACAAATTTTATCTTTTGATATGACTAAAACAATGCAATGCAATGAAATCATGATCTGTCACAATTTTAATAAACACAACAATTATTTACTCATGTTAATATACACACATATATAAGTATATGAACGGCAGCTTTTTGGACAAGGTTTTCATTGGTATAGCAATTAATCACCACAGATATGATATATGCATTAATCTCAACCCTATCAGCAAATCTCATTATCATATATACCTTTGGAGTCTTGTATTAATTTTTTTTTTTTTTTATTACAAACGGGCGATCACACTAGTCTAGCGCAAGTCAGCCCAGATAGATCAAAATACAAAATTTGCTGCAAAGGAGCAGGGTAGGGGTCACCCGGCGTCAAAATCCATGGACCAGAAAGCAGAGCCACTGAAGCAGCAATCCAATCCGCCGCCGAGTTGGCTTCGCGATATATATGACGGGTCTGGACGCAATCAATCTCTCACAGAATAGCCCAAATGTCCAACAAAATCGGATTAGTATGAGCAGGAGGGCAATTCTGCATCTGAATCCAAGAAATGACCGACATGGAGTCATCCTCAATACAAAGCCTCTGAGCATGAAAAACCCGAGCAGCATAAGAAATACTCGCCCAAGCCGCATGAAGCTTAGTCATGGGGACAGAGGAGTCGAGAGTACCAAAACCTTCCGCTGCCAAAAGGTCACCATGAGGTCCTCGGATAATGAACGCTGAACCAGCAATTCTTCCACGGACACTTCCGTCGAAATTGATTTTGACAAACCCTGGAGGGGGGCTCCTAAGAGATAAAAACCGTATGCCGGTTCGCTGCCGAAGCAGCAGGGGATCCCCAATGGCCAGAGACATCAAAACCAATACGAGCACAGTCCGCCGCCAATAATCTGATCTTCCTAGCAATCTTGTGAAGAGAGATAGTGTCATCAGAGAAAATAAGCTGGTTCCTAGTTAGCCAAATCTGATAAGCAGTGACCGCCCAGAGACCTTTCTTATGCTGAGGGCACCTCCGAAGGTCCAGAAGGAAAGAAGAGCGCAGGGAGCCCGAGTCATTCTGTCTGAACGATATCCCATCATAAACCAGACCCGTCTAGCTCTGGGGCAGATGAAGATAGCATGATCTATAGATTCCTCCTCTAAGCTGCATAACGGGCAGATCGACTGAATAGGAAGACCCCTCCGAGATAGGAGAGCACAGGTAGGAAGAGAGCCCCATAGAAGTTTCCATATAAATAACTGAACTCTGGGGATAGTAGGAAGCTTCCAAATCCACGCTGCGTCCTCCAAGCGCTGAGGCTGAGGTCTGAACATCATCATCAGATCCTTGGTCGGAGCCTTAGAGAGACAGGATCTCTGCCAGAGTCTAACATCAGAAGATCGACCAGGAAGAAAAGGCATCGATAAAATTCGCCGGGCAAGCTCAGCACCAAAAAATCTGATCACCGAGGGGAGATGCCAAGCTGGAGGGTATGAGGAGATCAAGTCCTTGACCCTTAAACTGGAAGGGGTCTCAATACTAATAAAGGAGGGCCACCGAGAGAAAGGAAGCTCTGAAATCCAGGTATCCTGAATAACACTAACCGAAGAACCATCTTCGATCATCCACGAGATATTGTATTAAATCGTTGCTATGCCATATTGATATTTAGTACTTGAGGGCATATATACCTATTCTATTGATTCATTATTTCTTTTATTATTATAACTATTTTAAGATTTATAAACTTGAAAGTATAATTTTTAATTTTTAATGTTATTTAACGTTATACTACATTTGGATTATTTCTTTTATTATTATAACTATTTTAAGATTTATAAACTTGAAAGTATAATTTTTAATTTTTAATGTTATTTAACTTTATACTACATTTGGACACCATATGATGGCTCGATGAATATAATTTAACAAAAAAAATAGTACATACATACACATATTGAATATATTTGAATAACAAAATTCATGCCGACGTTTAGTCTTTTATGGATCAGTAGTTATGCTGCTCATAGATGCCGAGATTTAGTTTATAGTTAATATTTTTAACTTGAATCCAACCTAAATACCATGTTCATCCTGCGTATCATAACCCAAGCCACTTGGACAGCCATCTTAATGCCAATCCTTTGTTTGATATTGTCTTGGCTACCCAACATGGGAAAAGATTACAGCAGTGAAATTTGACTCTTAGTCCAGTAAAACCATGGAGAGTGATGGCCATTCAAATATGATGCATGGAATGAACAATAATGCGCGTATAAATTGTAGGATGTAATATTCAACGAGAATTTAGAATCATAAGTTGTAGTGATATATATAGGATCCTGAAACATCTCCATGCATCCATCTATTTCTTTCATGCCGTAATATCCTCACAAGCTTTTCATCTCATAATAGCATGAATAAAACAAGACGTTTATGAATAGATCTTGATATGGCTGGTATAGCCATAAGGGTAAGTTCGGCAAAACATTAGTGCGGCCCTGGCATCTTCATGCCTGCCGAGTCGGCCCCGACCATTCTTGGTCGGCCCCGCTCGGCCCCGGCGTCTCCAAGCCCGCCGAGTCGGCCCCGACCATTCCTAGTCGGCCCCGCTTGGCCCCGGCGTTGCCGAGTAGGCCCCGACCATTCCTGGTCGGCCCCACTCGGCCCCGGCGCCTCCAAACCCGCCGAGTCGGCCCCGACCATTCCTGATTGGCCCCACCCCGGCACCTCCTGGTCGGTAGAGTTGGCCTCGACCATCCCTGGTTGACCCAGCTCAACCTCGGTGCCCTCAGGAGAGTCAAGGCGCCCCCGATTTCTCCAAGTCGGCCCTAGTACAGCCCTGGCGGTTCAGGCCACCACCTTTCTGACCTGCGCCACAACACCAGATCCAACTACCCACTGGCCACACCGCTGATGGGACTGGACCAAACTACCTGATAGCCCCACTGGCTGATGGGACGTAGCCCACCAACCGCCATTTTTTCCTCTTCAATGGGACAGGACCCACCAACCAGCCCAGATTCACGCAACCCCCAAAAACTCCATGGACATTCCTTTTTCAAGGAATCCCACGTGGTCATGCAAGTGTCAACCCCCTATAAAAAGGTGAATTCACTCAATAATCATGTACGAAAAACTTAGAGACTTGCTATCCTGATACCCAGAGGGGAATTCCTCCTCTCTGTGGACTCTTCTCATCCTAAAAAAAGCTCATTCGAGCTCTTCCTCAGCTGTGACCTCGGTTGCTAACTTGAGCATCGGAGGGTCCCCACCGGAGTATCCCTCCGGTCCTGACTTTTTGCAGGCAGCCCGGTGAAACAAGGATCCGCTAATCAATCTTCTTCCTTCTCCCAACATTCAGGACCTGATCGGGCATCATCAGATTGGCGCGCCAGGTAGGGGGGACGGTAGGTAGCTCAGGGTTCCCTGTGTTACATATCGGCAAACTTTTGCTCCCCCCTCTTTTCTTCTTCAAGCCATGGTGGTGACGCGAGCTCAGGACGCTTCCATCAGCTGTCCAGCGGGGCTTCCCCCGCCAGTTAGGCAGCAGGAGGCCAATCCCCCTGCTAACGATCCTCCCGTCACCTGTCCACCACCAGATGCAGCTGTCCAAACTGCAGAGCAACTAGCGACTCTCACCCAGCAAGTCCAAACTCTCACCGCTATGGTCCATGAACTCCAGCAGCAACAGTCCGTGGCCACCCAGCACCAGACTGCTCCCCCCGCCAGTCAGCAGTCAGCAAGGGGAGGCTCTCCTCAGCGAGAAGCCGATCGTCATCAGGTTTCCCCTAGGAAGCCTCGTGAGCCCCCAAGTGGCCATGGTCTCCTGATTGTGGCCCCAGCAAATTTTCTCCCGAGCCGCATCATCAAGAGGATCCAAAGCGGAAGTCCCGGCTCCCGCGTCCTTTTCCTTATTTTTCTTCCTCTTCTTCCTCCTCCGAGCCATCTCGGAGGGCCCCGACAATCAGCCGCCAGGCAGAGGAGCACCTAGAAGAGTACAATAGGCGACTGGATGAGCTTGCCAGGAAGATCAATCATCAACCGGAAAAGGAGTTTGACACCCGTCCTCCTTACACCCGCCGGATATTGGAGGAGCCTGTCCCCTTTAGATTCTGTTTTCCCCAGATAGATCCGTACGATGGTACAACAGATCCTCTCGACCATCTCGAGAGTTATAAAGCAATGATGCAAGTCCAAGGCACTTCGGATGCCCTTCTCTGCAAAGCCTTCCCCGCCACTCTACGAAAGGCTGCTCGCGCGTGGCACTCGCACCTGTCCCCTCACAGCATCGACTCCTTTCGA
Source organism: Calamus simplicifolius (assembly GCA_900491605.1). Classification (NCBI taxonomy): domain Eukaryota; kingdom Viridiplantae; phylum Streptophyta; class Magnoliopsida; order Arecales; family Arecaceae; genus Calamus; species Calamus simplicifolius. Next base: position 142,587 of record UESW01004488.1, read on the forward strand.
GAGTGGAGAGGGCCTTTCTAGCACATTTCGATACCTGCCAGCGGATTCCAAGAGTGTCAAACAGCCTCTTCTCCGTGCGCCAGAAGGAGGGGGAGGTGCTACGGGACTTTGTGTCCCGGTTTAAGGCTGCCGCCCTCGAAGTTTACCATCTCGATGATGCGGTGGCAACGCTAGCACTGAAGCGGGTACTCCTTCCGTCCCGCTTCACATTTTCCTTGGACAAGAAGCCCCCGAGTTTCTACTTCGACCTCCTCCTCCAGGCTCAGAAGTACATCCGTGCGGATGAAGCTGACTTTACTCGCCGAGAATCCTCGAGGAGCTCCAGCCACAAGCCCGCTCACCCCGAGCCGAGTGGACCCCCTCGACACCGGTGGTCCGACCCGCCTCGCCGATCCGACAACAGTCGTCGAAGCCCCGTTCCTAACGAGAGCAAGCTCACACCCCTTCTCGCCCCTCGATCTCACATCCTTATGGAGATCGAGGGCTAGCCTTATCTCCAGCGCCCTCCTCCTATGAAGAAAGGTCCTCCTCGTGACAAGAGCCGTTATTATCGATTCCATCAGGATTACGGCCATGACACTGATAGTTGCTTCAGTTTGAAGCGGGCCATAGAGGAACTCATCCAACGGGGCTATCTCGGCAAGTATGTCCAAAAGGCGCCGCAACCGCCGCCGGCCCTCATGGGGCCTCCGCCTATTCAAGCCATGGTCGATAACACTCCCACAGAGCGGACAGTCGGGATGGTGTCTAGGGGGCAGCTCCTTCGTCCAAGCGCCCGAGGGGGGAGAAGGCGCCGGATAATGTAATTTCTGGAGGGGAATCTGCTGTTGTTGAAAATGTAAACAATGAAGGTGTCGTCGTCTCTATGACGATCGCCAAGTACCCTGTAAAGAGGATATTGGTTGATAGTGGTAGCTCAGCTGACATCCTAACCTACGATGCATTTGTTTGGATGGGATTATCTCTTGATTCCCTTCGACCTGTGGTGGCTCCCTTAGTCAGGTTCACAAGGGACTCAGTAAAAGTCGAGGGCGAGATATGTTTGCCCGTGACAGCCGGAGCGCCACCGCGCCAAAGCACAGTGATCATGAAGTTCTTGGTTGTACGTGTCCCCTTGGCGTACAATGCCATTCTCGGGCGTCCAGGCCTCAATCTTTTGGATGCAGTTATCTTCACCCGGTGTTTACTGGTGTAGTTCCCCACTGGTGAAGGAGTCAGAGAGATGCATGGCGAGACCAGCCCAGTCCTGCCTTGTTATCACGCGGCGTCAAGTCTTTTGGAAGCTGAATCAACTTTAGAAGCGCATGATCCCAGAGATTCCAGCAAAGAAGGAGAACCAGCCGAGCACCTCCTAACTTTCCCTCTTGGAGACGATCTGGCGAGGACTGTGCGTGTCGGCAGACTCCTTCCCCCGGAGGACTGGGAGCGCCTCTTAACCTTCCTGCGGGCTAACTCGGATGTTTTCGCTTGATCGGCATCTGACATGCCCAACATCCCTTTAGAGGTGATCACCCACAAGCTCAACATTGACCCGAGGCACCGTCCAATCCGCCAAAGGAAGAGAAGCTTCACTCCCGATCGGCAAAAGGCTGTCGATGAGGAAGTCAACAAGCTGCTCAGCGCCGACCACATCTGGGAGGCACATTACCCTAGCTGGCTTGCTAATGTGGTCATGGTGTGAAAGGCAAGCGGGAGCTGGAGAATTTGTATCGACTTCACCGACCCTAACAAGGCGTGTCCAAAAGATAGTTTTCCCCTGCCAAGGATAGATCAGCTGGTGGATTCCACCTCCGGGCACGAGCTCCTCAGTTTCATGGACGCCTTCTTCGGATATAATCAAATAAGGATGGACCCCAATGACGAGGAGCACACATCCTTTATGACGGAGAAAGGCATTTATTGCTACAAAGTGATGCCTTTTGGCCTCAAGAATGCGGGGGCAACCTACCAGAGGTTGATGAACAGGGTGTTCCAAGATCAGCTAGGCCGGAATGTGGAGGTCTATGTGGATGACATGCTGACAAAGAGCACCCGCGCTTCCAATCACGTCTCCAACTTAGAGGAAACCTTCAACAACCTCCGTCGTTTCCAAGTCAAGCTAAACCCCAAGAAGTGTGCTTTCGGGGTCACGGAGGGCAAGTTCCTGGGTTTTATGGTGACCCAGCGAGGGATCGAGGCAAACCCAGAGAAGATCAATGCCATCCTTGACATGAGGCCACCGTCCAGCAAGAAGGAAGTGCAACGACTGATGGGAAGAGTGGCGGCTCTGAGTCATTTCCTCTCCAAATCGGCCGAGAGGTGTTTACCCTTCTTCAAGGCCCTGCGGAAGGTGAACAGCTTCGAGTGGACAGACGACTGCCAGAGAGCCTTCGACGGGTTGAAGGCGTTTCTGTCCTCTCCGCCGCTCCTGTCTAGGCCGAGGGATGGGGAAAGCATTTTCCTCTATCTCGCCGCTTCTCCAGAGGCCGTTAGTTCGGTCTTGGTGCGTCTTGACACTGGCGGGACTCAGAGACCCGTCTATTATGTGAGCAAGTTTCTCCATGATGCAGAAGTTAGGTACTCCAAGATAGAGAAAGTTATCTTCGCCCTGATAGTCTCCGTCCGACGTCTCCGCCCATACTTTCAAGCCCATCCCATCGTGGTGCTCACGGACCAGCCCCTCCGAGCCATCCTGGCCCATCCGGATACCTTAGGCCGACTCGCCAAATGGGCTATCAAGCTAGGAGAGTTCGACCTCTCCTTCCAGGCACGATCGGCTCTGAAGTCCCAAGTTTTAACCGACTTCCTGGTTGAGTGCACTTGGGTAGATGAGGCGATTGAGGAAGTTACCAAGGAACAACGCGAGCCCGAACCAAGCGGCGATGGAGAAACTTGGATCCTTCATGTGGACGGCGCATCAAACTCTCAGGGAAGCAGCGCCGGCCTCATTCTCGCCGTGCCGGCGGAGAGAGGACGAAATGCACCCTGCGGTTTCTATTCGAAGCCACCAATAATAAAGCTGAGTACGAAGACCTACTGGCTGGATTAAGGCTAGCCCAGGAGTTCGGGATAAGGCGTCTCAGGGCTTTCACAGACTCGCAACTTGTCTTCGGGCAAATCAACGGAGAATACGAGGCGTGCGACCCTGTTATGACTCAGTACTTGGGCAAGGTTCGGCTCTTGACCTCCCCGTTAGCTTACTTTAGTATCAGTTATATTCCCCGGAGTAAGAACGCCAAGGCTGACATCCTTTCTCGTCTGGCTACCTCTGCCGACGGCATGGCAAGGGACGCTTACATAGAATACTTAGAAAGGCCCAGCATAGAGGACGGCGAGGAAGTCCTCCGCTCACTCAAGAGCCTACATGGATGGATGCCTACGTCCACTATCTCACTGACGGCACTCTCCCTGACGATCGCAACGAAGCCAGGCTACTCAAGTGGAGGGCCTCCAAATTCGTCCTCCTGGACGAGCGTCTATACAAAAGGTCGTTCTCCTACCCCCTGCTCAAAGGACCCGCCGACGCCGACTACATCCTCAGAGAAATCCATGAAGGCATATGTGAAAATCATATAGCCCAGAAGGCTCTCCGTCAGGGATACTTCTGGCTCACTATGAGGGAGGACGCAGCCAAACTAGTTCAGAAGTGCAATGGTTGTCAGCGCCACACGCACATCCAGCATCAACCGTCCACCCCGCTGAACCCGCTCTCGGCCCCCTGGCCTTTTGCTCAATGGGGAATGGATATCCTCGGGCCATTCCCCCCAGCTTCAGGGCAGCGGAGATTCTTGCTAGTCGCCATCGACTACTTCATCAAATGGGTCGAGGTCGAGGCACTGGCTAAGATCACCGAAAGTAAGGTCAAAGCCTTCTTCTGGAAGTTGATCATATATCGTTTTGGCCTACCTCATACCCTCGTCACAGACAACGCCCGCCAATTCAACAATGAAGCATTTAAGGCTTTCTGTGACGAGCTAGGCATTCATCACCGATTCACCTCTGTCGGCCACCCCCAGACCAACGGAGAGGCTAAGGTCATGAACCGCACCATCCTCAGAGGGCTCAGGACCCGGCTAGACGGGTCCAAGGGTCGATGGGTGGAGGAACTCCCCAATGTGATATGGGCTTACCACACGACCCCCAGGGCCCCGACGGGCGAGACTCCATTCAGTCTCATCTTCGGATCTGAAGCCGTCATTCCCGTTGAGATCGGACTGCCCAGTCCATGCGTGGAGTCCTTCAATGAGGAAAATAACTCCGCACTGATACGGGCTAATCTAGACTTCATCGATGAAGCACATAACAGGGCGAGGCTGTGCATGGCGACCTTCCGTCAGCGAGCGGCCAAGTATTACAATGCCCGAGTTTGTCCCAAGGTCTTTCACCGCGGAGACTTGGTTTTGAGGAATGCTGAGGTATCCAAGCCTACAGAGGGGGGCAAGCTATCCTCCAACTGGGAGGGTCCTTATTGCGTCGTCAAGACACTTCACCGGGGGGCATACAAACTAGAAGAGCTCAACGGGCGACCTATTCCACGTACCTGGAATGCGGATAACCTCCGCCAATATTATCAATGATGTATTCCCCTGGAGTACAAGAAATAAAGGGGTCCCTTCCGATGTCACAGCCTACTCTCCCCTGTATCCAAGTACCAGATCTCGCAAAAGGAGCTCGTCAGTATCACGGCTAATGGGACACCACTCGGCCCCAGCACGGTGATGCCCCCGAGTCGGTTAAGACCCTAACAGCTCCGTACCCGATCGACTCACCACTCGAGCGGCACATAAACCCCCGAGGTGGTTCAAAAGGAGCTCGCCGGCATCGCGGCTAATGGGATGCCACTTGGCCCCGGCACGGTGGTGCCCCCGAGTCGGTTAAGACCCTAACAGCTCCGTACCCGGTCGAGTCGCCCTTCGGACGGTACACAAAACCCCCGAGGTGGTTCAAAAGGAGCTCGCCGGCATCGCAGCTAACGGGATACCACTCGGCCCCGGCACGGCAGTGCCCCCGAGTCGGTTAAGACTCTAACAACTCTGTACCTGGTCGAGTCGCCCCTCGGGCGGTACACAAACCTCCGAGATGGTTCAAAAGGAGCTTGTCGGCATCGCGACTAATGGGACACCACTCGGCCCCGGCACGGCGGTACCCCCGCATCGGTTAAGACCCTAACAGCTCCGTACCCGATCGAGTCACCCCTCGGGCAGTACACAAACCCCCGAGGTAGTTCAAAAGGAGCTCGACGACATCGCGGCTAATAAGACTCCACTCGGCCCCGGCACGATGGTGCTCCTAAGTCGGTTAAGACCCTAACAGCTTTGTACCCGGTTGAGTCGCCCCTCGGGCGGCACACAAACCCCCGAGGTGGTTCAAAAGGAGCTCGCCGACATCGTGGCTAACGGGACAACACTCGATCTCGGCACGGTGATGCCCTCGAGTCGGTTAAGACCCTAACAACTCCGTACCTAGTCGAGTCGTCACTCGGGCGGCACGCAAACTCCCAAGGTGGTTCAAAAGGAGCTCGCCGGTATCGCGGCTAACGGGACACCACTCGGCCTCGGCACGACGGTGCCCCCAAGTCGATTAAGACCCTAACAGCTCCGTACCCGATCGAGTCACCACTCGGGCGGCACGCAAACTTCTGAGGTGGTTCAAAAGGAGCTCGCCGGCATCGCGGCTAATGGAACACCACTCGGCCTCGGCACAGCGGTACCCCCGAGTCGGTTAAGACCCTAACAGCTCTGTACCCGGTCGAGTCGCCACTCATGCAGCACGCAAACTCCCGAGGTGGTTCAAAAGGAGCTCGTCAGCATCATGGCTAATGAGACACCACTCGGCCCTGGCACGGCGGTGCCTCCGAGTTGGTTAAGACCCTAACAGCTCCATACCCAGTCAAGTCGCCACTCGGGCGGCACGCAAACTCCTGAGGTGGTTCAAAAGGAGCTTGCCGGCATTGCGGCTAATGGGACACCACTTGGCCCCGGCACGGCGGTGCCCCCGAGTCGATTAAGACCCTAACAGCTCCGTACTAGGTCGAGTCGCTCCTCGGGCGACACACAAACCCTGAGGTGGTTCAAAAGGAGCTCGCCAGCATCGCAGCTAACGGGACACCACTCAGCCCCGACACGGTGGTGCCCCCGAGTTGGTTAAGACCCTAACAGCTCCATACCCGATCGAGTCTCCCCTTACACGGAACCTAGACCATCGAGACGGCTCTAAAGGGCCCTGTTTGGCCCTCACAGACTCCGAGTCGGCCGGCTCGGCCCCGACTGGCCCAGGCATCTCCAATATTGACCGAGTCGGCGTAGGCCTCCCCCGGTTAACCCCACTCTATCTCGGCATCCCCAAGTTGGCCGAGTCAGCCCCGACCATCTCTGGTCGGTCCCAGCGCCTTCAAGATTAATCTTGGCACTAAGTCGCCCATGGATCATTCCGAGCCTTCAAAGGATTCATGTGCAGATGAGTCTCCCTTCGAACAGTCTACAACGACATAAGGCATCTCGAGTGACCTTCCACATAGCCGACTTACATCCTGGAGACGCATTTGAGCATTGGCTAGTCTAAAACTGCGATTCGGCTATGACATTGTCAATATGCGCAACATTCAAAGTTGAGAAAACACTTCAGAAGGAAAGCCCTCCCCCCTTCACCAATAGGTACGGGACCCATTCAATCGTTGGTTGCGCAGTAAGGCATTTTTTCCAAAGGAAGAAGGAATAGATGAAGCAAAATGTAAAGAAATTTCGGCAAAAAGTTCTTCTTCATTAACAATTGAAGGGAAGTACAAAATTGGGCCTAAGGCCAGTTACACGAATCAAAGAAAAAGAAAAATGGGCGGTAGATCCTTAAGGTTCGCCTGGGCCGGGCTTCTTCTTGTTCTCCTTCTCCGCTGGTTCCTCGTCAGACTCCCCAGGCCGGATTTCATCAAGCTCAGAGATGTTGATCTCGAGGGCCGCAGATACTTTAACCTTGCACATCTCGAAGCCTTGGACATAAGCATCAAGGCCGGCCTCGATGACTTCCTGCTTGAACTCTGGCGAGGCCTTTTAGTTGGAGACGGCCTGCTCCGCCTCGGCCTCAGCCCCCTGCTCCCTAGCCTCGGCCTCCTTGGCTCGCGCCTCAGCCTCTCAAGCCCTGCTTTCGGCCTCTTCAGCATGGGCACTGGCCTCATCAGCACATGCCACTGCTCCTGCCTTCTCTGAGCCCGCCTCCACCGCCGCCTTCTCCGCGGCAGCTGCCCTCTCTGTAGTAGCCCGGGCTTCCTCCTCGGCGCGTTGGAGCTGCCGGGTCAACTCCTCGTTCTGTGCCACGGTGGCCTTCAACCTTTCCGAGGCCAGCTCCATCTTGGCCTCAGCTGCGGAGGCCCGGCTCTCCACTTCCCTTAGTCGGCCGGCCAGACTCTCCTCCCGGGCCGAGGCCTCTTGATGAAGACGAGCAAGGCTTTGGGACTGCGCCATGCTCTCTTTCTTGTATTTATCGGCCCGCGCCATGGCCTTGGCAAGCGTATTCGAGGAGTGGGCCAATGCCTCACGAAGCCAACTACGTCGTTGGCCATCTGTAGTAAAGGGAGCATGTTGACCATAGGAAGTGGAAACATCAAAAGAAATGAGGAAAGCTCAAAAATTACCTGGACAACGGCAACCATTATCATATCTAGGAGTGCGGAGTGGCTCAATCCCCACATCGCCTCCTCGGACTCAGTAGTCCAAACTCTTGACAGCAGGTGGGCAGCTTGTGCGGCGTCCGCCATTGAGCTGGGTGTGGGGACCGGCCGCATCAATCCCTCCTGCGGACCTTCGACCTAGGGGCGGGGTGGGCAACGCGCCGGTTGATGGGATGAGCTCCCTGGCTCGCGTCCCCGCTTCTTGGTCACCTCCGCCCCAGCCCGGGACTCCCTGGCGACTGGCTCCCCCTCACCGGCGGTTAGGGAAGCATTCTCCACTCCCGGCTCTGCGGCAGTCGGAGGGCCGATAGCGATTGTGACCTACCCCGCCTCGGCCACATCGGCGGCGGCAGGAACCTCCTCTGCATTTAAAACCACCACCATCGGCTCAGTGGTGGCCGGAGTCTCTCCTTCAACTTTGGCCCCGGCCGGCTTCGGGACCACTCCTTTAACCGGCTTCTTCTCAGCCGGCTCTTCCGTAGGCGTCGGGGCCATGAGGGCTTCAATCGACCTGGCCGGCTCCCTTCTTCGAATCCTCTTCGCCGGCCTGGACGTCTCTCCGGTCGCCTGCCTCTTTTGCTTCAAGACAGCCTCGAAATCGCTGGCGGAGACCTTCATCGCTGCACCGAAAGGGTGACAGGCATTAGCAATGGCATACAACAAATCTTGGGTCGAGACAAAAGAAGTCAGGCGTCAAGCTCATCGGCTGCCGGGGCCAACTCAGCCTCTACCAGGTTCTCCTCGGACAGGAGTTCCTTGTAGCCGGGGATTTGGCAATTAGACAATTGGGTGAATAGTTCCCTGTCCCTATCCCTTACGGTGGAATCATCATTGGAACTAGTGTCTGGCTCCCTCCAAGCAGCCCTTACCCCCTCGACATAGGCAAAAAGGAATCGAGGTTTCCATCCCCTAATTTTGGACGGGAGACCTAAAGGGAAGGCTCTACCCAGCCTGGCAGTAAATGCCCACCAGGCCCCCTCACCCTGACGGCGGAGCTTATAGAAAGCTCGGAATAGAGACAGCCCTGGCCGGGCCTCCTGGAAGTAGCAAAGAATAATGAAGGCGCAGATGATCCGAATCGAATTTGGAGTCAACTGTGCTGGCACTAACCTATACCTATCTAAGAGGTTTAGGAAAAAAGGATGGAAAGGAAGGCGCAGTCCGCATCGAAAGAACTCCTCATATAGAGCAACCCGATCGGGGTGGTCAGAGGTCACCCTATCTTCGGGCCCCGGCGCGGACAGGCAGATGAAATCATGGACCAGGTACTTAGCCCTAACAGCCTCTACATCCTCAGGGGTCATGGTTGAGGCCACCCCCGCTGGACCTGCTGGATTAGAACTCACCGTCGGAGGAAGTGCCGGACGGCGGGAGGACACAGGGAGTGCCCTAATAGGGGAGCCTGAGGTAGATGGAGGTCCTATCGCCCTCGATCGGTCACGGATGCTGATGCCGCCCATCGGCCGAGGCATTTGGCTAGCTAAAGGGGCCCGGTTTTCACTACTGGAATGAGAAGACTCTTCTACGGGTCTCTTACCCTCCATAACGGCACGACGGTCCATGGGTGAGGTAAAGGATGAAACTGACCTGGGAGTTAGGAGGGCTCAGGTCGTAGAAGAGCTCAAGGAAGAAGAAGGTGGAAGAAAGAAATGGCAGTGTAAAAGTTTTCCCAGGCTCTTGAAATGCTTTTATACCCTCCATCTCCGGCCAGCGACGCTCAAGATCCCACCATGTGGCACACATCTATTGCGCCAAGGGCTGTCAGCCGGAAATCTCGCATGTGCCCAAGACGTGCCGCCTTGATTCGTTCCAAGGAGCGTGATCCCCGACCAATCACGGAGCATAGAAAGCGGAGAAGCAATGATGACCCTTGCGTTTTTCCATTCCCCAATGAGCTTCCTCTCCGCAGCGTCCGATGCCAACGTCAGCCCCCACCTACCGCATGATTGCAGAAGATCTTCGAGGCGACACTGCCTCGAGATGAAGCGCCAGCTCATCAAGCCATTGAAAGCGCACTGAGGAGGCAATCATTTTTGAATTTTCGTGCCCTTTTCACCCAAAGGACTGCAGGCACGTAGTCCTTAGTGCTCAGAGGCGGGGGGCATCTGATGTGGATGGTATAGCCACAAGGGCAAGTTCGGCAAACATTAGTGCGGCCCCGGCGTCTCCATGCCCGCCGAGTCGGCCCCACTCTGCCCCAGCATCTCCAAGCCCACCGAGTCGGCCCCGCTCAGCCCTGGTGTCTCCAAGCCTGTCGAGTCGGCCCCGACCATTCCTGGTCGGCCCGATCGGCCCCGGCGTCTCCAAGCCTACCGAGTCGGCCCCGAACATTCCTAGTCAGCCCCGCTCGGCCCCGGCATCTCTAAGCCCGCCGAGTCGGCCCCGACCATTCCTGGTCGGCCCCACCCCGGCACCTTCTGGTCGGTAGAGTTGGCCTCGACCATCCCTGGTTGGCCCAGCTCAGCCTCGGCGCCCTTAGGAGAGTAAAGGCGCCCCTGATTTCTCCAAGTCGGCCCCAGTACAGCCCTGGCGGTTCAGGCCGCCACCTTTCTGACCTACGCCACCTGACAACGCCAGATCCAACTACCCACTGGCCACGCCGCTGATGGGACTAGACCAAACTACATGATAGCCCCACTGGCTGATGGGTCGTAGCCCACCAACCATCGTTCTTCTCCTCTCCAATGGGACATGACCCACCAATCGGCCCAGATTCATGCAACCCCCAAAAACTCCGTGGACATTCCTTTTTCACGGAATCCCACGTGGTCATGCAAGTGCCAACCCCCTGTAAAAAGGTGAATTCACTCAATAATCAGGTACAAAAAACTTAGAGACTTGCTATCCCGATACCCATAGGGGAATTCCTCCTCTCTGTGGACTCTTCTCATCCTAAAAAAAGCTCATTCGAGCTCTTCCTCATCTGTGACCTCGGTTGCTAACTTGAGCGTCGGAGGGTCCCCACCGGAGTATCCCTCTGGTCCTGGGACTTTTTGCAGGCATCCCGGTGAAATAAGGATCCACTAATCAATATGCTTCCTTCTCTCGACATTCAGGACCAGTGATCAAGCGTCATCAGATCTATAATTACATTCTCGGCCACCAAACGTATTATCACATGGGCTATCATTAGCATCATCACTTGTGCTACAAGATGATGATTTAGGCAACCACTCATTCAAGGATTTGAAATAACTCATCATTAATTCTCTTCAATAAATTTGCAGCTTGTTTTGTGTTTTCTTTCCTACTAGACTAATGAATAGCTTTCTTTCCCTAGTTGTTCTCATCCAATGGCCTGATGCTCTATAATCTTCGGTCATTCTCATCGTTACAGTCCTCATTAGTGGAGGATATCTAGCTTCTATTTGCACCGCTCAAATTGCTCAGTACATCCTTCAAATTTTTTTTAAAAAAAAATTAATTTCTAAACTATCCTTAAAACCCTCGGCCCCTCCTTTTCCGTAAGCTTCGACAGCCGCCCCTTTCCCTCGGACTTTCCTTTCCTTTTTCGTTCGGCCCTTGGCTTCCCTCCTTCTTCGTTTGCTTCAGCGAACCCCCCTCAGCTTGTCCCTTCTTCTCCGTTCGCTCCGGCAGCTCCCCCGGCTTCCTTCTCTCTTCCCTATTCACTCCGACAAATTCCTCCCTCCCTCTCGATTCGCTCCAACAGCCCCTCTCCCGTCTTTCTCCCCCCTTCCTTCCCTCTTTTCCGTTCGCTCCGTCCCCCCCCCCTCCCCCTCCCCCCCGAGCACTGGGGCAAAGGGAATGTAGAGTCCGTGAAAATTGGACCTCCCTAACTACCCGTGCATGATTTGGGGAGGAGTTTATCCTCCCCTAAACCGCTGCGCATGGATTTGGCGATGGAATTAAGGAAAAGTTTTTCCTTTCCTTATCCGTTTTGGCCTATAAAAAATATATATAAGAGGGGGTGGGGGGCTTAGGGTTATTTCATAACGCCGCCAAGATAAAAAGGAGAGAGAGAGAGAGAGAGAGGGAGAGAGAGAAGAAGAAAAAAAAGAAGAAGGAGGAAAAAGTGGAGAAGCAAAGCCTTTCATCGTTAGGATATCGTTAGACGCTAGGAAAGAGAGGTAAGTTCTTAGCGGATCATTAAAGATGGAAAGAAATTAGGCACAGATGATAAACGCGGTGAGGAGATTATGTTGGGTAAATAGGCTAATAAGGCCTAAATAGGCTAATAGGCCTAAATACCCTAATGGGCCTTGAAAGCCCATCACCTCCCTTTAGTGTATGAATAAGAAATTGCGGGGACATTTAGTCCCACATCGAAAAAATCAAGAAAGGAAGGTTCACTTATATGGAAACCACTTCCTTGAAGCTTAAGTTCTTTAGGCTCACCACAAGTGGAGAGCTTGAGGGCTCGCGCACACGCATGTGCGCGTGCGCGAAGAGCACAATGGGCGCTTTGTAGGTGCAATTTGCACTACGATCGCGATCCAATGGCTGACACCCATCAGTTGACCAATCAACAGGATGATTGGTGATAAGGCTGATCGGATCAAGATAATGGGTTGAGATCAATTGATTGTTGATCATCGGATCAGGATCAGAACTGATCATTGATCGATTGGATGAAGGGTCGAGATGCGGTGATCAAATCACGATCGCGATCCAACGGCTGACACCATCAGTTGACCAGTTAACAAGACGGTTGGTGATAAGGCACCCGTCCGATCGTCGGTTGGTAATAAGGCGTCTGTCCGATCGTACGGTTAGTGATAAGGCATCGCTCCGATCAAGCCGTTGTGATAAGTAATCTTGAAACGGTGTATCAAAGACGTGCAACCGCCTATCTGATAACATGATCATCAGATCACGATGATGAAAAAGCATATCAGGATGAGGATAGGCTTATCTGATCTACTGATCTTTAGATCACAGCCATGAATCGGCTTATCAAAGGCTTATTGATCTGACCGTTAATCAGATCCGATCAGATTTAACGGTACAGATCAATTTCATAGGGTTGCTTCCAAGGGGCACCTAAAACCTATAAATAGGACCCCAAATCAAGCATTTTCATTCATTCCAAATCATTCTGAATTGAGTTCAATCCGAATCAATTCTAGCATTCTCTTCTCTTAGGCATTTGCATACTTTCCTAAGGATAGTATAGTAATAGTGCATTAAAAAGAGAGTAGCATTCTTGGTTCAATATTTTTGATGAATTATAGTGTTGCTTTCATCAAAAGAAGACTGTTGTATCCTGGGAGATAATCGTCATACTGACCGTAAGCACCATTGCAGGATGAAATTATCTTAAGGACATAGAGTATAACTCTAGCCTCAGTCTAATCAATTAGGTAGCCACCATCTGCCACACCCAACAGATTATATATATATATATATATATATATATATATATATATATATATAAGAAAGGAGAAGGGTGAGTGCTCGTATTGCGGCACAGACCCAATGATGGGTTCTAGAAGAAAAAATTATTTTTATTTTATTTTATTAAAGTTTATTTCTATCAATTAAATAAAATATATGAATTATGTCAGCTGAAGGAAACAATCAGCGTGACAGGGAGGAGTTAAATTCGAGTCGTCAGTGAGGGGTTGTTAGCCGAATTGTGAAGTAAGAATTCTTCTATATAATTTTTATCGGTATTGTATAAATAATAATTGTTAGTTTTTGATGATTTACGTTGGGCAAATTTTAGAGTTCATGCTGTTTTCTGATTCTTGGTTTGATTTGGTCGATGAATATTGCCTAATTATAACTTATAAAAATTTTATTGTTATGGTTGAGTTGTGATGCATTGATACACATATCATATGTTGGTTGTGATGCATGAGTACATGATGGTTGATGCTCTAGGATGGCCATATGAGAGCCTTACCATAGGCTAAAAATATGGTAGTGTTGTTAGTCACAGGCTGGAGTGTGACAACGTGAGCCCTGCCACAGGCTGAAAATATGGTAGTGTTGCCCGTCACAAGCTGGAGTGTGACAGTTGCCCCGCCACGGGCTGGAATGTGGTTATGGCAGTCTAGAGCTGAAAACTAGATGGGTTTGGATCCAATGTATGACTGGTTGAGTCTGAAGTCATTAGATGTGTGTTACATGATTGCATAATGGCATCTATATTTAATTGGTTTGGTAGTTTGGTTTTATTTAACATGTATTTATACTTTAAAGATTATATGTTAAATTGCTATGTAAGAAGGCAAATTTTATGTAGGGGATTCTTACGGGGCTGTTGAGCTCATTATATTCGTTGAAATTTTTTTTTACAGGTTGAGGTGATTAATTTGATAGGATGGGATGGAGCGACATTGTAGTTATTGCAATTAGTTAGATAGATATAAATTCTATTTTAATAAATTTTTCTAAAGATTTTAGGAAAAATAATGAACTTATGTTTATGACACTAGTGGATGTTTACCCAGTTTACTTTTAAATTGTGATAATTACTATTTTTTTAAATGATAAAACTTTTGTTGAATATAGTGCGGATTGTTTATATCAGGCCTTGCATGGTCTCTAAGGCTTGCCTTAGGGTTCATGCGGCCATGTCACATGGCTGAATCAAATGATGGATTTGGGGCGTGACAGAAGTGGTATCAGAGCTTAGGTTTATGATCATTAGGGATGAAAATTAGGGATGAAAAAAATGATGACTGAAGTGGTATTGAAAATATGGTTTAGTATTTTGGGATTTAGGATTGAAATGAGAGTGAGTGAAAAAAAAATATTTGAATTAAAAGTTTTGAAATATGAAATTATTATGTGTTGGTTAATAACTTTTAAAAAATAAAAGTGGAATGGTAGAACTCAAGGATGTCATAAAAACTAATTTGAAGTCGAGACATGGTACTTAACGAGGTGTCTTGGAGAAACTAGTAAAATGCACGTCAATATATATATATATACTTCTTAAGGAACTCAATTTCCATTTGATACAAAGATCAAATTGATTCTTGATGTTAGATACATCATTTGGGTGCTTAAGAACTTGAGTCAGAAGTAAAAGACAAGCATCCCCAACTCTTTGATGTATCTGGTAAGAAAAATTTCGAGGACAAAATTTATTTTAAGGGGGAAGAATGTAGAGTCTGTGAAAATTGGACCTCCCTAGCTACCCATGTGTGATTTGGGGAGGAGTTTATCCTCCCCTAAACCGCCGCGCATGGATTTGGCGGTGGAATTAGGGAGGAGTTTTTCCTTTTCTTATCCGTCTCGGCCTATAAAAAATATATATAGAGGGGGTGGGGGGCTTAGGGTTATTTCATAACACCACCAAGAGAAAGAGAGAGAGAGAGAGAGGGAGAGAGAAAGAAGAAGAAGAGGAGAAAAAAGTAGATAAGCAAAGCCCTCCATCGTCAGGATATCGTTGGATGCTAGAAAAGAGAGGTAAGTTCTTAGCGGATCATTAAAGATGGAAAGAAATTAGGCACATATGATAAACGCGATTAGGAGATTATATATATATATATATATATATATATATATATATATATATATATATATATAGGAGAGGAGAAGGGTGAGTGCTCGGATTGCGACACAGACCCAATGATGGGTTCTAGAAGAAAAAAATTATTTTTATTTTATTTTATTTTATTAAAGTTTATTTCTATCAATTAAATAAAATATATGAATTATATCAGCTGAAGGAGACAACCAGCATGACAGGGAGGAGTTAAATTCGAGTCGTCAGTGAGGGGTTGTTAGCCGAATTGTGAAGTAAGAATTCTCCTACATAATTTTTATCGGTATTGTATAAATAATAATTGTTAGTTTTTGATGATTTACGTTGGGCAAATTTTGGATTTCGTGCTGTTTTTTGATTCTTGGTTTAATTTGGTCGATGAATATTACCTAATTATGACTTATAAAATTTTTATTATTATGGTTGAGTTGCGATGCATTGATACGCATGCCATATATTGGTTGTGATGCATGAGTGCATGATGGTTGATGCTCTAGGCTGGCCATGTGAGAGCCTTGCCATAAGCTAGAAATGTGGTAGTGTTGCCGATCACAGGCTGGAGTGTGACAACGTGAACCCCGCCATAGGCTGGAAATATGGTAGTGTTGCCCGTCACAGGCTGGAGTGTGACAGTTGTCCCGCCACGGGTTGGAACATGGTTATGGCAGTCTAGAGCTGAAAACCAGATGGGTTTGGATCTAATGTATGATTGGTTGAGTCTGAAGTCATTAGATGTGTGTTACATGATTACATAATGGCATCTATATTTAATTGGTTTGGTGGTTTGGTTTTATTTAACATGTATTTATACTTTAAAGATTATATGTTAAATTGCTATGTAAGAAGGTAAATTTTATGTAGGGGATTCTTATAGGGCTATTGAGCTCATTATATTCGTTGAAAATTTTTTTACAGGTTGAGGTGATTAATTTGATAGGATGGAATGGAGCGGTGTTGCAGTTATTGCAATTAGTTAGATAGATATAAATTCTATTTTAATAAATTTTTTAAAAGATTTTAAGAAAAACAATAAACTTATGTTTATTACACTAGTGGATGTTTACCCAGTTTACTTTTAAATTGTCATAATTGCTATTTCTTTAAATGATAAAACTTTTGTGGAATATAGTGTGGATTGTTTATATCAGGCCTTGCATGGTCTTTAGGGCTTGCTTAGGGTTCATGCGGCCGTGTCATATGGCCAAATCAGATGATGAATTTAGGGCGTGACAGGAAAGTCGTAGAGAAAGATCGGTGCCCGAGAGGAGGGTGTTGTCGGAGCGAACCGAAAAGATAAGGGAGCTACCGAAGTGAACGGGAAAGGAGGGAAGAGAAGGATGAGAATTTTAAGAATAATTTAAAAATTAAATTTTTTAAAATATTTTAAAAGATGTACAAAATAATTTGAGCGTGCAAATATAAGCTCCCGGATATCAGACATTGGCTGCAGGAAGGAACCAGTTGATAATTTTGATCGAAGCCAGCTTGCTGCTGCGAGATTACTGGGATATGTATTGCGCGCTTGTCTTTGACCGAGAGGGAAGAGTCCCTCCCATGGGTTGAAGTATTTAAATCAGAATAATTTGCAAAGAAGTAGGGGTTCCAAAGAGGATGCAATTTTTTTTTTTAAAGTGAGTCAACTGCTTTTTCAAGGCAAAAGTTACCCCATCCGATGATTTTACGCAGAGTGGAAGCTTTTTGATGCCTTTCTTTGGAGAAAAATTTTTGAGCTACTTTCTTTTCCGTACATTATCCTGGCTTTTTGATGATCAGCATGTCCTTTTTGCTACATATTGACCCAAACTTTAAGATAATAAAAAAGAATCTATTTAGTCCAAGGCAATTAATTAGAGTTTTCAACATTAATCTGTCACATAAATAAACAAATGAATAACCAACTTTTATACCATTCTGAATAATGTGTAAGATAACAAATATTAATTAAAAATAATAAAATTAAATTAAAAAAATAATGATATGTGCTTGGACTATGGCATGTATCACACTAAGGATTAATTTATCTTTTTATGTAGGTCGTTGTTGTCGACTTATTTTTGAGATAGATCGATTCAGTTTAATTCAAATTTTTTTATCATAAGTATGATTGCTTGAAGCTGCAAACGAAAAGCTCCCTCAATCACTAAAAAGCTTAAAAGGAAAAATTAAACATGTTTAATCTATGCAATTTTTTTAACAAAAATATTTTATTAATTGCAACATTTTTTTAAAAAAAAACCCATAACCATGTAAGGTATTGTTGAAATCTTAGGGTTTTTTTTTTTTTTTTTAATGGTATCCTATCGTATGACCATTTTTCGTGCATGCGGCCATGCAGGGTTAATTTTTAAAAAATATTTTACAAAAAAGTTTTTCTATTCAACGTGTGCAACTCAAACTTAATGGCTATCCTTTCATTGCTAGATTCTGTTGTATGTAATTTATTATGCAGAGACAACTAAAAATATTTTTTGATTTTTTCTAAGATGAAAAATTTTCATACTCATCTATTTAAGAGTTACATGCCTCCACAGTACATGGTTGATAAATTTGTAAAAAGACTCCACTATACCTATCATTACTACAACGCTTTCATTATACACGTACATATTTTTTCCTAATTCTCTACCGTTGTATTATTTGCCTATCATATTTATTTTTTATTTATTTTCTTCTAAGGTCTTCCTTCTACTAAATTAAAATAAATAAAATAAATAAAAACTATGTTTGAATATAAATTTTAAATCAAATTAATTATGATATTTTGTTCAAAAATATCAGCCAAGATTTTTCTTTAAAAAAATCCAAATTGTTACTCTTTTTTTTCACTTGATCAAGATAAATCAAAAATATTGGTTCATCTTGATCTTAATCACTTTCTGAGTTAAACGACAAATGCAAATCTAAGAACCTTGCTATTAAACAGGCTAGTGGAGTCATGCATGACAATCCATCGTGGCGTATACCACTGAAATGATGAGATCTTTTGTGCTCTCCCTGCTGTGATAATGCACCACCTACACGCATAACATGTCGCGTTGGTGGAATGCATCAGTTAGTCAATCTCACAATGAGCAATCTCGCAATGGCCAAGAAAAAAAGCCGATGAGGGTGTTAGCTTAATTGGATTTTAGTTTTGGGGAAATCCCTACATATTTTCAATCAAATATGATGATTTTACAGATGATTTCCTTTGAAACCATCACTCCAACCAAGGATTTAACTTATTATTATCAAAATAAAAAGATAAAATCATCAATTAGAGTAACAATTTATATATAAAAATCACCACTTTTGGTGATTATTTGGCTTCATTGCCTTCTACCCTTATCTTCACATCGGTATATAGTTGTTGACACAGCAAAACTAATCTAAACTTATAAGAATATTTTTTAAAAAATATATTAATTTGGAAAAATTCCTAACAGACATCATGCATGATCTGCGGTTCTGTCTTTATAATTTCAGATTCTAATATTAACTTTTCAATTCTTAACAAAAAAAAAAAATCAAACTTGATACTTTTTTTTTTCTATCATGCTTCTGTTTGCCTGCTGACAGTGCCAATAAACAATGGAAAGCTCAAAGTCCAAGAGCCTGCCTGATTTTTGAGTAAAATAAAAAAAGAAAAAAAGAAAAAGAGGACCACAGCTGAAGATAACCTGAGAACATATCCAACAACTGTCTGCCATGGCCTAACAATCCGAGCACCAAAAAGAGTCCTTCACTGCTGAAGATCAGACAGCACATCAACTTTGACCTCATGGATCGTGTAAATCCAGCGAGGGGTGCAACAAAGTACAACCCTCCCCTGGTTGCTCTGTTTGGTGCTTGTCCGGATGCTGTCACAAGTGGCAGGCGTCGATGGCAGATGTGCTTTAGATGGCCACCTAAAACAAGAACAAAACCCAACCCACAGTCTTAATGCCCCGCAAGGGTTCTTCAAATTATCAGTGAGTTGTTTCAAGCTAACCTTCATTGCTCTTATGATTGATTGCACTTGATTTATATTAAATAAAAAAACACCAGACTTGCAGCGGATATGCAGAGAGGAGAGCAGGATGGCACAAGATATATGGCTTTAGGTAAGCAACCATAAAGAGCAGCTGCCAGTCCTCCATCCTTCACACTGGAAGTGTTAACTGTAGCCAATCGCATAACAGAGGATACGCATGTCAGTGTAAAAAATGTACGCAGAATACTCTCATTGAAAAGTTGATCATGATTAAGTTTTATATCAACCGATTTAGTTGATCTTGCTTTTATTTGTACTCATGATTCAATAAAATAATAAAAATAAATAATTGTTTTTTAAACAATAGAATATATAAAACAGAAATGCAAAGAGAAAAGCATTTGAGGAAAAAATAAAAATTCTTTTATTATCAATTTTTTTTTATAAAAAAAATCATATATTCTTCAATGAAGATGAAGTTTTATAAAAAAATTATTTATGAGATATTTTTTATATTCAACGGTCTGATGTTGATTTTGTATATTTTTTTTAACCCACCCCATTATTGCTTTGAAAGGTGAAAGATTTTTTTGTCTAATTCTTGTAAGTTTTTTCTTTACATTTAAGAATTTTTTTGTTAAATCTTGATGTTTTATAATTATATTTTTATAATTTTATGTATTAATTTTTGATAGCATATATTATTAATAATAAAAAAAGGGAGCTTTAGATGTTCCAACGTAAGCTATATGTTTTTATTAAAGATTTGTAGACTAAAGTCTTATTTTGTTTTGTTGGAAAAGAATTACCTTAAACGGTGGATAGTGAACGGCTGTCGTTTCCTTCATGCAACTATTCCAAATAGGATTTAAATTTATCACCATCTTAAAAACCTGCATAACTTTTATATGAAGCCATTGGACCAAATTATTGGCTGAATGTGCAAAGAATGCGTGTGAATTCGCATGCATGCTTGTCATAAACATGCCTCTTTCCTCTTCTTCTTTTTTTTTCTTTTTTTTTAATACAGATGAATAATCACATCAACTTAGGATGAGCCAAATCCGATATATCATAATACAATATTTAGAAAAGGATAAGAGAGCATGAGTCGTCCTACTTTCAGCTTCAAGAATCAAAGTGATAGACCATCCTGGCAGCAATCCGATCAACCGCTGAGTTGGCTTTCCGAAAGATGTGCCGAATTTAGACGCTATAAACTCCCCGGAGTGTAGATCGAATGTCGCAAATCAAGAGGATAATGGGCAAGTGATCGCTGAAATCCTGAAGCCAATGGATAATAGTAATAGAATTTCCTTCAATGATAAAATTGTGTACTTAGGTTACGAATAGCACAGAAGATATACCCCTACACAGTATACAGCTCAACAAGAAGCACCGAGGAGTCAAAAAGATCAAATCCTTCAGCCGTTAATATTGAATCATCCGATTCATAAATCATAAAAATCGATCCAGCATATCTACGTTAAATACTTTCATTAAAATTGATTTTAACAAATCTAGACATACAGTGTCATAAACATGCTTGCATGCACCGCAAAGTTTTATGATAAGAAATCATGATGAGAAATGCCATTAATTGCTCATCAAACTGAAAGCACTGTAGCTAAGTTTAATCAACCTTCTGATGAATATCATCATCACGTACGGCCGCTGGATCATTATTGTCTACTGTTAACAATTGCAGAGGGGTTGCTTGGCTTAAAGTTTCTTTCCTCCTTTTAATTTGCTATTCTCTGTCAGGGAGCCCACCAGCTTCTTACGGTCTACTACGTCGATGCAACTCTGATCGTTTGATAAACAAACGTGCCATGTGAATCAACCATCCAAATCCATTTTTTTTAAAAAAAAAAATTTATAACAAAGTCAGTGCCGCAACCCCGACCATGAACAGGGGAAATTAAAGATTAAATAAATCATAAACTACTGCTATCACATTTAAACACTATCTAAGTACACTCATATAGTTTATATATTATCCACTTAAATATTATATATTTTAAATATTATGAAACTATATCCATATGATTTGAACTCATTTATATATGTATAAATTTACTTAAAATTTATTTAATAAAGAATATAATTAAAAGATACTAAAAAAATGTAGCATATCAAATTATATTGATATAATTTGATATAATTTAAAACATATGATAGTTAAATATAATATTATAAAATATATGAGTATACTTTATAATATATGATAATAATTTATATATTAATTATTTTTATAGGTTTTATTTGATGTTGATTTGCTGCAAAACAATACTTATACGACACCAATTTTGACAATGAGAGCGAGCATGCAGCGTGGCAGCCATCTAGACTCTAGAGGGTTGGTTAATCAACCTGTGGAACCGAAAGGCTTTTTGGAGCAGAGGGGATGACCTCCATTGATTTAAGAACACCACTCCAAAAAAAGGAAGGCTACAGATTTTATATATAAGAATTTCGCAGTCATCTGCTCGTGGACGGAGTTGACAATCGACAACCGATCGTATGACCGATAGCCCTCATCACTTTCACATGGAAAAAAAAAAGAAAAAGCTCAACAAGGCCATGGTTGTACCTAACGCTCCAAAGAAGTCTAGATAAAGTCATGGTGTGCGTTGGTGGCAATGGCTCATGATGGATCACATAGAGAGAGAATGAAGAGCGAGGATATTCTCCAAATTTCTCAGTCTCCCGGGGTTTGGTGTTATTTATCTGCCATCAATGTGGATTACTTGAATAAAATACTAATAACCATGGAAAAATGATGAACGTATTTTTTTTTAATACAAACAAATAAACTTCATTCTAGCATGAATCAAATTTGATATAATAAAAAATGAAATTTATTTAAATATAATTAGATAAAAGTCTTTCTGCTTTTAGCTTCAGAAATCGAAATATAAATTATTCAGACGGAATAACGTAAATTTTAAGGTGGCTGCAATGGAGCTGCCCTAAAGCCCGGAAGCATTAAAATATCTAAGATCTTCATATTTTATGAAAAAATATAATTTAAATTAAACAAAACATAGAAAAAACAAAGATTTATCCAACCGAACCTGAAAGATTAAGTTTATTGTATTTTGTTGTTGGGTTTTTATATTTTTAAATATATTTAATTAGTTCTTTTATTCTTATATTATTATATTAATCTCTACAATGAAACAACTCTTTCCAAAGGAATCTTTTCATCTGGGCTAACGAGGCCCAAACTAAATATACTTAGTTTATTGTTCTAATAATATTGCTAAGAGAAATATTTTATCTCCCACAATATCTTTTCAAAATTTATCTGAGACATGATTTCTTTTATGAGCTACCCAGAGTAAATTGGCTCCTCATATAAAGTCACTGAAGAATCCAAGGGAAGTTAACAAGATAATCTATCAGCCGATTCCCCTCTCGAAAAACAGGAGAAGATGACACAAATATGAAGGAAGAAAGAAGCTTCTTCAAGCGTCGTAGGAGTGGATGAAAACTATTATTGCTCTCCGATGCCAACCGAGAAATAATAGTAGAAAAATTATCTTTCAAAGTAAAACAAGAATGTGGGTACAAGTTGATTATCGTCTTGACACCCCATCAGATAGCAGAAAATTCAATAGCAGGCATCGTGGAAAGTTGAATAGGCCTAGTCCCTGCAAGCAACACTCTCTCAAAATGATCTTAATTTGATGAGAAACCCAGCTCTTGCTCTTAGAAAACTTTAGAACCCATCAAAATTAATCTTCCACATACTTGATTGGAAGGGTTGCCAAAATGGTAAAGGTAAAGAAGATGAAATCACAGAAGACTGTGAAAAGCAATCCCAAAGGTCAGCTATGGAAGAAGCCTAATGTTTGAAAAAAAAAAAAAAATGTCCTGAGCTAATATGAGAGCTTCCCTAATAATATGCCAAGCCTGAATGCAATATTCTGAAGCACAAAATCATTATGACCCTTCCAAACCATCCATAAAAGAGTGATTAATATAGCTCGAGAAAAAGCCATCGAGAAGTTTCTAGGGGAAGTGCCAAGGAAAAGTGGTGCCTTCTGAAGAGAAGTAAATAAAAAAAGCACCTGACTGACACTCAAATCTCCTAAGATTATGGACAAGTGAAAAATAAATATTCTTTAGCCTTCAAGGCGGCATGACATCGAGCATAGATCGGTTGGATTGATGGGGCACCGTTTGCAAATGATCAGCCATTGGAAAGCCCTGAGAGAAATCTTCCCCAGCCAAATCTAAGAAATAGATACACCTGACGCATGACGTAGATCATTAATGAGTTAGAGGTAGACATGTTAGTAGAACGTTCAAAAGGGTAGCTATCAACCCATGCTATCACCCCATGCCGACATATCAATTTGATGCTTTCATTCAATAGGCACCTTCTCAAATTTTTCTAACTAACAAGGGACGAAAGAGGTGCTCAACAAGAGTCATGTTCCAAGAAAATTCATCAATCACCCATGCTAATAGGTAGCCATCATCCGATGCCGACATGTCAATTTGATGCTCTCCTCCAATGGGCACCTCTCAATTTTTTCTGACTAACAAGGGAGGAGGAAAGAGGTGTTGAACAAGAGACATGTTCCAAGAAAATTCATCAATCAAAAGAGAGAGCACTGAAGACAGAGCTTGACCAGTATGATTATCATAAAATGTAGCCATTTAGTTCAGGGACAAGAAGAAAACCCAGGATGACTCGGGATGAGAATCTAAAGAGATAGATGATTCATCACCCACCGCCTAGATAAATTTAGAAGATATATAGCCCACCACATTGACAATCTCTCACCAGATGTTTGAAGAACATATTGGAAGAGAATAAACATAGCAACATTTTGATGTTTATTCTCTCAAGAGGAGGGAAGGCGGTGAGGTAGGCAAAAGTGCAAGATTGAAAAATCCTAGTCCCCATCTCCATTCACCTCAATCCACTCCAAGAATTTTCTTAATTTTTTCAATTCTAACAATTCTTGGTTTGACTTTAAATATAAAAAATTTAAGTTTTTCTTCGAAAAAACATCATTTGGACACATATACACAGATAACGTATTGCAAGAATTATTATATAAACGTAAAGATTGGAGAGATTCTTATACAGCTTGATTACAGCGTTCTAAATTTAAAGGCGTGCAAGATTGGAAGATATCAATGCTATTGATGATTGGACTTTTCAGCGTCCAACAGCGAGCGAGAACGATTTAAGGAAAGCCAACCTATCCAGTCAATATCTCACTCTAACCCATCATGACGACGATATCACTTGCCCGTATCAGTGACCCGTTAGCCAGAAGGGGAGAAGGCAATTGTCTTCTAATAATTCGGACAACATCAACGCGATAACTAGCAATGCATACCCTAGCATTCCTCCTTAACGAGTTGTTAATCAAATCCCGAAATAACTAAAACATCCTCATCTGAGGCTATTAGGTGCCGGAATCACAGATTAACAGTCATGTCTTTGGGCACTCGCTAGATGCCTTTGACTCTAACACCATCTTGCGCAATTTAAGAATAGCATCTCGTGCACTACTTTCAACACCTTTTCAACAAACAGCCAACCATGCAGGTCCGACACAGTATTCTTTCTTGAACCGCAGGTTCTAAAACAAACCATAGGAAACTAGAATTATAATTGTAAAGGGGGAAAAAAAAGGAAAAAGGAGAAGAAATCTTGCAAAGTCTATGCGGGCTTCCAAGAATAAGAAAAAGAAGAACATATGGAAGTTACATAAACCTCAAGAAAAATAACAGCTAGCCACACTACTTAAAATTGTCAGGGCATTACACCAAAATACAGAAAATATATGGCTCAAAATAATGCATTTCTAAATCAAATTAACAGGGAGACAGCATACAATTCTGACACTTTCATTTGGAGGATAAATCACCATACTGCCATGGGTTAAACTCAATTGATCTACCGTCAGCCTCCTCAATGGAATCTGAGCTATCAATCATAGCCCTGTGTTCAGTGTACTTACCATTGTACTCGTACACTTCCAAGTCTCCCCAAGGCGTAGGAGCAATTTCACCGTCAGGTTGAACCATCTTGGAGTGAATTGGTGCCCATGTGCTTCTCTGTTTCTTTTTTCTGTTCTCTGCCTCTCCTCCAGACTGAAAACCAAACATATCAACAGTAAAGATGCAGCATGTACCTCAGTGACGGACAAAAAAGTTTGGCATGAGCATTCAAGCTTTAGGTTGTATGTAACAATGAAAAGTGAAAATTTTCCATCAGACATCCACTGTTATTTATTGGTGCAACCATTCGTCGCAATCTTTAAGTATCTAACATGTCCACTGATGCAACAATATTTCTAAGGCACATGTACTCCAATGTATAAGTGAGCGTACCTGCTCTTTTCTGCACTAGATTTAGACAAATCGCCTTTCTCAAGTGCATATCTATCAAGCCGCAATCGGGAATCTGATGCTAATAATTTCTTAGGTGCCGTGTCAAAGCTGTTTATTTTATGGGCAAAGTATGTGTACTGGTGTTTGTCATTCTCTGGTGTGGCAGCAACTCTCCAGACCTGGATTAAGATATCCAAATGTTTTACCAATTACAGTAGCTAGATGGGGAAAAAAAGAACTCAAGATGTAATTGTACAATATAACTACAAAATGTAAAAGAGAAGATGCAGAATTAGTGACATCTACTTTGAACATGGAACATAGTAGATCAAGTGCAGAATTTAAAGAATTGACATATAAAGAGGACTTGATAGATAACCTAGACTTCAAAGTCGTGAATTCCTAATCAAATAAATATACCAGTCAAGCAAGTGTACGAGGGAGTTTCATATATAAAAACCGTTACATCAAATGTAGCACCAGAAAGAGAAATATACTTTTAGAAATCTGCTACACGGAGGGACGACTAACCAGATCTACCTTATGGTGATGATGCTTCTTCAAAGAAACATTGGTAGATGATGTATTTTAAGATTTTTTTGCAACTTTATCATATGCTTTTTCTAATCAATAAAAATTATATAAAAATTTTGTTTCTTTTATTTATACGTCTCTATTAACCTTCTAAGGAGAAAAATATTCTATGGTCGATCTTTGTGACATAAAACCAAATTATTTTTTTAATATTTTATAATACATTTCAACCTATGTTCAATTACTTTTTTTTTTTAGTTTTATAATATGACTCATGAGTTTAATATCATGATAATTAAAGCAGTTTTAAATATATCCTTTATTCTTATAAATTGATAATATAATACTCTTCCTTCATTCATTGGGCATCTTTTTAGTTTTTAAAATCTTATTAAATAAATTTTTCATCCAATTTACTTCAGCATCACCTAAACATTTCTAAACCGGTATAAAAATCTTGTCAGGTCCCATAGTTTTTTCTACTTTCATCTTTTTATAACCTCATTTATTTTAGATGTCCTAATTCTATGAATATATACTATAATTTTGTCCTCAAGGGAGCTAGCAAAGCATTCTAAATTATCTACACGATTTTTATTTAATAATTTATTAAAATAGTAGCTTCATCTTTCATTAATTCTTTTCTCCTTACAAATGAAGAAATTTCTTTTACATTGTTGATTATCAAAATGAACCTCTGCTAATGGCATTTTTAGGTTCTGACAAGAAATACTGCCAATAATCTAGGAATTTATATGAGCTTCTCATTATGGCTGCACGATTGATATTTTCAAATTTCAATGGGCCCAACCAAAAAAACTCATAAATTGATAATGGCATGCAAGGTTATTAGCAGCCTACTTCTAGATCCGTAGAAATTAATCAATATCTTTTGAAATACAGCATGTTTAAATGGCAATAAGACGAAATCCAATTAAATTTGACACAAGAATAAGGAAAAATTCGATTAAAACTTTGAATTGCCAACACAAAAATCGAACAGAAGAGCAGCAAAGTACAAGTGGAGAAGGAAAGTGTCAAATTCCGTGATGGGGGACTGTATATACATAAAACGCCTTGAACAAAAACTTGAAATCTTAATGCAACATCCTTCAGATTCTATCCAGTTTTACACAAACTTGTTAAGAACCTTTCATTGTTATATATAATTGTCCAACAAGATGCAAAATTTCTTGGTTTCTGTGGCATCTCCCTTCATTGCCTTGATAGATGGACAATTCAGCTAGAGACAACTCTAAACACAGATATTGAATGACTTCGTCAGCATTCAGATACGTAGAGAAGTCCTCTAGCCAACCATATATAGAACATGTTTACTTTTATATCCAAAATGCAGCAAAACTACTTAGTAGATTATATACAGAATATGGTGGACTCAAGCATGGTCATTGGCACAACTATTGAATGCAGCAACCTGATAAAATTGAGAAATGACAAAATATCGTGCCACAGAATGAACATGCTGACAAGCTAATTCATGCAATGAGAAAATAAATATAAAAAGATAAAATTAAATATTATACAAAATGGACCTCTTTCAGTTCAGTGCCTGGGAGGGGCTCTCCTTCATGATCACAAGGTTGGCAACTCATCGACTCGTTCCATTTCCCGGTCATTAATAGCTTAGGTTCTTCTGCTGCATTATATACATATCCATCCACTTCATATCGACCAGCCCTGACATTATTAACAACTTCACATAAGATGCAGAACAAAAATTCACTATAAGACTAGAGTATGGTATTTGGACTGCATTATTATATGGAGTATGCAAATGGGGCTTTGACATAGACTTTGCTATTCATTGCTGCAAAGAAAAATTGTGATTCACCATCTTTTCTTCCTTCACTCACTATTTTCTTTTATAGGGAAGCAAAATTATTTGATACGCACAAATCGTGAACAAGTTAAAGCAAGACAACTCAACTCATCTCATCTCATCTCATCTAAGCCTTTTCCTAACTACATGGGGTCGGCTTCCTCCATTCTACTCTATTCAGGACCAAGTGTAACAGAAATGCATATGTTAAGATGAATATTCCAGACAACATCCTAATTGTCAGCTTACATTACTCTTCATTGATGTGCTACATTCTAGTTCTTGTGCAAGAGCTATCAAACTTGAATATTTATTAAATTTAGGACAAGTCACGTGATACCAAGAAACAAGCCATACCCAAACCAACCACAAGGTTGAAAATAGAGCACAACTTTGCCTCCGGTTGTCAAGTTTGTCATAACCATTTCCCCATGTGAGTCAACCCAAGTGCGCCCAAAGATAAGGTTATTAGCCGTTGTGGGAGGGGCACCAAATCCAAGACCACCCCAGACTTCTTAAGTGTCAACCTTGTCCTGCATCATAGTAAAGATATTTTATCAGCAATCATGACATATTAGCGCCAACTTTAATATATCATATTAAATACATTAAATAGAAATTCTAACTATGAAAGATATTGGCAAAAGTTTAAAACTTGAAAATATGAGATAACAATGTCTTTCTGAAGGGTGGAAGGAAAAGATAAATAATACTCACCTTCCAATAGGATATATCTCTACGGAGTTTCCTAAGAATTTGGTTCTCACTTTGGAAGTAATATCATAAATGAAGTGCTCATTCTCAGCATGTGCCACACCAATTGGAGGATGATGACTCACCTACATTCAAAATGGAACAAGACCAATTATAATATTGAATGAATTGCTCAGAAAAGAAAACCACTGTCATTCATCACTTGTACAGCATTATCTTGTGAAGGTACAAATCAGAAATGAAAAGTTATAACCCATCTACATAATAATTGCCGTGATGTAGGATATCTGCAAACAGAGCAGAGGAAAAAAAGCAAAAAAATCCAGAAAAGAACAGAATAACAAAACAAAGAAGTAAAAAAGCAATATACCTGCTCTGCAATGAATGTAACACCACCATGATTGACCATTTCATATGTCTCTCCAAGGATTGGATTAAAAGGCTTCCATGTACGCTGAAAGGCATAGTAAATGGATATTGCCCATGAAGCTGCAAAGGATAGCCAGAATTCTGTTGTGTCAAACACCCAACACATGTAGAGAATAAAAAGAAGCAGAAATGTGCACTTACAAGTATAGACAAGCCGCATGTAAGGATCTTCACATTCATCTGCCATATCTAACAGGTAAGAGTACTCCATTATCTGTGACAAAAATCACAAAATTTATTATGATTTGTGCATAATCATCAGCATTGTATAATAACATCCACTGACACAACTGGCATGAAGGCCAACGATGCAAGGAACATAACAAAACACCTGCCCTTTGGTCAAAATTTGACAGGAGAACAGACATATCTAAACTTAGCAAGGCAGATATACAGTTTACAAAATGGACCCCCTTCTTTTCTGGCAGAATTTAGAATGGTAACGTGGATGAATAATAAAATTGGAAAGAAAGGGTGAGGAATAAGTGAATTGGACAAAGCATGTAAATTGCATAAAAAAAGGATAATGTGGTGGAGAGTCAATTGCAGCAGGATGGGTATGAGATATGAAAATTCAAGGAGGCTCTAATAGGGAGAGAAATTATTCTTCGTCTTGATGGTGTCAAAAAATGGGGAGTGGAAGAATAAGTAACAGCACTGTAAGCAGTGGTGATGATGTGAAACAAATTCGAGGGTGCCAAAATAGGTTGCAAAACTGGTGGTTGTATTCCTCTTCCAGTTGGAGCAGGCTCCAGGTTCAAACCTTGCAAAGTATTTCCCCAAATGTTTGGAATGGTTGGCAGTTTCCCCACTGTTATTCTCAAAAACTTGCAGTTATGGTAAATGCAACCCCTTGTAGATATGGTCAACATAATAATAACATTCAGCACAAGTATTACATAATACTTCAGAGTCTCTTCAACAAGCTACCAGTGGCATACATGTTTAACACTTTAAGTAATGCTACAAGCATAAAAAATTAGTAAAGAATACTTCATAAAGCCAACTCAAATAGTTAAAAGAACACCTAACCATTATAGCTACGGTCAACCTAATAATAAAATTCAGCACAAGTATTAAGTAATGCTACAGAATGTCTTCAATGAGCTACCAGTGGCATACATGTTTAACATGTATGTTTTTCTTACACACTTATAGATTCTGTTAGTAGATAACTCAGAAATACTCACTTAAAATTAAAATCTAACTATTTAAATCCCCATAAATGACTATCAGAGTACTTGTTCTTTGCTTATTAACCTATATAACCAAACTAATATTGAGCCAAATTTATCTGAGGAATATTTTTCAATTCGTTGGTTTCAAAGAATAGAAGAATCATTTTGGGAAAATAGTGGGGAAGGCCTTATTATTTCACAAAATTTTACAAAGATTTTCTTGCTTTTCTTGAACCAGTAATAATCTATAAGATCCCTAAGATTTTCAAAGTCAACTGTCAGGTTCTCACGAGTCCCATTAAAAAAAGGCAACAAGGCATTTTGTCTATTTTTTTGTTTTAGAGAGTTGAGGCTTCAAAAATTTTACCTTCATATGGAACCTTTTGTTGACTGCTTATATTTGTACTGCAAATTTTCATGTAGACTATTTATCATATCATACTCCCTTGACTATGGCCTTCAAATATAATGATTTATAATAATTCAGCTTTAATTTGGATTAATCAATAAATTAAAAAAAATTAAAATTTGTTCTGAGTTTCTGCTCTCCATTATACAGTTCTCTAATGTTGTAGTAGCAGTTCTGAGCAAGTCTAACCAAATTGAACATAAAGACCTAGCCTAGCACCAGTGTCCTGAACCAACTAGTTAGAGTCCAAGTAACAAAGATAACGAAGATGAGAGGAGAAATATAACAATTACAATTTAGGAGGATGCGATATAGATTCTAACAACCATGGACAAATAACAAGCTTTTTCACCCAAGTTCATCATAAGGCTAGCCATTTCACATCATTTTCAAAACAATAAAACTCTTGTCAGATAAAAACCTAATACTTCTCTATAATTCATTTCTCTAGCTTCTCTGAAATATTTGTGAAAGTTGTTGGCTGTTACCAAGCACACAGATGACCATGAACAAGAGGCGCTCAAATGTCAACTTTGCAACATTTAGCTTTCCCCCATGATGAAATCGTACCCCCTGATTTGGAGTCTCTAAAATATTTTTCAACTGCTAAATAATTGGATCTCGCATTTTAAACTCAATGATGATTTTCATTCATAAAAAGATATGGATAAATCAGTCCTATGACTATGTTAAGGTGATACCATATTGCATGTGATGACTAACGAACAATAAAAGTGAGCAATCTTGTACCCAGATAATGACCAATGACGCAGAATTATGATTGCATATCATGAACTGAATAAAGCAATACTTTGTTAAAAAATAAATCCCTAAACTAACAGCAGGGTTGCAAAACTTTTAGTGACAGATCTTCTCTTGTGACAAATTAAAATACCTTTCAGCACATACCTCTGCCATTTTTTGAAGCACCGTCATTGGCTCACAAATAATGACGGAAGTGTCACCATTGATGTAATATCTGACCCTATGTACTTTTGCATCAACTTCCAATAACTATCCCGATCCTGCCATTAACAGAAAGAGATTAAAAAACACTGAATCAGTACAGGTTTCAAATTATTGACATAAAGTACAACAAGGTTATGGAGTAAGGAAACAACATCCAACAAACAATATAATTTGATCAACAATCTTACACATGTATATGATAGAATTGACCAAATCATTTCTAGAACTAAGTTAATAACATGTTCGAGAAGCTCTTCAAAAGGAAACCCAAAGAATAAACCTTACTTTACCTAACTAATGGTGCTTAGAAGAATACTAGTTAAGTTTATGTGAAAATTATCTTTTGACACCCCTCAGCTCGACCCATGTTGCGCATACATCCCATGTCGTTTAAAAATTTTCAATTGCATCCTCCAAGCACCTTTTTGTTGCAATCTACTGCCTCTGTCCATTTCCCCATGGCATAGTTGACGGCCATCTGTAAATGACCAAAATGGCCCCACCACTATCGTCCTTCTCTCTTCTTCCTCACTCTCCTCTCTTTTCCTATTTTTCTTCTCTAGAGAGAAGCATTTCACCTCCACCTTTCACTTTAGCTCATGAAGCACAATGCTCACTATGGTGGCCAAGCCAACCTCATCTTCTCCTAGGTCTCTACCACATTGCCAACCACAATGCAAAGTTGGACCTACAAAAATGACTTCCTTGCCATGCCCAAGTGAGATTTATTACTTAGATGTGGTAATGGCTATCAAATATCATTTCCTACTTCAACGTACGAGACATCCCATGTGAGAAACGGGACTGATGATGCAAGTTGGTACTATGAGTTTTGTGTCTTTTCTCAAATAGGACGAGGTGAGACATAGAAGAGATGTCGTCCTAATTGCTTACGGACTTCAATTTTAGATGGTTTGTCGTTCATGTTTAGATCTATGTACAATGATGAGAAATTGTGTTACAATTTAAGAAGGTATAGCACACATACATTGAGCAGCTCAATGGAGATGCTAATTGCCAAACATTTTTTGAGCTATCATAGGCATCAAGGGAGAGGTTGAGCATGTCTATAATTAGGGATGGCAATGGGGATGGGCAAACTTGATCCTTGCAGAGAACAACACCATCAGAAGTGGGTTTAGAAGACTTAAATGGAGATGGGGAGAACTTTTGAAAATCCACCAAGTTTGAGGATAAGGATTGGGATCTCTACCTTTAAACCCACCCCCAAGAACCAGTCATTCTTCCCAAATGATAATAGCTACAGTTATGTAAATTTGAGCCTCCTATTGTACTCTAAATGGTCAGTTTAGGCTCCTAAATTTAGACATTTTTATGTATTTTAAATGTTCACCGGTTTATAATAAATTTTTGACTTCAAATGAGCTGGAGCCCAAAACTAAGAGCCAATTTTGAAAAAAAGGGGATTGGAAAATCTCCATGGATAATGAGGAACCACAGAAGTGGAGATAGAGAATATACCCTCTACACAAAATCCATCCCATTGCCATCACTATCCACAATAGCAGTGGGAAGATGACTTCCCTCTTCTATTCTTTCCTTTCACTTTAGATACCAAGAGCATTTTAGTATATTCACATATTTTAAGACTCAAGAGATAGTCACATGAGTCTTTTAGGTTTAACGAAGCTGGATAAAAGTACCATATTGAATTACTTAAGTCACTTGAAGTACTTGACTAAAAATTTTAGGGTGCATGTGCAGCATGAGAAAAACTGAGGCGGTCAAAAAATAGTTTGCCCTAATCTTTTATATATTATATAATTTAGACATCCTTAATTATATATAAGACATTCTAAAGAAGAACAGGAGGAAAATGCAAAGCTGATGTTTGCACATAATAAAAAAGATCGAGACATTTCTCTAGAAAAGCAAAGGAAACTAGATGGAACTTTCAAAGGCTATTTGCACGAGCAGAATCCAACCAAAACCAAAAGAACATCAAAACTTTCATGAACAATGATAACAAAGATAGTACATTCTGGAGGAGATTAACAGTTAAATCTCTAATGAAGTTTGCTAAAAACAATGAAAAAAATAAACCCAAATGAAACAATAAGAAAGTTGATGGAAAGTACACCTCATGCTTCCATCTTCCTCTGTGAGCTTCAGCCTCTGCATCATCTGTGCCTCCTTCTGGGTTTATAACTTCAAGTCCTTCATAACCCAATAACCTGAGATATAAAAATAAATCACTTGATATTTCTCATTTGTGGTATCAAATAAATCAAGTTAGTCGTGACTAATAAATAAATCAAGTTATTTGAAAAAAAATGCTCAATGCTCAAATAAGTGATTTGAGTATGTGAAGTCAACTATCACTAGAATGTTGCATAAAATCAGCACAAGCTGAGGGGGAGAAAAGGACATAATGTCAACCATAGTTATGGAGAAATGGTTTTCCCACTTTCCTAGGAGTTTCACAGGAAACCAAATCTGGAAACAAATTCGATTTGACAAAGATACATTGCTCCAAAATGCATATCAAGTGTCTAGGGAAACTTTGCAAGAAAAAAGAGACGAAAATTCACTAGAAAAAGAACTCTGAGCACATAAGAAAAACCACTCTCCTATTATGGTATGTCACACCAGTTTTGTCCCTATTTCTTATACAAAAAATGAATAATAACAAATATAATCATTAAAAAGGATGGATTTCTATATTCTAAATTTGCAAGTACTATTAAATCACCCCATGTTTGAGGTACTAATGTGAATTCAACGAAAATTAGTTCTTTATAGCATTTTTTTTCATGAGATATTTTATATCTTGGTGTGTATTACTTTTTTTTCGGATCATGTTTCCCATTTCCCAGATTAGGAGGCTTTTCTGAACCACATTTGCTGTCTCACTTTATTAATGTTTCTTGCATCAGTTTCACCCCTTGGAAATGATGATGCTAATAACAAGCAATAATAACAACAAACAACACAACATACTACAAGCCAAAAAATAGTCCTACCGTCAATGAACCCCAATTACCATTATTTTGGTGGAACTTAGATATGCACAAATATGTACCTATCATGCACACATGATGTGATATGGGAGAAAGCAACCCACCAATCATAGTATGGACGCTTTTCAACCATAACTGTTGTGACATTATGTATATGATATGTAAAAACAATGCCATTGTGAGATTAAATATATGATATGTAGAAACAATTAGATAAAATAAACAGCCTGCAGTAAATCATGATATTCAACATCTTCAAAATCAAGAAGTTTTATACACACACACACTAAGCCTTGGCATTTGCCACACATGCATCTAACAATCACAGAATGGGTACTTTTCATAAACAAGATAGATTGCTCAACTTCAATTCATGGTTTGGACGTATCCAAATCCACAATTGTGGTTCATATGCATCTTATGATGTTTGATCATCCCGTAGTCTGGATTTTCGACTCATATAGGCAACTATAACAAAACACCCTTTGCAGTCCAAGGCAAGTTTGCCGACCATCCAGAGTGTCCATGGCTTTGCTAGTTTATAAATATTTGTTCTTCTAAGGTTCTACCGTCAGGGTTCTCTTGTGCCGATCTCATTCTATTCTGTTATTTCACTTTCACTATGACGACACAAACAAAGCAAACAAGTCCCAGGAAAAAAAAAAAGGTCAAATATCACACAGATCTCATAAAACAGAAAACCAGCTAAAAGGTTAAAACAAGGATCGGAAAAAGGTGGTTCTATCAAGATTTTTTTTCCCTTTTTTTGTTGGAGGGAAGGGAACTGGAAGAAAAGTAAAGGGGGAAAAAAACTGATTTTAGTGCGCTTGAAAAGTCCTAGCTCTTCTATCATCAAATAATTAATTGACGACAAGCAAAATCACTGAAAGTTTTTAGGGATTCTATATTTAATCGAGGTTTGACTGCAGTCAAAACCCATCCTGACCCCAAATATAAGAGCTATGGTTTCAAAGGCAAACTTCTTGAAAACAATAAAAGGCTCGCCAATTTCATGGCGTTTGGAAAGTCAAACTCTTGTATTGCCAGATAAAAACTAACATCAAGCTTTTTGCTTGCCTTAAGATCTCATAATACTAATCTCAAAAATAAGAATTAGGGTTTCAAAAGGCAACATTAAAACCCCAGAGCTTCCCCACACTAATAAAAGAAGCCACGACCAAACTTAATTTTTTTTAAAAAAAAAAAACTATAAAGAATCAGATATGAAGCTCTGCGTACCCATTGACCGACTTCTGCACCGCGCTCCCCCAAGCCCTCACACTTGCGGAGATCGCCGAGAAGAACCCACCGCCGGTCACTGGCTTCTCATCTTTCGAGTCCATATCCGGAAACCCTGAGTCCAATAAAAATCTCCCAATCCCAAACTAAAAACCGAAGAAAAACAGCAATCGGACAATCAAGAAGAATTCCCTCGGCGAGCCCTCCAAACGCGGAACCCCAATTCTCCGATAAATACCACGAAGAGATAAAAGCGAGAGAGACGGATGTAAGAAAACCTTCGCGCTTCCGCTGTTTGACGGGCGGCGGAGGCTATTTCTACGCGTGGAAGTTTTTTCTTTTTTCAACGAAAAAAATCGAGAAGCCAGAAACTTCGCGTGGAGGTCATCGACGCAGACCGCCGCGTTGAAAAGACTCACCCACTCGCCTCCATCACGCGAGCGCTCGGGAGACCTTACGCCTCCTCTTACCATTTACCAATTAAAAAAAAAAATCTCCCAATTTTCATGCATTCTTGTTATTTTAAAAATATCAATAATATCTTTTAAATCATCATTCGTTGCATCTCTTCCGTTGCATTGCGATCATCGGTCGCGATCGTCGGGAGGCGTCATCGAATGGGATCGTTCGTCAGCACACCTCTGTTCCTTGGCGCGTATATATTAAAGCACCAGAGGAGCGGGGTACGTGGCAGCTTGGGAAAGATTAAGAAACCGTTACAAGCGTCCAAGTTTTGATGGTATTATTCTCGGCAATAGCATACCGACATTTAAATTTAAACCAAATATAAGTAATTTTACATATAGACCCTCGTAGAATTCTAATTCAACTCTATCCGACGAAATGTCAAGCTTTTCACGGTAGGATATTCGAGATGCTAGCGAGAGAACAGACTGCCTTCGCCCCTGTTCGGAACCCTAGAACGTCGTGGACTTCGCGAATTCGGACCATGAAGAGGGGTTAGCGATCGGATTTGGAGCAAGAAGAAGAGACAAGTTCCATCTTCGATCCCACTCGAGCTCCCCCACATCATGAAAAAGAGTAAACCGGCGAAGTATCAATCTCAGCTGCAGAACGGCCACGTTCTTCCCTTCGAATTCGCCAAATTGCTAGATCCGGAGGCTTCTTGGGACAAGCTGTGCAATCCATTGCGATCTCCGCTCTGTCACCTGGTTTTTTGATGCGGGAATTTAGGAACTACAAGCGAAGATTTAGGATTCTTGTTCCACAATTTGGTTCCATTATAAAGATTGGATTTTAGCTTCTTTATTGTTTGTTTTGATGATTATTTTGGTGTTGGTATTGTAATTTGATTCAGGATCAGTTGGGTGATGTTCTGCATTGGATCCGGCAAGTGTTGGGCCTCGCGTGTGGATTGCTGTGGGGTGCGATCCCTCTAATTGGCGCGACATGGATTCTTGTGTAAGTTCTCTAGGTCAGCAATCTTTTTCCCCTTTTATTCATGCTTGACTCATTTGTCAACATATCATCGTATGTTGAGATTCCTTGGGTTATATTTGTACCCTAGAGATGAATGATATTGGACGCTATATGCCTTTGATTATGCTATACTCTGATGCGTTGGTTCGTTAACAGCTGACATTTGTGAAATTGAGTTGATCAGGCTTGGTAGAATCCCAATTCTTTGGACCATGTCTGTGAGGTTATTTTATTTCATTAGCTTGTCTTCCTATTGTTTTCTCTTTATTGCTTTTGTTTTTGTAGGTTCTTAAGTTATGTAATTATCATTGCTGTTACTAGACAACCATGTCAAGTAGGGGGCCTGAGTAGTGGGAAAAGTTAATCATTTGAATTATCTGCTTAGGTGGACTAATATTAGTTATAAAAGGGTGATTTGTGGTTCATTACTAACGTCTTGATTATCTATTCACATGAGGTTGTCCTGTTACTCTTAAAATCTCAAATGGTTCAAATTGTTGCTAGTTTGATTCACCAATAAGCAAAAATTATGATAAACAGCATACCCTATCTCATTTATTTGGAGCTGGCTTTGAGGGGCATATTCTTTGTAAGGCTCTATAGCCACTAATGCTATTTGAAAAGCACACTCTCTTTGAATAGCCTAGGGAGTGAGAAGTGGGTGAATTTGCCTTTATAAATTTTTTTTCTATATTTTCTCCTTCTCTCCTGCCAAGAGAGTGAAATTTGAGGGTAAGTTTCTATATATCTTGTTTTTGGTTTGTTCTTTGACTATAATAGCCATGATTTCAGATCTCAACAAAACGTCCTGTAGGATATTGGGATGGATTGCTGTCCTTAATGTTGGGATGAGACTATTTTGTTGTTGTTGGAGCATTGCAATCAGTGCAACTTAAGAAACTTTTTGTCTTAGGTGTTAAGATAGGATAGGATGAACAGAAATAATTAAAAAAGATATAACTATTTATAATTTGAATGTCGACTTAGTCTTGAATAGAGTAGAGTGGAGGAAGCAGATTCATGTAGCCAACCCCATGTAGTTGGTAAAAGGCTTAGATGAGTTGAGTTGAGCTGAGTTGTTAAGATAGGATAAGATGGCAGCTCATCTCATTTCAAAGAAAAATTGGGATCACTCTTTTCTATGAGATTTAAAACCTTGGTTATAAGAGCCTATGGTGAAAATGACAATCATGAACCTTCAAAATTTATGCTCCTTTGTGCAGAAACCAATCTTATATAGATGTTTAGTTGATTAAGACAAAGGCATGGTTGAGGTCTTTCTGGTTTCTTAGTTGAGTAGAAGGTCTATTTGATACACTAGTGTTCTTAAGATGGTCTCAACTTATGTTGTACTTGCCAAATTAATTAAATGTAGGGATTAGTGATCCGTCAGAATGTTCAATGGCTTGAATAGATCTCTTTCTAATTATTGTTTTGGAGGATGGACGATGAGGTAGTGATTTTTTTTTGTGAAGAACTTATAGAAGAATATGCCTTTTTTGGTAGATAGAGATAGAGTTCAGGATGAGAGCTTTTAGCTCAATATTTTGCAATTTGGGAGGGCATCAGCAATCTCAAGAGGTGGAGAGTTTCTGAGTTGATATGAGGTTTCATGTGAAACAGGTGACTGTGTCAGAATTTCTAAGGACATTTAGTTCAGGATTTGATGGTCAATAATCAACTTGTATGACAAGCAGTTACAGGAATTTACACCATGCTTGCTAATCTGACATCCACCATATTCATCAAGTTCAAATGTCATGGGAACCAGCTGAGAGATTAGTTTTCTTTATCTTATTGGATTTTGTTTTAGTTACTGCAGTTGCAGGGGGTTGTAAAGTTGCCATCTTAAATTAATTTAGATCTTTAGTTAATTACAAAGTTCAAGCACAGATTCAAAGAAATGACATACTCTGTCATGGGAAATGTTCCTTTTCTGTGTAAAAATAAAATCCAGCGCTGCTGCTTTGTTAGCATCCATGTGCTTCTTGCTGCAAACATTTTATCCCTTATTGATCTTTACTTTCTCATTGTGGGAGATGTTATAAGTGAGATGACTGGAGTTGACTCCGTTGCAGCTCCCTTTTGTAAAAATTGACAGATGGAGTGTCCGGGGCACTATCACTCATGCCTTATGGTGGGAAATTTAGAGGAATAGGAATTAAAGAGTTTCCTAGATGAAGGCCTTAGAAATGGAAAAGATGTGATCGAACTTCAAGTTCATCTGTGGCCTTTAAAAGTAATTAGATCAAGGACTAGTGAGGGGTTTTGATTCGATTCAAAGAATGTCAAGTTGTTCACTCAATGCTCTAATCTTGAAAGTATATTGTTGGATCA
The DNA here is from genome assembly GCA_900491605.1 of Calamus simplicifolius. NCBI lineage: Eukaryota > Viridiplantae > Streptophyta > Magnoliopsida > Arecales > Arecaceae > Calamus > Calamus simplicifolius. Next base: position 182,070 of record UESW01004488.1, read on the forward strand.
TATTTGGTGGGCTATGAACAAAGACGAAGGCCCGAGTAGCAGTACCTGTCCTGGTCTAGTCATGTGGAGTAAAACATTGAGATGGATTAGGATGGATGGGGGTGGACCGGTATGGCCATTGATGACAAGAATGAAAAAGAAAAAGCAAAGAAAAAAATATTGTGGAATTCCAGGCCATCACGTGTCGGGGTGCAACTATTTCGGTCCAAGTGTAAATCAGTGTCCCAAGGGCATCCCGGGTACTGTTCTCCTGCCAAAATAGTGTACTACCATAAAATGCACTGGCATTTGGATCCTTGCTGACAACTTTATATTTACTCATCTTGAATGTGTTTTCTGAGCATTGTTTCATTTTCTCGATCAGGGTTTCAAATGGTGATGCATTTTCTGCATGTAACTTGAGTTTTGTGTCCATCATTATTGCACTCTTCTTGTAAACAATTTGATACAGAGATGTACATCCTGCCCATTGCTCCTTCCCCCCTCCTAACCCTTCTTTTCCCGCACAAAATTGGTGAGCGATCAGCTGGAATGCCTTTTCTGCCCTATAAAGATGAAGATTGATTATGTAATTTTTAATTGCTGTGTGTGTATAATTATCAAATATGTAGCCTTTCTGATTAAAATGTTTCTTTTTTAAGCTGTTCAACTTTCATATTAAGATTTGAGCTCATTAATGGTTATTAGGTCTCCATCACTGATAACAATGCTCATTCACCATATTCCTAAGAATATTAACAAGCTAAAGTGAAAAGAATTCCTACTTGGCCTTTGGTTGCTTCTTCTATATTTTCAAAAGGATGCTACTAATTCTACGACGCACACACACAAGAGGAAAAAGAAAAAAGATGCTACTGGAACTGCTAGTTTCAGTTCCTATGGCATCGTACCAATTAAGTTCGCTTGCTTAGTGCATGCTATTTGTTTTGCTTCATACAATTCTTGTGGAATTTGCAATTTAACTTTCTTAACTTGGTCAAGGGCGACATTCTGTCTTTGCATTGATGTGATATCTTTCTTACAGGTATAGCATGAACAAAATGCAACAAGTTTATTTTGGTCTTTGTAATTACTAGGAGCTTTTATTGATGCATTTCTCAATTATTGCTCTCTATGTCCAGATTCTTGGTGCTATCTTCTGGCATCATCTATGGATACTATGAACATATTCTGAAGATTGATGAGGAAGAATATGGAGGCCATGCAGCTTTGCTTCAAGAAGGGCTCTTTGCCTCATCGACCCTTTTTCTGGTAAAATCTCTTATCTATCCTTCTTCAAGTGTCACAAGGAAGAATGTCCACCTTACCACATGCACTAGCTCACCATGTTTTTGGATTCAGCTGGTTCTGAAATAATGTTCATAACATTGTCCTGATATGTGACCTCCATTAGATTATTTTCTTGGTTCATTCGACTTGGTGTTTTGCTTGCGAGCCTTTATATAACTCTTACATTTGTGCACCCTGGATCCACTGATTTTGTTTCTTGCGTACCTGTGACTAAGAACTTTCTCATTCTTTGGATTGCAGCTTGCCTGGATTTTCGTATGCAGCTTGGCACATTTCTGATGGGCTATTGTCGCTTGACTGGAGAATGATTTCCCGGATGGGTTTCCTAATTATGTTGCATTTTGAGCAACAAATGCAGATCTGTTGAACTATATATGAAGTTGCACGTAATTATTTTTCTTTTAGAACAATGAAAGAGAAATGCACTGGGGGCGTTAGTATTGATTGGCCCCAAGTTCTTCAACAACAACATCCCCCGGAGATGCCCTCTTGTTATTTCTATCCAATTCAAATTTGGATACTTGACACGTAAAGTGAGTCCACAATCCGAGTGCAGTAACAAATAATTTTATTTTGCTTGCTTGTTTGCTGAGCCACTTGCTGCTGATATGCGTTCCATAATATGGCTTCCTAGCCTTATTCCAATGAAGGGCCCGTCACATATTCAATGTCTTGCATGTCCAATAGGCTTCCAATAGGCTTATTCCCATGACGACAGAGCTGGGGGTGGATATATTAATAATACTTAAAAAAGTATTAAAATATATATTATTTTTAAATTCTTTGATTAAATATATTTTAACAATCATTAATGGTAAGTTAATAAATCATTCTATTTAAGGTTATGGATATGAAAAAAACATGGAGATTGCATCTACATGGCAAAAAAAAAAAAAAAATGAAGGAAAAAATTTATTATTTTTTACCATCCACTCTTGATAGTTGATGCCTACATAGCATTATCTCAACATTTTTTTTCACCCATCATACTAAATAAAATGGTCCATCAAACCATCACTGATGGTTAAAAAAAAAATACTTAATTAAATAAATTTTATAAGTTAATATGTTTAATTAAAAAATAAAAAAATTAATAAATATATGTACTTGTGGTGTGATTAATTTTCTTTTTAAAATTATCATTGTTCTTCAGGGCCTAATGCAAGTTCAGCTAACACAAAGCTCGTGGTAATGAATGCGAAAGTGACCATGTCTCAAACCTGACCTTTTCTTAGAAAAGGAATATCGAAAACAGCATTTGGTTGGCCGGCTAACAAGATCATTGAAGCCTCCCACCATATTTTTTGTGCTAGCATTCATGGGCCTCTTTAGTTTAATTGGCAGCTGCTGCCTTGCTACTCGTGAGAATAAGTTAGAAATCAACTGGTAAATGGTAATATCCTGTACCACTTGGTGCCCGTTTGTTATTTTTTCTAATTTTTTTTAATTCAATAGAAAGAGAGTAGAGAGAGAGAGAGAGAGAGAGAGAGAACAAATAAATAAAATCTTTCCCATAATTTTTAATTTTTAAGTAGAAGGAAAAGAAATTTATGTTGATCTCATGGATAATTTTTTTTTTTCCTCTCCTTCAAGAAAAGAAAGTAGAGTTGGGTACTGGGCGCCCGGCATGGCACGGCCCAGTATAAAGGAGTTGTGCCTAGCTTGAAAAGTCCAACCTGCAGACCAAGCTCGACACGACCCGTCCTGGGCCTGGGCTGGCACGGCCTAGCCATACTAGGCTCGACACAGTACGCGTGCCAGCCTAGCATGGCCCATCAGGGCCTGGGCACGGCTCACAAAGGCCTGATTAAAAGAAAATTAAGTAAAAAAATAATTTTTTAATAAATTAAAAAATTATTGAGAACAAAAGATTTTATTAATATGAAGTCATCTTAATGGTGAAAGGTTTAGCATAGACTTCTATCAGTTTATTAATTTAAAATTAAATGATATGAAGAAAGGGAAGCTAGGCCTGACCTTTAGAATACAATAAGAAAAAAATAAAAATATCTTAATTTAATAATTAAAAAATTAAAAATATATAATTAAAATGGTCAATATTCTCGACGAAAACTAGTCGCATGAAACTTACTTACTGTTGAGGTTCATGATTCTATGGGGTCAATAGCCCAATTATGGTTCAATTTTTGACGTTAATTAACAAGACCTTTTTTTTTTCCAAAGAATTGCTGCATGGCAATAAAATCTCTTATCCAAGCTTTAAGTTGGCACTTAAGGCATGTCAGCAGGATTGATTTTCTGACTTGCTAACATAAGTTAGGACTTCCATCCATTTGGCTCTCCAAAGTGTGGATCTGTCAACAGATGATCATGGGCACTGCCAAACTTGTCACGTATGCTATCATGTCATGGTGCTTCTTAAAGCTCACAATATTCTTATCAAAAGCTTGACAGATGGGCACGGTGTCAGCATTCCATGGGGTTTATCTAAGCTTTATCCCTCTTCATCGCCTTTACCTATTCAGATTTTGAACATGAAGTAAACATCCAAACATCTCTTCGTATACAGTCCAGTCCCCTCTTTTTCGTCCACTATCCTCAAAGTCTTCTGCCATGATGGGTTGTCCTTGGAGCATCCCATTGCCAACCTTATCTGTCCCATTGAGATCTAAGATGTGTCAAATCTAATGCCTGGTCACCCTTGTGCTGTGATCTTTCATAACAACTAGTGGGTTTGGAATACGCTATGCCTGCGCACGCTCAATCTTGTCTTAGTGTGTAAAAAAAAAAAAACTGTTTAAAAGATGATATTTTGTAGTGTAGTTTGGCAGGAAAGGAAATGCATTGAATCAGAAGTGGGTGTTCATATTTTCAGTAGGAAAATGAGCGGTAATTACATTGAACACCTGTGGGCTAAATATTTTACCTTGTAACTTGGAGACGGTTAAAATTTCTGTTCATTGGACATAGCTATTGGATTGGCTTATGATTTTGTTTTGACAGACTAGTTAATTTTAGGCATTGTATGCTGAATCATTCCAAGGCAATCTGAACCAAGATGGTTCGATCTTTCGATTTCGTACAGAAGGCAAACCACTCCAAATCATTCAGTTTGGTCTGATTCAAGGCAGTTCAGGGATTGGAACTCCCTGATCCACCTAATCGGTATGGCACTAATTTAGCACGATACAGTCCATACTGCTCTGCATTAGTCCAGTACTAAAATGATATCGGTTTCTAGTATGGTGAACCTTGATTTAAGCATTCTCTTTGAACTGTACCAACACATCTATCTTTCCAGACATGCTTCTAAAAGGTTATGGTTTCTAAGCTTTTAGTTTTGGAACATTTATACATGTCTTACAGAGGTTGATATTATTTTCACGAGCCTGATTGATTTCAGATGGGATCATCTGAAGAGGCCATAGAAATAAATATCTTGGAGAGACGCTTGTTGTCAGGTTCAACTTCAAATGAGTATGCTGATGCTGATGATGATGCAGTTCTCTATGGTGAATTATTGGAGGATAACTATGTCAAATATCAAACAGCTTAGTGGATTCTATATTCCTTACTTCTGATTTTGGCATGGGGGATAGGGGTATTCATGCTGCTTTACCTGCCATTATTTCTTTGAAGACACATATTGCAGAAGGATTTTTCAGCCTAGGAAGCTATACATGACTACCAATGCTATTATTTACAAGGTAAAATCAAAAAATTGTAAGTGCTTAAAAAGTGGACTAATGGAGTTTATTATTATTATTATTATTATTATATTATTAAACCTTTCATGTATATATTGTTGATTTTTTTCCATTAAGCGTATCGGTTAGTTACAATTAAGGTGGTCCTATATTCTGATCTTAAGGGATTGCGTGAATTCAAATTTTGAATTCACGATTGAGATAAGAATCCCTCAACCATATCCGTTTAAAGCGGCGCCCTCTGTGATAGACAGATAAGGCATACAGGTTTATAAAATGGGTAGGTCTCTGCGCCTGGTTTCATCGAGAGAGAAAGTTTACACCATCGCTGAAAGAGACCGCAAGGCGTGGAAGATCCTTACCTCATCTAGAAGAAAATCAACAGCAATGGCTGGAGGTATTTATCGATCTTTTTTTAATTAATTAGGATAATATATTGGTCCCATATTTATCCGCATATATGATAGGGATCAATATATTTAATTTCAGTCTATCATTTGGTATCAGAGCGTATAAAATAATACTCTGCCTTAATTATTAAGATAGGATTGTTTTCCTTAATATACGGATCTGATAAAATCTATGAAACAATCTTTATATGATTTATTTGATAAGAGGGATAAGGTATTCTTGATCTCTATTTCTCTCGCTTAGGGATAGTCCAAAGGGAGGCTACTGGTAGTACCCTGGATTATTTGACCCAACGAGCGTACGGTAGGGATATTAGGGACGTACCAATAAGGGAGGCTGTTGTAGTACCTTGGTGCGTTTGACCTAACTACCTGCGTACCGGAAGAGTTAATAGGTCATCAAGAATCATCTGAAAGGGCATTAGATCTTATGTACTCTTAATATTTAGTTTATTTAATTCAGTTTTATTTAAGAGATTGAGTAAGATTTATGCCATGCACATGCATTTATCTATTCGCTCACCCTTTTGGATATAGTTTAAATAAAAGATAAATCCAAATATCTCATCATTAAATCACCATGAGATAAGGAAGCATCAGTTTTCTTACTTTGGATATGTGCACAGAATGAGGACGGATAAAAAAAAAAAACTCCTCTTAGAAAAACATGCAGGATATTAAAAAAAAAAAATGGCTGGGCAGCGGCATTTAGAATTAAAAAAAAATCAAGCGCTGGCCAAGCCAGCGCTTGGGCCAAGCGTTGGCCAGCAGCTGGCTGGCCCAGCGCTTGGGCCAGGCGCTGCATGGCCCAGCGGCCTGGGCCAGGCCAGCAGCTGGCTGGCCTAGCGCTTGGGCCAGGCGTTGGCTGACCCAGCGCCTGGGCCAACCGCTGGCCAGGCCTGGGTCTAGCGCCTAGCCAGATTGGCCCATTGCATGGCCCAGTAATCAGGGCTGGCCCACTGCCTGGCTAGCTTAGCCATCTGGACCAGCAATCAGGTTGGACCATGTGCACAGCAGTTTGAATCAGCCATAAAGCTGGGCCATGTGCCCAGCTTGAATTGCAGCAGGCTGGATTGCAGCAGTCCAAGCACATCTGATCCAAAATTTTTTTGAGGTGATTGAGAGATTTTTTGGTTAAATTTAAACTATTAGAATTGGGTGAGGATGACGGGCTGTTGGCTCGTTCATTAAGTGGTTGGACCATTAGTCTGGCCTATTTATGTTCAATTATATTTAGAATTTGTGTGTATAAATTTTGTGAATTATGCATGCATCTTAAGTGACATAATAATGTCTAAGTGATAAATACATTGAATAATTGAGGAGTAGCCACAACATCCTTAATTATAAAATTGTATAATAAAGTTAGTAAATCACATAAATAATAGACATTAATTGTAATTAATTATATAATATATAAATTTATTCCACAGGAATTTTTGTTATATTTATATAATTAATTAGGATAAAATATCAAATTATATTTTTCTAATCTACCCACAGGAATTAGAAAGAAGGAATATAATTTGATAGATTTATCATACAGACTTAAGTGAATCTAATTGAATTAAAGCTTTAGCCACAGGCAAGTTTTATGTCAGTAGATTCACTGTTTTATATTTATATAATTAATTAAGATAAAATATCAAATTATATTTTTCTAATCTACCCACAGGAATTAGAAAGAATGAACATAATTTGATAGTTTTATCATACAGACTTAAGTGAATCTAATTAGAGCTTTAGCCCACAGGTAAGTTTTATGTCAGTAGATTCACTGGTTTCTAATGCATAATTTACATTGGTAAAGCATTTTATTAGCCTCAATTTTTTGATAATAAAGCATGTTTAAATTTTGCAGTTATGCAACCTGTAAATTTCTCTGAAATAAAATGTGACATACCTGAATTAAGGGGTGAACTATAAGGTTTGGAAGGAGAGAATTCTCCTTCATCTGGGTTGGATGGACATTGATTATGCTATAAGGAAGGATGAACCACCTTCAGTAACTCAGACCAGCACTCCTAATAAGATTGCAATTTATGAACGTTGGGAGCGATCCAATCGCTTGAGTACAATGTTCATAAAGACAAAAATCTCTGTTGGTATACGTGGTTCAGTTGATAAGTATGAAAATGTCAGGGAGCTACTAAAGGCCATTGATGAGCAATTTAGTACTTCAGATAAAGCTCTTGCCAGTACCCTAATATTGAAGTTGTCATCCCTGAGGCTCACTGGAGTGAGAGGTGTGCGTGAGCACATTATGCAAATGAGGGACATTGCAGCTCAACTGAAGACTCTTGAGGTTGAAATGTCTGAGTCCTTTCTGGTGCACTATATTTTAAATACACTTCCACAGCAGTATGGACCATTTAAGATATCTTATAACACACATAAGGAAAAATGGTCAATCAATGAACTTTTGGCCATGTGTGTTCAAGAAGAGGGTAGACTGTTGATGGAATTGGGTGAAGTGCAATGCTGACTACAAGTGGAAAGGATCGGGCACGGGCCAAGAAGAAGGGTAAAGGTAAAATACCACCCCAATTTGATATTAAGAAGGAATCCAAGTGTTTTTTCTGTAAAAAGAAGGGACACATGAAGAAGGATTGCATCAAGTTCAAGACTTGGCTTGAAAAGAAAGGTAAAACAATCTCACTTGTCTGTTATGAATCTAATATGGCTAATATTATTTATAACACATGGTGGATTGATTCTGGTTCTACAATCCATATTGTAATACTTTGCAGGGTATGCAAAACTTAAGGAAGCCAGTGGGAAGTGAGCAGTATATCTCTTAAGGAAATAAGATGCGCTCACATGTGGAAGCTATAGGGACATGCACCTTAGTTCTTAGTAGTGGTTTTATTTTAAATTTGGAAAGGACCTTTTATGTACCTAGTTTTTCTAGGAATTTAATTTCAGTTTCAAGACTTGTACCTTTGGGTTATTCTTTCAACTTTTCAGATACTTCTTCAGTTTATATTATAAATCTGAACTTGTTGGGAATGGTACTTTGTCTGATGGTCTTTTCTATATTAGTTTGCAAAATAATACCACTCATGATGTAATGCATGTTAGGGCTAGCATAAAAAGATGTGTTGTAAATGATAACTCTTCTATGTTGTCGCATCGGAGATTGGGACATATCTCCATAGATAGAATCAAGAGGTTAGTGAATGAAGGGGTACTCAATACTTGGACTTCACTGACTTTGATACTTGTGTGGACTGCATTAAAGGCAAGCAGACCAATAAGTCAAAGAAAGGTGCCAAGAGAAGTTCAGACCTATTAGAGATCATACACACGGACATTTGTTGTCCGGATATGGATTTTCATGGTTCGAAATACTTTATCTGCTTTATTGATGATTACTCACGATTTATGTATCTCTACTTGCTTCATAATAAGAACGAAGCATTAGATGCCTTTAAGGTATTCAAGGCAGAAGTAGAGACACAATGTGGAAAGCAAATCAAAATTGTGAGATCTGATAGAGGAGGTGAGTATTATGGGAGATACACAGAAGATGGACAAATGCCTGGTCCATTTGCGAAGTTCCTTCAAGAACATGGGATTGTTGCCCAATACAGTTTACCTGGCTCACATGATCAGAATGGTGTAGCAGAAAGAAGGAACCGAACATTGATGGACATGGTGAGGAGCATGATTAGCAGCTCCAAACTACCTAAGTTCTTGTGGACAGAAGCTCTCAAGACAGCTGTGTACATATTAAATCGAGTTCCAACCAAGGCTGTTTTTAAAATGCCATTTGAGTTATTTAAAGGTTGGAAGCCAAGTTTGCGACATGTACGCGTATGGGGATGCCATGTGAAGTGAGAGTATACAATCCACAAGAGAAAAAGCTGGACCCTAGGACCATTAGTGGGTATTTTGTTGGATATGCCGAGAGGTCCAAGGGATATAGATTTTACTGTCCATCTCATACAACTAGGATTGTGGAATCGAGAAATGCCAAATTTCTTGAGAATGACTTGATCAGTGGGAGTGATCAATTGCAGAGCATGATTCCTGAAAGGGAACATTCTGATGCTCAACCCTCCACTTCAAGTGACAAACTGATTATCGTTCATAGTACCCCTCAAGATCAAATGGGCATTATACAACCAGTCATTGAAATTCCATAATTTGCTGATAATGAACTAGTAGATCCAGTCTCTCATGAGTTACCAGAGATAGTTGAACAATCAACTCCTCCAGAGGAGGTTGTTACAACATTAAGAAGATCTACAAGAGAAAGGAAATCAGCAATTTCTAGTGACTATATAGTGTATCTTCAAGAGTCGGACTATAACATTGGAGCTGAAAATGATCCTGAAATGTTTTCACAAGCCATGAATTGTAAGGAATCTAATTTATGGTATGATGCTATGAAAGATGAGATGAATTCTATGGCAGTTAATGGAGTCTGGGATCTTGTTGAGTTGCCTGATGGAGCAAAAGCCATTGGCTGCAAATGGGTCTTTAAGACCAAGAAAGACTCGTTAGGCAATATTGAGCGATATAAGGCAAGACTCGTTGCTAAGGGATTTACTCAAAGGGAGGGAATTGATTATAAGGAAACATTTTCTCCTGTATCTAAGAAAGATTCCTTCCGCATTATCATGGCACTTGTTGCGCATTTGATTTAGAGTTGCAACAATGGACGTGAAAACTGCATTTCTCAATGGAGATCTAGAGGAAGAAGTTTATATGAAACAACCTGAAGGTTTTTCCTCTAGTAATATGAGCAATTAGTATGCAGCTCAAGAGATCTATATATGGATTGAAACAAGCCTCTCGGCAATGGTACTTAAAATTTCATGATGTGATTTCTTCATTTGGATTTGTAGAGAACATCATGGATCAATGTATATACCAGAAGGTCAGTGGGAGCAAAATTTGTTTTCTAATCCTATATGTAGATGATATTTTACTTGCAACCAATAATAAAGGTATGTTACATGAGGTGAAACAATTTCTCTCTGAGAATTTTGACATGAAAGATATGGGTGNGGGACCCATTTTTCCCGACATTCGTATAGGACATTGAACCAATCTATAGACTTGCATTCTTTATATTTCTCCATAACATGTGCCCACCTTTCCTCGAATGAATTTATGGTCAATGAATCATATATTGCCTCATCGAAATCAACCATAAACTTGGGATTTGCCGTGCAAATGTGGCCAATCTTTTCCGGTATCTTCTTCAATATATGCCAAAGACAAAATCGATGTCGTGTGTTAGGAAAAACTTCTTTGACAGCAGCCTCGATTGCCTTATCTTGATCAGTAATCATGGCAATAGGTGCTTGACCACCATTTGCATCCAGCCAAGTCTTAAAAACCCATTTATATGTCTCAGTACTCTCATCAGACAACAATGCGCATCCAAGCAAGGTTGACTGTCCATGATGGTTCACCCCAACAAATGGACAAAAAGGCATTTGATATCTGTTTGTCAAGTAAGTTGAGTCAAAGCTTAGAACATCACCGAAGTATGTGCATGCCAATCTTGACCTTGGATGAATCCAGAAGACAGACCTCAGATGACCATTATCATTGAGGTCTAAGGAGTAGAAGAAATTGGGATTTTTGAATTGCATTTCGGCAAAATGAATTACCATCGACTGAGCATCTCCTTCTTTCAGCTTAGACTGACGTTCGCGACAAATGAAGTTACGAGCATCCTTCTCGTGAAATCCAATTGTCCTCTGCCCCTTTTTCTCCTTGCTATGGCAGAGTATATCTGAGTCGTCGGAACATTCACGGCATGTAAATTGCTGATCTCTGCCTTCTCTGGTGTGCTGATCCTCCTATGCGACCGTAGATAACCAGCTGATGTTATGGATAGCCCATGGTTATGTTCTAGAGAACCTCATCCAAAATCCACTTACCACTTGTAGCATTCAGTCTTGCTTTTATGGATGCCATACAACCAACTTTCCCAGTATCCCTATGATTCATACTCTTCTCTGATTTTCTGGATTTTCCTTGCCTCCAACACGCCAGGTGCTTGAAGCAAAGTTGTTTTTTGTTGTTGGCCCTGCTACACACTGTTGTGATTCCAAAGCCAACTCGTTTCGCGTATCCATTGTAGAACGTATATACATCATCGGCTGAATTGAATTCCATCCCAGTTTGAGGAACTACAATATCATCCACTGCATTTGGATCGACGGGTGAAGCTGCACGGCCGGGAGTGTTATCTTCTTCTTTCCGATCTACATTTTCAGCATCAACTGTGAAAATATAGGCACGCATTCATGAACAGCAACTCCTACGCGACACCCCAGTTGAAATCTACTGACACCCTAGCTCCAATGCTACGACACCCGTGGCTTAGAACTGACCGGCGGAGAATCCCTCCGACAGCACAGTAGAAATGGATTTCGGCCGAAACTCCTTCGAGACACCCACGTTGAAAGCTCACGACACCCTAGCTTTAAGGCGACAACACCCGTGCTTAGAACTGACCGCACGGACAATCCCCATAACACCCTAGGAGAATTGGTTTTCGGCCGAAACTCCTTAGAGACAACTCTGTTGAAAGCTCACGACACCCCTAGCTTAATGCGACGACACCCGTGCTTAGAACTGACCACGGCGAGAAGGCCCGCGACAACCAAGTTACTAAAATTTAATTTTATTTATCAAAAAAAAAATACATTAGCCCTCACTGGGGCTTGTCTCCTTCGGTCGCTGCGTCGGCGATCTGGCGCTGGAGGGACGCTACTTTCCCCTCCAGGTGGCTATTGGCCCGACGCAGGACCTCTATCTCTTTTGTTGAAACATCCAGGTATTCCTCGGCCGCCAGCCTGAGTCGCTCGCTGATTGCGTGCGACTCAGCATAAACCACCGCGTCGATGGTGACGGTTGGGCGTCGGCTGCCATGGCTGCCAGTAGATCTCACCTCGCCTCTGGAAGCCATCTTGTGGTCAGTTCAAGCTGGAAAGGTGAGTAACGATGGCATTCCCCCATCCTTATTTAAGGTTCCCCTGGCGGGTGTTTCGATTGCCACGCGCCACCATCTCAGTCGTTGTTCACAGGAATCGAATCGGTGCGCCACCACGCCCCGCCCTCCACGTTGAGTTTCGAGGGATGGGGAACAGAACAGAGTTTCGGGAAGCAAACCGTCGTAAGTTTAACGTCGTCCCAAGAGAAAATTCACGACACCCAAGGATGATTTGGATTTCGGCCGAAACTCCTTCGCGACACCCCACTTGAAAGCTCACGACACCCTCGCATCAATGCTTCGACACCCATGCTTAGAACTGAACACGGAGAGAATCCCCGAGACATCCCAGGGATGAGTTGGATTTCGACCGAAACTCTTTTGTGACACCCCTTTTGAAAGCTCACGACACCCTAGCTTTAAGGCGATGACACCCGTGCGTCGAACTGATCACAGAGAGAACCCCCGCGACACCCCTTCTCGAATTCGGCCGAAACTCCCTCGTGACACCCCAGTTGTAAACTCACGACACCCTAGCTTTATGGCGACGACACCCGTGGGTTCACTGTTAATGCATGGGTGTCGTCCCCTTAAAGCTAGGGTGTCGTGAGTTTACAACTGGGGTGTCACGAGGGAGTTTCGGCCGAATTCGAGAAGGGGTGTCGCGGGGGTTCTCTCTGTGATCAGTTCGATGCACGGGTGTCGTCGCCTTAAAGCTAGGGTGTCGTGAGCTTTCAACATGGGTGTCGCGAAGGAGTTTTGGCCGAAATCCAAATTATCCTTGGGTGTCATGAATTTTCTCTTGGGACGACGTTAAACTTCCGACGGTTTGCTTCCCGAACCTCTGTTTGTTCCCATCCCTCGAAACTCAACGTGGAGGACGGGGCGTGGTGGCTCACCGATTCGATTCCTGTGAACAACCACTGAGATGGTGGCGTGTGGCAATCGAAACACCCGCCAGGAGTACCTTAAATATGGATGGTGGAATGCCATCGATAATCACCTTTCAGCTTGAACTGACCACAAGATGGCTTCCAGAGGCGAGGTGAGATCTACTGGCAGCCATGGCAGCCGCCGCCCAACCGTCACCATCGATGCGGAGGTTTATGCTGAGTCGCGCGCAAGCAGCGAGCGACTCATCAAGGCGGCCGAGGAATACCTGACCGTTTCAACAAAAGAGGCAGAGGTCCTGCGTCGGGCCAATAGCCACCTGGAGGGGAAAGTAGCGTCCCTCCAGCGTCAGATCGCCGACGCAGCGACTAAAGGAGACAAGCCCCAGTAAGGGCTAATGTATTTTTTTTTTTGATAAATAAAATTAAATTTTAGTAACTTGGTTGTCGCGGGCCTTCTCGCCGCCGTGATCAGTTCTAAGCACGGGTGTCGTCAGATTAGAGGTTGGGTGTCGTCAATTTTCAACTGGGTGTCGTCGCCCTAAAGCTAGGGTATCGTGGGATTTCATCTGGGGTGTCTCGAAGGATTTACGGCCGAATTCGAACTAGGGTGTCGCGGGGATTATCTCCGTGGTCTCTTGTTTAAGCATGGGTGTCGTCTCGTTAGAGCTAGTGTGTCGTGAGATTTCAACTGAGGTGTCGCGATTGATTTTCTGCCGAATTCAATTAGGGTGTCGCCGGGTTCTCTCTATGTGCACATTTATGAGATGGGTGTCGTCGCCCTAAAGCTAGGGTGTCATGGGATTTCATCTGGTGTGTCGTGAAGGATTTATAGCCGAATTCGAACTAGGGTGTCGCGGGGATTATCTCCGTGGTATCTTGTTCAAGCACGGGTGTCGTCTCGTTAGAGCTAGGGTGTCGTGAGATTTCAACTGAGGTGTCGCGATTGATTTTCTGCCGAATTCAATTAGGGTGTCGCCGGGTTCTCTCTATGTGCACATTTATGAGACGGGTGTCGTCGCCCTAAAGCTGGGGTGTCGTGGGATTTCATCTGGGGTGTCGCGAAGGATTTACGGCCGAATTCGAACTAGGGTGTCGTGGGGATTATCTTCGTGGTCTCTTGTTCAAGCACGGGTGTCGTCTCGTTAGAGCTAGGGTGTCGTGAGACTTCAACAGGGGTGTCGCGATTGATTTTCTGTCGAATTCAATTAGGGTGTCGCCGGATTCTCTCTATGTGCACATTTATGAGACGGGTGTCGTCGCCCTAAAGCTGGGGTGTCGTGGGATTTCATCTGGAGTGTCGTGAAGGATTTACGGTCGAATTCGAACTAGGGTGTCGCGGGGATTATCTCCGTGGTCTCTTGTTCAATCACGGGTGTCGTCTCGTTAGAGCTAGGGTGTCGTGAGATTTCAACTGGGGTGTCGCGATTGATTTTCTGTCGAATTCAATTAGGGTGTCGCCGGGTTCTCTCTATGTGCACATTTATAAGACGAGTGTCGTCGCCGTAAAGCTAGGGTGTCATGGGATTTCATCTGGGGTGTCGCGAAGGACTTACGGCCGAATTCGAACTAGGGTGTCGTGGGGATTATCTCCGTGGTCTCTTGTTCAAGCACGGGTGTCGTCTCGTTAGAGCTAGGGTGTCGTGAGATTTCAACTGGGGTGTCGTGATTGATTTTCTGCCGAATTCAATTAGGGTGTCGTCGGGTTCTCTCTATGTGCACATTTATGAGACGGGTGTCGTCGCCCTAAAGCTGGGGTGTCGTGGGATTTCATCTGGGGTGTTGCGAAGGATTTACGGCCGAATTCGAACTAGGGTGTCGCGGGGATTATCTCCGTGGTCTCTTGTTCAATCACGGGTGTCATCTCGTTAGAGCTAGGGTGTCGTGAGATTTCAACAGGGGTGTCGCGATTGATTTTCTGCCGAATTCAATTAGGGTGTCGCCGGGTTCTCTCTATGTGCACATTTATAAGACGGGTGTCGTCGCCCTAAAGCTAGGGTATCGTGGGATTTCATCTGGGGTGTCGCGAAGGACTTACGGCCGACTTCGAACTAGGGTGTCGCGGGGATTCCTTACCATCCGGACTCTCAGAGCGAGGGGGGGGGGAAAGAAAGAGAGTTATTCTAGCACAGATGAAATTCAGTTGAGCACGAACATACGCCCTCGACGTTCGCTTCTCTCTCTGAATTTGGCCAGGTCTGGCATTCCCAAGCAGATGGAGGAAAAAAGGAGCTTTTTAAAAGCAATTGACGAAGAGATAACGAAAATCTTACAGACCTAGCCGAATTCAGAGAGAGAAGCGAACGTCTACGTGAGGTTTTGGCAAGGAAAATCTCATTGGATAAACTTTTATATTTGAAGCCTCCAGTAGACTCCAGTAGCCAGGTTTTTTAACCTCTAAGCTGAAATATTTCCTGTCGACCAGACTTTCAAAGCTGAAATATTTACAAAACAGTTATGACTCTCAGAGTGTCATAACTATTTCGTTCTAAGGTAGTTACCCGCGCATTAAACGCATTAACTAACTCTAACCAGAAAAAAACTATTGATGTAATAAAGAAGTGGGAAGAAAGAGTTTTTACTTTATGCTGCGGCTGACATTTCCTCCAGAAGTTTTTTTACACAGACTCCAGTATCAAGGTTTTCCAGTCCAGTAGCTGAAGTATTTTCAGCCTCTAAGCTGGAAGAAACAGAGTTCTTCTTGCACAGATGACATAAAACATAAAATGGCGCTAAAGGGCATTTTCATCCGCACGCAAAGTTTAAAAAAAAGTGAACAGCTTTAAATGGCCATCACGTTCAGTACGTTACGTCAAGTCCAGCCATACCGCCTGTCAGGTCTTCCACGTCGGAGCCACGTGGACCAATCGGAAGACGCGGTGCAGTCCACGTCAGCGTTGCTGCACCGGGGCCGGTGTACAAAGTGTTTTCCCTCGTGAGAATAAGTTAGAAATCAACTGGTAATATACTAATATCCTGTGGTGCCCGTTTGTTATTTTTCTAATTTTTTTTAATTCAATAGAAAGAGAGTAGAGAGAGAGAGAGAGAACCAAAAAACAAATAAAATCTTTCCCATAATTTTTAATTTTTAAGTAGAAGGAAAAGAAATTTATGTTGATCTCATGTATAATTTTTTTTTTTCCTCTCCTTCAAGAAAAGAAAGTAGAGTTGGGTACTGGGCGTGGCCCGGCATGGCACGGCCCAGTATAAGGAGTTGTGCCTAGCTTGAAAAGTCCAACCTGCAGACCAAGCTCGACACGACCCGTCCTGGGCCTGGGCTGGCACGGCCTAGCCATACTAGGCTCGACACAGTACGCGTGCCAGCCTAGCATGGCCCATCAGGGCCTGGGCCGGCACGGCTCACAAAGGCCTGATTAAAAGAATTAAGTAAAAATAATAATTTTTTAATAAATTAAAAAATTATTGAGAACAAAAGATTTTATTAATATGAAGTCATCTTAATGGTGAAAGGTTTAGCATAGACTTCTATCAGTTTATTAATTTAAAATCAAAATGGTATATGAAGGAAGGGAAGCTAGGCCTGACCTTTAGAATACAATAAGAAAAAAATAAAAATATCTTAATTTAATAATTAAAAAATTAAAAATATATAATTATAAAAAAAAATTTAGGTCAATATTCTCGACGAAAACTAGTCGCATGAAACTTACTTACTGTTGAGGTTCATGATTCTATGGGGTCAATAGCCCAATTATGGTTCAATTTTTGACGTTAATTAACAAGACCTTTTTTTTTTCCAAAGAATTGCTGCATGGCAATAAAATCTCTTATCCAAGCTTTAAGTTGGCACTTAAGGCATGTCAGCAGGATTGATTTTCTGACTTGCTAACATAAGTTAAGGACTTCCATCCATTTGGCTCTCCAAAGTGTGGATCTGTCAACAGATGATCATGGGCACTGCCAAACTTGTCACGTATGCTATCATGTCATGGTGCTTCTTAAAGCTCACAATATTCTTATCAAAAGCTTGACAGATGGGCACGGTGTCAGCATTCCATGGGGTTTATCTAAGCTTTATCCCTCTTCATCGCCTTTACCTATTCAGATTTTGAACATGAAGTAAACATCCAAACATCTCTTCGTATACAGTCCAGTCCCCTCTTTTTCGTCCACTATCCTCAAAGTCTTCTGCCATGATGGGTTGTCCTTGGAGCATCCCATTGCCAACCTTATCTGTCCCATTGAGATCTAAGATGTGTCAAATCTAATGCCTGGTCACCCTTGTGCTGTGATCTTTCATAACAACTAGTGGGTTTGGAATACGCTATGCCTGCGCACGCTCAATCTTGTCTTAGTGTGTAAAAAAAAAAAAACTGTTTAAAAGATGATATTTTGTAGTGTAGTTTGGCAGGAAAGGAAATGCATTGAATCAGAAGTGGGTGTTCATATTTTCAGTAGGAAAATGAGCGGTAATTACATTGAACACCTGTGGGCTAAATATTTTACCTTGTAACTTGGAGACGGTTAAAATTTCTGTTCATTGGACATAGCTATTGGATTGGCTTATGATTTTGTTTTGACAGACTAGTTAATTTTAGGCATTGTATGCTGAATCATTCCAAGGCAATCTGAACCAAGATGGTTCGATCTTTCGATTTCGTACAGAAGGCAAACCACTCCAAATCATTCAGTTTGGTCTGATTCAAGGCAGTTCAGGGATTGGAACTCCCTGATCCACCTAATCGGTATGGCACTAATTTAGCACGATACAGTCCATACTGCTCTGCATTAGTCCAGTACTAAAATGATATCGGTTTCTAGTATGGTGAACCTTGATTTAAGCATTCTCTTTGAACTGTACCAACACATCTATCTTTCCAGACATGCTTCTAAAAGGTTATGGTTTCTAAGCTTTTAGTTTTGGAACATTTATACATGTCTTACAGAGGTTGATATTATTTTCACGAGCCTGATTGATTTCAGATGGGATCATCTGAAGAGGCCATAGAAATAAATATCTTGGAGAGACGCTTGTTGTCAGGTTCAACTTCAAATGAGTATGCTGATGCTGATGATGATGCAGTTCTCTATGGTGAATTATTGGAGGATAACTATGTCAAATATCAAACAGCTTAGTGGATTCTATATTCCTTACTTCTGATTTTGGCATGGGGGATAGGGGTATTCATGCTGCTTTACCTGCCATTATTTCTTTGAAGACACATATTGCAGAAGGATTTTTCAGCCTAGGAAGCTATACATGACTACCAATGCTATTATTTACAAGGTAAAATCAAAAAATTGTAAGTGCTTAAAAAGTGGACTAATGGAGTTTATTATTATTATTATTATTATTAAACCTTTCATGTATATATGTGACATGATTTTCAATTATTCCTTGCAAGGACTATTCTTCTTTTCCTCCCTTTTTCTTTTTGATGGGTAGACTGAGACCAAGTACTTCATACAATTGCAAAAGATGATGGCCTAGTATGTTTACATACGATACACTTGTCTCTTATAGTGATATCATTCTATCATTATAAGCTAGGTGAAAAATTTATAGAATAACATTCTTACTTTTCATTAGGTAGGGATTATTGAGAATGAGCTGGTGGAAAGTTTTGCTTGTTAAATTGGTAGTAAGGGTAATTGCAGGAATCTTTGGCCTTGCACATGATTTTGGTACTTGTTCTAGCACATAATCTCATTCCTGATTCTGTTTTGTATTTCTAACTTATGCATAGAAAGATCTGCAAAGGACATTAACGTTATCCCAAACTTACATGACCTAGGATGGGAACATGGAATCTTTCAATTTCCAAGCCTTTGTTGGCTCAGGTGAGGTTCAGTTCTGACACATGAAACATGAACCTCCTGACTTGAACCTGTCAGTTTAGTACCTAAGATGAAGGCTTGAGCCAAGCTATAGATGTTCAATAAAAAAAATTTGGACATTTCTCCATTTTAGTTGGAACCATGCCATGCTGGATCTTAAAGGGCTATTACCCAGTTATGGTCCCAGGCTCCTGGCAATCTGAAGTATTAGGAGGGGTATACTGGTGTCATATCTAACCTTTGGCCCTATTTTTTTTTTTTTTGCTCAAAGTGGCAGCCCCAGGATGTGAACTTGCCATTGCACTTGTTGACCCAAGCCCTTTTACCATTGCACCAATTAATGGCCTCAGGTCATGTTGGATATCCACTCACTAAACTACTATAACCTAATATAGAGCTTTATGCCAATTTAGCAGTATGTATCGGGAACAAATGGAGTATAACAAGGAATAAGCCAAAAAAAAAAAAGGTATTTCATTGTCTTAATGAGTATTTTTTAGTGTTCATGGTGAAATTCACCTCAAGATCAAAAGATATGGCTAAAATAGTTGCAGAAGATGATTCGATGTTACGAAGGTATTAAAGACTTGTCTTGCAGGATCCCACCAGTACTTAATCTTGAGTTCCCTAAGGAGATTTTACCTGCATGATTGAGGGTAAGATATGCAATGCCTCCATGTTCAGTAGAAGGAAAGCAACACCTTTTGCTGATTGATATATGTTACAATGATATGGTTAGATAGCTTAAAGATTCTTCAAATAAATTATTAAAGAGAAAAGTCTTTATGTACTACGCGCAATGTAAGATGCATGCATCGCACGTGATGATTGACTGTATGCATCAAAAACATTTTTATTTTTTTCGCATAGCATGCACGATTACATGTGCATAAATAATTACCATACGTGATATAAAAAGAATTTTTATTTTCCTTATTGAAGATAGAATAAGTTAGAAGATCCTTCAAAGGATACGATTGGTTCAAGAGCACCTTGTAGTTGGAGAAAACTCTCTCCAATGTTGGATCAGTTTCCCTCAGCTCCAGCTGTTATTTTTGCCCATTTCTTGTTGTATATACTAAATATGTTGCTCTTGCATATGCAAAACATATCCAACATTTAATATAAAATATCTGTAATTTTCAAATGTCTGGTTGCCTGTACTATGAGAAATGTTGCACAATAGATCCAAGTGACATAAATAGCTTGAATTCTTGTTCATTAGCTTTGGACCAAAAAATAAAAAATTGGATCTTGAATTTATCTTCACTTGTTTGCTCACTCATTCAATAATGGCGCAGGAGACAAGACCAGGCAGTATCTTTCGCTAGTTTTGGAGCTCTAAAGAAGGCGAAGCATGTAAACCCTTCAAGTCTGAACTAAAATTATCAGATCTAATTAATCTTGCATAATTAAAATATTTATAAATAAATATAAAATTATTAAATTGAATCATAATTTTTGAAATAAATATTTGTGAATTAAATTTGAAGATTCATGAAAATGGTTATAGTTATTAAATAGTGTGCTTTATCTGAATCAAAATTATCAGATCTAATTAAGTTAATACTGAAAAAAGAAAATTATTAGAAGACAGTGTGATTGGTTATATATTAAAATTTTTAAAATGGTCCAGCGAGGCTCGAACTCGCTGAATCAAAATTATCAGATCTAATTAAGTTAATACTGAAAAAAAAATTTATTAGAAGACAGTGTGATTGGTTATATATTAAAATTTTTAAAATGGTCCCAGCGAGGCTCGAACTCGCGACCTTCGGCTCATAAGACCAACGCTCTAACCGACTGAGCTACGGGACCATATAATTGTTTGATGGAAATTAAAATATTAAAATATTAACTATCACGCTGCACATTATCACCCAATCCTATTGCTTGCAGTTGCACTGTAGATTACCGTATAATAAATTATTAGTCATGCAACATCATATTCTTAAAATATCAATGAGTGAAAGGAGGAGAAGGATAAGAGGGCGATGGTGAGACAAAAGCGAGGTAGAAAAGGGCTAGCAGGATGATGACATAAAAAGGGAAGGAGGTTTTATATTAAAAAAAGGTTATATTGATCATCAACGATGGTTAGAATGTTGGCGATCTTTTCAAAAGTGACGTAATGACAGGCACTATAAGATGATAAGTGAAGAGCATTTGGAATGAATGATTTTGTTTTTACAGAAAAAAAAGTAAGGTATGAGCAATTTTGTTAAAAATTTTTATCAGATTACAATATTTTCGATAATGTAAATAACTACTCCTTCTGAAGTAATTTGTATTGCCTTATATGAATTAATCTAAATTATCATTACATGATATATTATCATTAAAAATATTTATCAAATATAACTATCTAACAAATTTAATTTAAATTATCATCTGAATAGATTATTGATCATCAAACGTAATCTTTAAGACATGTTGCATGTTGAGTGTGGCCGGACTAAACCTCTGGCAAAGCAATCAATTCTTTTCCTTATTAGCGTGATCAAACCTTTTTAACAAAGTCATCGATTCTTTCGCTTTTTAGTGTGGCCAAATCTTTGATGAAGCAATCAATTTTTTTCCTTTAGATTCTAAAAATATTTAGATTATCCTAACTTTTAAAAATATTATTAATGTGGCCGATCACACCCCTAGATAGTAGAGTAACGGTCTGCACGATTCTCGAAGCCAAGTAATAATTTAGTAGCTAGTCCTGGCTTCGGCTTCGGCCTCAGTTGCGGACCGTTTCAGCTTCAACATTGGCCTTGAGTCCAGCCTCGGCCTCAAGCCCCGCCTCGGCCTCGGCACGTCTTTGGCCTCGGCCTCGGCCTCGAGCCCTACCTCGGCCTTGGCATGTCTTCGGCTTCGGCCTCGAGTCTCGCCTCAGCCTCGGCCTCGAGCCCGCCTCGGCCTAGGCACGTCTTCGGCCTCGGCCTGTAGTTTCGATCATGGAACCAACCTCGAATATTGTGCCCATTGATTTAAAGCTCCTAGGACTACCGCGTGGCCCGCTAACCCGCTCTTTGCCAAGATTACGAGCGGTTACCGATATACTATGGGCAGTTGCCGATATTTACATGCGCGTTTAGCGGCTATGCGCCCACCTACCGTTTACGGAGCCGATCTTGATGGAAGACGTGATTCGACGGTTATCCACGAAGGGTAAGAGGGACCTCCGAACAGGTATATAAAAACCCTGACTCACAACAAGAAGGGGGACTTGACTTCTACTATCTCATTATTACTACTGTTCTCCAAATCGCTAACTTGAGCGTCGGAGGGTCCTCGCCGGAACCACCGGTCCGGGACTTTTGTTGTAGGTTTTTGGCTAAAGGAGGCAATCTTGTCATCTTCCGAAAGACCCATAACACTCTTTTCTTGCTCGACGCTCTTCGAAAGTGTTTTGGCAACATTAGATTGGTGCGCCAGGAAGGAGGGTGAGCAAGCGTCGACTGTAGCACATTTATTCGACGTACCTGCAACCTTTCAATCTTTGCAAGGAAGAAGATGGTGACCACATGTGTGCAGGATGCCTCTACCAGTCAGGCTGGGGGGCATCCCCCGCGAGCTGAGCCACTTGGGACCGACCTCCTTGTTTCACCCCCCGTACAACCGCAGTTTAGCCAAGCTGATCGGCTCGATGCCCTGATCCAGCAGGTTCAGGATTTGATGGCGGTGGTTCAGGGACTGCAGGAACAATGCTCAACCACTACGCCATTTCCACCTCAGCCCCTTTCGATCGCGTGGAGGGTCATGGAGCTATTCAGTCTCATCGTGGCAAGACCCCTCCTGGGCCTTCCATTGCGCATCCCGAGATCTCATCGTCGAGAGACCTCCAAGTGGCAACGGTCTCCTTCCCATTGCTCTGACCGCCTTCTCAAGCGGCGCAGTGGGAAGGAACCCGAGCAGGTTCATTCCCTACATCGGCGACCTTCTCCCCATTCATCTTCTGAATCTTCAAAGGGAGATTCTAATAGACAGATCGCTCGCCGGGCCGAGTGATGGCTAGACGAGTACCATCAGCGGCTGGAGGAGCTCAGTCGTAGAATTACTAATCCTCACGGGGCGGACTACGACCACCGCCCCCCATTGTCTCACTGTATTATGGAAGAGTCGGTTCTGACATGGTTCCGTCTGCCTCAACTGGACCCATATGATGGCACTACAGACCCCTGGATCACCTGGAAAGCTACAAGGTCCTCATGCAGGTCCAGGGGCTACAAATTCTCTCCTTTGCGTTGCTTTCCCAGCTACACTTTGGAAGGCTGCACATGCATGGTATTCTCGTTTGCTGCCACGCAGTATCAGCTCTTTCAAGCAGCTGGAGCGATCTTTCTTGGCCCACTTTGATGCGTGCTGAAAGATTCCTCGGGTGGCTGATAGTCTGTTTGCCGTCCAGCATAGGAGCGACGAAACCTTGAAGGACTTCGTGGCTCGGTTCAAGGAGGCTGCGCTCGAGGTCTACAATTGTGAGGACTTTGTGGCCACTCTGGCCCTGAAACGGGGACTCCGTCCCTCCCGATTCGCCTATTCCTTGGACAAGAAGCCTCCCAGCTCTTACGCCGAAGTATTGAGTCGAGCGCAGAAGTATATCCATGCCGATGAAGTGGACTTCTCCAGGAGGAAGGCTGACAAGGGGTCCGACTGTTGGGAATTGTATCCTAAAGCCAATCATTTGATGATTGTGCTAATGTAAATTATATATAAATTAATATATTAATAAAAGTTATTTGGCAGTTTATTTATTACAAGAACATCTTCTTAAAACTCCTAATAGTAATGAAGCCCTCAGGATCTTCCTTCACGATAAAGAGGATTTATCTTTGAAGGTCCTCAAAAGAGTTCGCGACCAAATGATATACTATGACAGGGCCATAGTACTATCAATTATAGGACGTTGTATATCATATTTGTTGGTTGTCCTCTTAGCCAAGGAGTATAGAGACACTGGTATGACATACAGGTGAAAGTGTAGGAGTACATTTCACCGAACGTGACTCATTTTCGGATACTCTGCTGTCAAGAGTTAATCCGAGAAGATATAGGTATAAGTATCCTTCAGACCTGAAGATCACAACCAGTGACTTACAAGCAACTCATTGTACTTAGGTGCCGGACCACCTGGATTTCTAATCCAGCTACGAAAGGTTACTGGGTGCAGTCAAGTACTTGTGGTAGTCAGTTGTGGATCAAGATGGAATTTGACCTATCCCGTTAAAAGGAGAAATGCTTGTGTTTCAACTTAGCAAGACCTTGGCCAAGGCACTTCATGTGAAAGTCACATGATCACTAAAATTGAAATCACTTTATGGATTTGCTGTTTAGAGTTGACAGGCTCTTAAGCCATCCTTAGCATTTGTGGTCAAGAGGATGAATTATACGGTAACTGTTTCTTAGGGTTCTTGGAGTTTGCTCGGCAACTCTTCGACCTATTCGGACGTCGGGTTCCATTGCTAGATGGGCACATCGATTAGTATAGAAAGTTGTTTCTATGCTACCGGCTTAGATTCGAACCTAGAGAGTCACACGCATAGAAGTTTCCTAGGATGATCTATTTGCTGATCAACGATTGAGAATCGTACATGATTTAATTAATCAATTTGATTGATTGAATTATCTCAATTGGGTTAAGTACAAAATAAGATTTAATTTGGTTTAAGTCTATTAGAAGGACTCAATTTCAAATATTGATTTGATTAGACTTGATTTGGATTTAAATAGATTCAGGACTAGATATTTGGGCTAGGACCATGATCTATGATGTCAATGTTAGATGAGATTAATTCTCATGTAATCTTTAAATTTTCGCATTGATAATTATTATCAAGAAACGTAAAATATGTATGCCTCGGGGATTATTTCTCCCTTCAACAATGGTATCTAGAGTTAGAATAGAAAATCCTGGTGATTCTGGTTTTTGGTGGATCTTGTCAAGATCAGCAAAATGCGAGCTAGCACTAATCTGATCATTCGGGGGCTTCGCGTGGACGATACTAGAAATTGAACGGCTGCAGAGCACAAAGGATTTACCTTGTTCTTAAGGTTGATTTGATCCCTAGATCTTATAGTATTATCTTAAAGATTAAGATATGATCTAAATTTATTTATATGCATTCAGATCTGGCAAAGATATGATCTTGATGCATGTTAGATAGATTAATATGTAATCTTTAATTTCTGCATTGATAATTGGATAAAATATGCATGCCTCGGAGAATTTCTCAATTGGTATTATCTAATTTATTGCCTTATTAATTATGTAATTATGGCTATTTTGGCTGGTCAGATGGATTAAAAATCAAATTACCCATTAAATGAGGTATTCTGTGACATATTGCTGTTGATGCTTTGTCAAAAGATAATTTAAATTGATCTTTGGCATCAAAACACATATTACACACACTCTAAGAGAGGTTTTATATTTGATACATATTGATGTTGTATAAAAGCATGATATTTGCATATTTAGTATAAAAACATAGATATGGGATATGATGGCTTGTAGTCTATGTTATAAACATACAAATATTTATGAGAGTTTTATTTGAATGTCAAATATTAATTCATAATCTTTTTAGATATGTTCTAAATATAGGAATTATGAGTAGTAACATAATGCAAGTGATGCTTGATTGAAATATATGACATGTAAACATGAAATATATTTAATCTTTTGGATTAGCTAAATCGGGTCCATAAAGGGTTAGACCCTAAGGTTTAAATCAACTGGACTAAAAGAGTATTTGATCAAATCTAAATTAATTAGATTAGGTTAAGAATGCTCTAAATCAAACAATAGTTGTAGTTGATCAAGTCCTTCTCTTTGATTAAACCAAATGGAAGTAGATTAGGCTCTGTGGTTGAGCATGAATCTCTTAGATGGTCAAATCAAAATTGGTTAACCATATGATGTCAAGGTGAGTTGGCAAGTTGCTCTAGGATCAACGATCAAATGGTTTTTAATTGGGAGCTACTCGTATTGATGCGTCTTTAACGAGTTAATGGCATATCCCTTCCATCGGTCTCACTTACCTAGTCATCATGGTGAACCATTTATGATTCAGATCATTTACCTGATTCGGGTTGATCCATGCCCGTAAGGAAATCAGTCTGACTGATTAAGGTGCCACTTAAACTGACATAATCTTTTATCATTAAACTGACTTTATAGATTCAGTGGGAGAACTTGATTAGTCAATTTATCTTCAGATTATTAAATCCTCTAAAATTATTAGGTCCTTAAAATGAAATAGTTATATGATAACTAGATCATAGCCTCCCATTAAGGTGGGTGATAATGAGTCTGATGTCTTGATAATCATTGGAGGCACTCCATGCCTGGTGCTTGTCAACCATCGGAATTATCATTCATTATATGATAAGTCAGCGTAGCTATTAAATAGACAGTCAGGTGGGCCGAGCTTCACTCGGGCTTGGTTGTCTATTGATAGGTTACATTGATTATATCATTTAATGGTTAGACCTAACCAGAACTTTCAGTGGAGGCACTTCATGCTTGCTGAAGAGGAACATGGGGCAAAACTGAACACTAAGAATTGTTTGGGAAACAATTGGTTTTGAACCTATTCTTAGATGCATATGGGTTGGCCAAGCTTCACTTGGGCCTGTATGTAGTCTATGTAGATCTTAGTGCCTACTAAAGAATTAAGAATAATTCTTCGAATTGGGGTGTAGAGGCTGCCAATTTGAACAAAATAGTGGAAGAATCTTTAGACTAAAGTACAAGTCTTTAGACTGAATCAATTTATATACTACTAAACTTTAGTTTTTCCTTATGCAGAACATGGCCACTAATTTATCATTAAGGTCCCTATTGGATAGTGATAAGTTGAATGGTTAAATTTCAATAGCTGGTTTAGAAAACTTAAGATCGTCCTTGAGCATGAGAGGATTCTATATATTCTGAATAATCCTGCACCAAGATACCTGATGCAAACACCCAAAGTTCTGAGAGATACACTTATCAGAAGTGGCTCAATGATAGAACTAGCGTGCGTTGCATCATGCTAGCAGCAATGAACGATGAATTCGGTCGCCGGTTCGAGAATGCTCAGCCAGAAGAAATCATTCAAGCGTTGAATGAATCTTTCGGCACACCCGACGACGTTGAAAGGCACAAGACTAGTTGTGCTATTTTTAATGCTCGAATGAGAGATGGATCTCCTGTCACTGATCATTGTGCATGATCGAGAAGATAGAACTCCTAAGCAAGCTCGGCTTTCCCTACATGAGCAGTTGGGAAAAGATGCGATCCTGAATTCCTTGCCTCCATCCTTCCGACCTTTCCTTACTCATTTTCGAATGACAAAGCCTGCAGTCAACTACCACTTTGTTGGGGTTGTTACAGAACTTTGAGAAGGATAACCAGCTCTCTAAGGGTTTGGTTAATGTGGTTGAAGGATCTAAGGTAGGGCGTCAACCCTTTGGGAAAGGGAAGAAGAAAAAGAATAAGAAAAAGGTGCAACATGCTAGGACATCTATAAGGGGTCAGATGCAGAAGAAGAAAGTTGATAAAAGTCAAGCTGAATGCTTTCACTGCAAGATGCAAGGGCACTGGAAGAGGAACTGTCCTCTTTACATTGCCACACTTGATCCAAACAGGCCAAAGAAGAAAAAGGGGCAAGATGTTGCTCAACAAGGTATTTATATGATAACACCTTGTAATTTTTCTGTATATGATAATCAGACCTGGGTATTGGATACCGGGAGTCCTTTTAACATTTGCAATTCATTGCAGGGACTACAGGTCACTAGAAGATTTGAGGACAATGAAAGATTCCTTAATGTCGGCGATGAAGATTAGTTCCAGTTCTGGCATTAGGAGTTCTTGAAATAGTTTTCAATAGAAATGTCATTATACTAAATGATTGTCATTTTTGCCCAACGTTCTTGTTGAACGTAATTTCTGTAGGCCTTCTGGCCAAAAGTCATTATGAAATGGAGTCACTGTAATGACTGGGCATTTATCTAATGGCATTTATATATTATCACAGCCTGTGAATGTAGTGTACAAATCAAGTAAGCGCCCTAGAACAACTGATGTCACAGATATTTATCTTTGGCACCATCGGCTGGGTCATATCAATAAGAACAGATTAAACAGGTTAACTCAGGAGGGCATCCTTCGAGTGATGATTGTGAATCATTAACTACCTGTGAATCATGTCTTCTTGGTAAAATGACCAAGTCATCTTTTACTGAAAAAGGTGAAAGAGCCAAAGAGCTATTGGGTCTAGTACATACTGATGTATGTGGACCAATGAGCACTTGTGCCAAAGGTGGATATTACTACTTCATTACTTTTACAGACGACCTTTCTAGGTTCGGTTATGTCTATCTTATGCGACATAAATCTGAATCGTTTGAAATGTTCAAACTATATCATAAAGAAGTAGAAAAACAAACAGGAAAATGTATTAAGACCCTTCGATCAGATCGAGGAGGCGAATACCTTTCCAATGACTTTGTGACATATTTAAGGGAGAATGGATTCTCTCCCAATGGACTCCTCCTGGAACACCGCAACATAACGGTGTGTCGGAAAGAAGGAATCGAACTCTGTTAGACATGGTTCGGTCCATGATGGGTTTTGCAAGCTTGCCAATATCATTTTGGGGATATGCATTAGAATCAGCTTGTCATATTCTTAATAAGGTTCCAAGTAAGTCTGTTTCTAAAACTCCACATGAGATGTGGTATGGACATAAACCGGTTATCACCTATCTGAGAGTCTGGGGGTGTCCGGCTTATGTGAAACGTGCAAAATCAGACAAACTTGAACCCAAATCTGACAAATATTTTTTCATCGGCTATCCGAAAGAAACCAAAGGATATTACTTCTACAATACTGAAGAACAAAAGTTGTTCATTAGTAATAGAGCAGTTTTTCTTGAAAAGGAGTTCCTTAGTGAAGGAACAAATAGCTCTAATGTTGAACTTGAGGAAGTTCATCAAGTAGAAGGAACAACACAAACCAGTGAACCCTTAGAATCTGAGTTGATTAGATCAAACTCAAAACCCATTTTAGATGCACCATTAAGGCGATCTGGTAGAGTACCACATCAACCGGACAGATACTTAGGTTTCTTGGTCCAGAACGATGATCCTGTTGAACTCGATGAGAACAACGAGGATCCGATCACCTATATGGATGCTATGCAAAGGACTGACTCTAATAAATGGCTTGATGCCATGAAATCCGAACTTGATTCCATGAAGGACAATAATGTATGGACATTAGTTGACCCACCCGAAGGGATAAAACCCATAGGGTGTAAGTGGGTTTTCAAGAGGAAAAGAGGCGCAGACGGAAAGGTAGAGACCTATAAAGCACGTCTGGTTGCCAAGGGGTATCGTCAACGTTATGGTATTGACTATGACGAAACGTTTTCTCCTGTGGCAATGCTGAAATCCATTCGGATTATGCTAGCTATAGCAGCACACTTCGATTATGAGATTTGGCAGATGGATGTTAAAACCGCTTTTCTAAATGGTGATTTAGAAGAACAGGTGTATATGATACAGCCTGAAGGTTTTATATCTGAAGACGAGTCTAAAGTGTGCAGGCTACAGAAGTCTATTTATGGACTTAAGCAAGCATCTAGGAGTTGGAACATACGATTTGATAAAGTGATCAAATCTTATGGCTTTATTAAGAATAAAGAAGAACCTTGCATTTATAAATGGGCTAACGTTCCGTTATTGTATTTCTTGTATTATATGTGGATGATATTCTCTTAATCGGGAATGATATCCCTGCATTACAAGGAATAAAGACATGGTTATCATCACAATTCTCCATGAAAGATCTGGGAGAAGCATCATACATCCTAGGGATGAAGATCTATAGAGATAGATCTAAGAGGATGCTTGGTTTATCCCAATCTACGTACATTGACACAGTGCTAAAGAGGTTTAGCATGGAGAATTCCAAGAAAGGCTATCTTCCGATAGGCCATGGAAATTCATCTTTCTAAGAAGGATTGTCCGACAACTCCTAATGAAAGAGAACGTATGAGTCGAATTCCATATGCTTCGGCAGTGGGATCGATTATGTACACCATGACATGTACAAGACCAGATGTGGCATACTCACTAGGAGTAGTGAGTAGATACCAATCTGATCCAGGAGAAAAACTGGCAAGTTGTTAAGACAATCCTTAAGTATTTGAGAAATACTAAGGACCAGTGGTTAGTCTATGGAGAGTCTGATTTGAAACTTGTTGGATATACTGATTCCAGAATCAGATCATGATGATAGCAAAAGTGTATCGGGTTTCGTGTTTATCCTAAATGGTGGAGCTGTTTGCTGAAAAAGTTCCAAGCAACATACAGTGGCAGATTCGGTGTGCGAGGCAGAGTACATCGCTGCATCAGATGCTGCGAAAGAAGCTGTGTGGCTGCGAAAGTTTATCTCCGAGCTTGGAGTGGCACCTTCCATAGATGGACCAGTCCTGTTGTACAGTGACAGCACTGGTGCCATAGCTCAAGCAAAGGAACCACGAGCACATCAGCGCACCAAGCACATACTGCGCCGGTTTCATCTTATTCGAGAGATTGTAGACCGAGGTGACATAAATCTTCAGAAGATTGATGGAAAGGAAAACCTAGGTGACCCATTTACTAAAGCACTCAGCATCAAGGAGTTTGACACTATAAGTTGAAGATGGGTATTAGATACTGTAATGAGTGGCTTTAGGCTAAGTGGGAGTTTGTTGGGAATTGTATCCTAAAGCCAATCATTTGATGATTGTGCTATGTAAATTGTATATAAATTGATATATTAATAAAAGTTATTTGGCAGTTTATTCATTACAAGAACATCTTCTTAAAACTCCTAATAGTAATGAAGCCCTCAGGATCTTCCTTCACGATAAAGGAGGATTTATCTTTGAAGGTCCTTAAAAGAGTTCGCGACCAAATGATATACTATGACAGGGCCATAGTACTATCAATTATAGGACGTTGTATATCATATTTGTTGGTTGTCCTCTTAACCAAGGAGTGTAGAGACACTGGTATGACATACAGGTGAAAGTGTAGGAGTACATTTCACCGAACGTGACTCATTTCCGGATACTCTGCTGTCAAGAGTTAATCCGAGAAGATATAGGTATAAGTATCCTTCAGACCTGAAGATCACAACCAGTGACTTACAAGCAACTCATTGTACTTAGGTGCCGGACCACCTGGATTTCTAATCCAGCTACGAAAGGTTACTGGGTGCAGTCAAGTACTTGTGGTAGTCAGTTGTGGATCAAGATGGAATTTGACCTATCCCGTTAAAAGGAGAAATGCTTGTGTTTCAATTTAGCAAGACCTTGGCCAAGGCACTTCATGTGAAAGTCACATGATCACTAAAATTGAAATCACTTTATGGATTTGCTGTTTAGAGTTGACAGGCTCTTAAGCCATCCTTAGCATTTGTGGTCAAGAGGATGAATTATACGGTAACTGTTTCTTAGGGTTCTTGGAGTTTGCTCGGCAACTCTTCGACCTATCCGGACGTCGGGTTCCATTGCTAGATGGGCACATCGATTAGTATAGAAAGTTGTTTCTATGCTACCGGCTTAGGTTCGAACCTAGAGAGTCACACGCATAGAAGTTTCCTAGGATGATCTATTTGCTGATCAACGATTGAGAATCGTATATGATTTAATTAATCAATTTGATTGATTGAATTATCTCAATTGGGTTAAGTACAAGTGAATAAGATTCAATTTGGTTTAAGTCTATTAGAAGGACTAAGTCAATTTCAAATATTGATTTGAAATTAGACTTGATTTGGATTTAAATAGATTCAGGACTAGCCAAATTTGATTTGGGCTAGGACCATGATCTATGTAGGTTCAGTCCAATAAATTCAAATCAGCTTAAACCAAAACCTGAACCCAAACCTCTCGCATAAGGATCTCACATGATGATTAAATTCTCATAGATTTAATATTAATCTCAACAATTTAAGAGAATTCATAATTAATGCCTCTTTAAACCAACGATGGAATTCTAAGTGTTAGAATTCACATCTCTTTGGTTTTCACCGAACGTCGGAATTAACCAAATGCCGCGTCTCTTTGGTTTTCGAACGTTTAGGGTCTCTTTGGTTTTCAGAACGACAGAATTCTAAGTGTTAGAATTGAGCCTATAATTAGAGGACATTCACCAGATCACAGAACAACAACACACGATATGTCGTGGATTGAAATTCTAAAGAGTTAGAATAGAAAATCCTGGTGATTCTGGTGTTAGCAAAAGTTTGGTGGATCTTGGAGGAAGATTCAAGTGGGAGGATTCAAGATCAGCAAAGTTATTTTTCCGCGAGCTAGCACTCCCGGAATCGATCATTCGGGGCTTCGCGTGGACGATACTAGAGGCCGGACGATTGAACGGCTGCAGAGCACAAAGGATTTACCTACTGTTCTTAAGGTAAGTGATTTGATCCCTAGATCTTAAGGCAGAGTAGTATGACTTCTCTTGAAGATCAAGATATGATCTTGATTATTTTTTATATGCATATTTAGATCAAACGATCCTATAATATAAGGCAAAGATATGATCTTGATGCATGTTAGATAGATTAATATGTAATCTTTAAATTTCTGCATTGATAATTATTATCAAGAATAAAATATGCATACCTCGGGGATTATTTCTCCCTTCATCGGCAAGAAGCCAGCACCTCCAGAACCTGCTGGGGCACGGTCAAGAAAGTCTGAGCTACCTCGTTGTCCAGATAATTGACCCCGGGCTTTGGTTCCCAAAGAGCACTTCACCCCACTCTCGCTCCAATATCCAACATCCTGTTGGAGATTGAGGGCGAGCCCTATCTTCGACGTTCTACTCCCATGAGGCCAGGGGTCCCCTACAGCAAAGAGCTTTACTGCTGTTATCATCGAAACTACGGCCACGATACGGAAGATTGTCGTCTGCTGAAGAAAGCTATTGAAGAACTCATTCAGCAGGGCCACCTGGGTAAGTTCGTCCGAAGAGGGAACCCTACTGCCCCGGGCTCATCGGCACCTTCTGCACCCCAGATCGGCATGGACATTGCTCCGATGGAGAAGACGGTGGACATGATCTCCTGGGGGGCAGGTAGCACTTTTAAAAGGCAGCGTGAGGAGAGGGTAGATTATGTAATTCCTTTCTCTAAAAGGGACCTGGAAGGGGTAGTTAACAAAAATGATGATAGCATCGTCATATCCATGATGATCACAAAGCACCCTGTAAAAAGAGTTTTAGTGGACAGTGAGAGCTCTGTGGATGTTTTAAGTTATGATGCATTTATTTGAATGAACTTGTCCCCTAACTCCCTTCAGCCTGTCACCACACCCTTGATGGGTTTTATCGGCGATTCCGTAAGGGTGGAGGAAGAGATTACCCTCCCTCTTACCATTGGGACGTCACCGTGTTAGAGCACGGTTCTCATGAACTTCTTAGGCATCCGTGTTCCACTGTCCTACAATGCCATTCTCGGGAGATCCAGTCTGAACCTTTTGGATGCCGTCATCTCCACCAAGAGATTACTCTTAAGGTTTCCTACCTGCGAAGGAGTTGGGGAGATGAGGGGAGAACATAACCCACTACCACTTTGCTATCATATGGCCCCCAGCCCGCAGGGGGTGGTGTCTGCACCGGCGTCAGAACCACTCGACCCCCGAGACTTGGAGAGGAGAGGGGAGCAGGCCGAGCACTTGCTGACCTTCCTACTGGGGGAGGACCTGATGAGGACCATTCAAATTGGAGTCCTACTTTCGGAAGAGGCGCGTGATCAGCTTCTTGCTTTCTTATGGGCCAACTCTGACATCTTTGCATGGTCGTTGTCCGACATGCCAGGTATCCTCGAAGAAGTAATTACCCATCAACTCATTATCAAACCGGGGTGCCGACCCATCTGGCAGAAGAAGAGGAGCTTTGCCCTTGATCGGCAGAAGGCCATCGACGAGGAGATTCACAAACTGGTGGCTATTGGCCACATCTGAGAGGTCCACTATCCCGACTGGTTGGCTAACATCGTGATGGTCCACAAGGCTAACGGAAGCTAGAGGATGTGTGTGGATTTCACTAATCTCAACAAAGCATGCCCCAAGGACAGCTTTCCGTTGCCTCGGATCGATCAGCTAGTGGACGTCACGTAATCGTTGTGATACGATTAGTGAAAACAAGAGGACTAGCCGGGGAAGGCTAGGGGTTGTAATCGTTGTGATACGATTAGTGAAATTCCCAAGGGTTTTTGGGGAGTGGATGTAGGAGCCGAGTTTGGCACCGAACCACTATAAACCCTGCTGTGTTTGTGTTTGATTGATCTGTGTATTTTCTATTTTGTGCACTCCACTACACCGCTGCAAATTAACTTTTGATTAAGCACATATCTGCGTTAGTCAATATCATCCATTGAATTAATTTTAAAATACCCAATTCACCCCCCTCTTGGGCTACTACATCTGGGCAACAGGAGTGTAGAACTTTTACCTTGGCATCTTGCGCTGCCTTGGATGGACGTCTGCGTGCCTTCTTGGCTAACTGGGGGCGGCTAGTAATCCTCTTCAACACGGAGTCTGGAAGTCTTTGAACCCCGGAGGGTGACCTGAGAGCTGAGAGCGTCAGGTTCCTTTTGAACCGCCTCATGGGTGTGAGAACCGCTGCGAGGGGCGACTCAGCCGGGTACGAGGCCTTTAGGGTCTTAACCGACTCGGGGGCACCGCCGTGTCGGGGCCGAGTGGTGTCCCATAGGCTGCGATGCCAGTGAGCTCCTTTTGAACCAGCTTGGGAGTTTGTGTGCCGCTCAAGTGGCGACTCAGCCGGGTACGGAGCCTTTAGGGACTTGACCGACTCGGGGGCACCGCCGTGCCAGGGCCGAGTGGTGTCCCGTGGGCTGCATTGCCAGTGAGCTCCTTTTGAACCAGCTTGGGGGTTTGTGTGCCGCCCAAGTGGCGACTCAGCCGGGTATGGAGCCTTTAGGGACTTGACCGACTTGGGGGCACCGCCGTGCCGGGGCCGAGTGGTGTCCCATGGCCGCGATGCCAGTGAGCTCCTTTTGAACCAGCTTGGGGGTTTGTGTGCCGCCCAAGTGGCGACTCAACCGGGTACGGAGCCTTTAGGGACTTAACCGACTCGGGGGCACCGCCGTGCCGGGGCCGAGTGGTGTCCCGTGGGCCGCGATGCTAGTGAGCTCATTTTGAACCAGCTTGGAGGTTTGTGTGCCGCCCAAGTGGCGACTCAGCTGGGTACGGAGCCTTTAGGGTCTTGACCGACTTGGGGTACCACCGTGCTGGGGCCGAGTGGTGTCCCGTGGGCCGTGATGCCAGTGAGCTCCTTTTGAGAGACTTGGCGCAAGGGAAAATAAACTGTGGCATCAAAAGGGGCTTTCTTTATTACTCATGCTTCTGGAAGTACATTGGTAATGCTGGCGGAGATCGTCCGCATTCCAGGTACGTGGAATGGGCTTCCCGTCAAGCTCTTCTAGTTTGCATGCCCCCCGGTGAAGTGTTTCGGTGGTACGGTAGGGACCTTCTCAGTTGGGGGACAACTTGCCCCCCTCGGTAGGCTTGGATACCTCGGCCGTTTAGGTGCAGAAGCTGATCCCCAGGACACCATCCCGATCGTCCACTCTGTGGAAGTGTTGTCGACGGTGGCTTGAGCTGGTGGAGGCCCATGATGGCCGGCAGCGGCTATTGCATCTTCTGGACATACTCGCCGAGGTAGCCCCGTTGGATGAGCTCCTCGATGGGCCGGTTCAAGCTGTAGCAGCTGTCGGTGTCATGGCCGTAGTCCCGGTGGAATCAACAATAGCGGCTTCCGTCGCGTGGTGCACCTTTCTTCATGGGGGGAGGACAATGGAGGTAAGGCTCGCTCTCGATCTCCATCAGGATGTGGGATCGAGGTGCAAGGAGAGGGGTGAGCTCATTCTCGTCGGGGACGGGGCTCCATCGCTTGTTCTCGGAACGGTGA
The DNA here is from genome assembly GCA_900491605.1 of Calamus simplicifolius. Lineage (NCBI taxonomy): Eukaryota > Viridiplantae > Streptophyta > Magnoliopsida > Arecales > Arecaceae > Calamus > Calamus simplicifolius. Next base: position 218,050 of record UESW01004488.1, read on the forward strand.
GGCGGGTCAGCTCGCCTGTGTCAAGGGGGTTTGCTGGAGTTTCTTGAGGATTCCCGGCGGGTGAAGTCGGCTTCATCCGCCCGGATGTACTTCTGGGCCTGGAGGAGGAGGTCGGAGTAAGAACTCGGGGGCTTCTTATCCAGGGAGAAGGTGAAGCGGGACGGAAGGAGTCCCCGCTTCAGCGCCAGGGTGGCCACCGCATCGTCGAGATGGTAGACCTCAAGGGCGGCGGTTTTGAATCGGGACACGAAGTCCCGCAGCGACTCTCCTTCCTTCTGGCGGACAGAGAAGAGGCTGTCTGCCACCCTTGTGATCTGGCGGCAGGCGTCGAAGTGGGCCAAAAATGCTTTCTCCAGCTCCCGGAAGGAGTCGACGCTGTGAGAGGGCAGGCGTGAGTGCCATGCACAGGCGGCCTTCCGCAGAGTTGCGGGGAAGGCCTTGCAGAGGAGGGCGTCTGAGGCGCCTGGACTTGCATCATAGTTTTGTAGCCCTCGAGGTGATCGAGGGGGACGGTCGTACCGTCGTATGGGTCCACCTGAGGGAAGCGGAACCTGGAGGGAACCGGTTCCTCCAGTATGCGGCGAGTGTAAGGAGGACGAGTGTCGAACTCATCCTCCGGCTGATGGTTGATCTTCTTGGCGAGCTCGTCTAGTCGCCTGTTGTAACTCCTCCAGGCATTCCTTCGCCTGGCGGCTGATCGTTGCGGCCCTCCGAGGTGGCTCGAAGGAAGAAGAAGAAGAGGAGGCGGAAGGATATGGAGACGGAAGTCGGGACTTCCACCTGGGTTCCTCGTGGTGATGTGGCTTGGGAGGAAATTCGCTGGGGCCGCGGTCGGGGACTGTGGCCGCTTGGAGGGCTAGTGTTGAGGCTTCCTAGGGGAAACTTGACGTCGGCCGGTCTCTCGCCGACCGGCCTCTCGTCGAGGAGAACCTCCCCTCGCCGACTGCTGGCTGGCAGGGGGAGCGGTCTGATGCTGGGTGGCCACGGACTATCATTGCTGGAGCCCGTGGATCATGGCGGTGAGATTCTAGACTTGCTGGGAGAGGGTTGCCAGCTGCTCCGCTGTTTGGACAGCGGCGTCCGGCGGCGGTCCGGCAACCGGAGGGTTGGTAGTAGGGGGATCGGCCTCCTACTGCCTAGCTGGCGGGAGGAGCCCCGCCGAACAGCTGACGGAGGCATCCTGGGCTCGAGTCACCATCATGGCTTCTGGAAGAAGAGAGGGGACGAAAGATGTAGCTCAGGGAGAACGTTCGCTACTTTTTCTTATGCCCCCCTTCCTGGCGCACCAATCTGATGACGCTCGATCACCTCTCTTGGACGTCGGGAACGGAGGCACTCCTCGAATCCTCACCTCGCCGGGTTGCCTGCAAGGAAGTCCCGGGGCCGGAGGGGGCTCCGACGGGACCCTCCGACGGCCAAGTTAGTGACTGAGGTCATAGCTGAAGAAGGTCTCGAGTGAGCCCTGTTTTGTGTGGAAAAAGGGGGATCTCCGAGAGGAGGAGTCCCTTTCTCAGTTGAGATGGCGATTTTGGGGGTTATCACGCGTACCTGTTTTACCGGGTGGATTCACCTTTTTATAGGAGTTGATTCTGGCATGATCACGTGGGGTTGCGTGAATCAGAAGATCTGCTGAGCCCTCGCGTGAATCTGGGCTGGTTAGCAAGCGACGTCCCATCAGCCGGCGGGGCTGTCGGGCGGCGCGCGTTTGGTCTTGTCGGGCGGCGCGTGTCAGAGAGGTGGTTTCCTGAACCGCTGGGACCGATCTGGCGGAACTGGGGAATCCAGTTTAATCAGGGCCGAGCCGGGTCAACCCAAGATGGCTGGGGCCGATCCCATCGGCAAGGCAGTGCCGGGGCGGGGCCGACTGGACGGAATTGGAGACGCCGGGGCCGAGTCGGGCCGGCCTGGGATGGCCTTAGCCGACTCGACGGAGCTGGAGACGCCGGGGCCGAGTCGGGCCGGCCTGGGATGGCCTTGGCCGACTCGGCGGAACTGGAGACGCCGGGGCTGAGTCGGGCCGGCCGGGGATGGCCTTGGCCGACTCGGTGGAACAGGGACGCCGGGGCCGAGTCGGGCCGGTCGGGGATGGCCTTGGCCGACTCGGCGGGGCTGGAGACGCCGGGGCCGAGTCGGGCCGGCCGGGGATGGCCTGGCCGACTCAGCAGAGCTGGAGACGCCGGGGCCGAGTCGGGCTGGCCGGGGATGGCCTTGGCCGACTCGGCGGAGCTGGAGACGCCGGGGCCGAGTCGGGCTGGCCTGGGATGGCCTTGGCCGACTCGGTGGGACTGGAGACGCCGGGGTCGAGTCAGGCCGGCCGGGGATGGCCTTGGCCGACTCGGCGGAGCTGGAGACGCCGGGGCCGAGTTGGGCCGGCCTGGGATGGCCTTGGTCGACTCGGCGGAGCTGGAGATGCTGGGGCCGAGTCGGGCCGGCCTGGGATGGCCTTGGCCGACTCGGCGGGGCTGGAGACGCCGGGGCCGAGTCGGGCCGGCCTGGGATGGCCTTGGCCGACTCGGCGGGGCTGGAGATGCCGGGGCCGAGTCGGGCCGGCCGGGGATGGCCTTGGCCGACTCGGCGGAGCTGGAGACGCCGGGGCCGAGTCGGACCGGCCTGGGATGGCCTTGGCCAACTCGGCGGGACTGGAGACGCCGGGGCCGAGTCGGGCCGGTCGGGGATGGCCTTGGCCGACTCGGCGGAGCTGGAGATGCCGGGGCCGAGTCAGGCCGGCATGGGATGGCCTTGGTCGACTCGGCGGAGCTGGAGACGCTGGGGCCGAGTCGAGCCGGCCTGGGATGGCCTTGGCCGACTCGGCGGGGCTGGAGACGCCGGGGCCGGCCTGGGATGGCCTTGGCCGACTCGGCGGGGCTGGAGACGCCGGGGCCGAGTCGGGCCGGCCGGTGATGGCCTTGGCCGACTCGGCGGAGCTGGAGACGCCGGGGCCGAGTCGGGCCGGCCTAGGATGGCCTTGGCCGACTCGGCGGGACTGGAGACGCCGGGGCCGAGTCGGGCCGGTCGGGGATGGCCTTGGCCGACTCGGCGGAGCTGGAGACGCCGGGGCCGAGTCGGGCCGGCCTGGGATGGTCTTGCCGACTCGGCGGAGCTGGAGACGCTGGGGCCGAGTCGGGCCGGCCTGGGATGGCCTTGGCCGACTCGGCGGGGCTGGAGACGCCGGGGCCGAGTCGGGCCGGTCGGGGATGGCCTTGGCCGACTTGGCGGAGCTGGAGACGCCGGGGCTGAGTCGGGCCGGCCAGGGATGGCCTTGGCCGACTCGGCGGGGCTGGAGACGCCGGGGCCATGTCGGGCCGACCGGGGATGGCCTTGGCCGACTCGGCGGAGCTGGAGACGTCGGGGCCGAGTTGGACCGGCCGGGGATGGCCTTGGCCGACTCGGCGGGGCTGGAGACGCCGGGGCCGTGTCGGGCTGGCCGGGGATGGCCTTGGCCGACTCGGCAGAGCTGGAGACGCCGGGGCCAAGTCGGGCCGGCCTAGGATGGCCTTGGCCGACTCGACGGGGCTGGAGATGCCGGGGCCGAGTCGGTCCGGTCGGGGATGGCCTTGGCCGACTCGGCGGAGCAGGGGACGCCGGGGCCGAGTCGGGCCGGCCTGGGATGGTCGGGGCCGCCTGGCTTGGAGAGGTCAGGGCCGGCTGGGAACGTGCCGAGGCCGCCTGGCTTGGAGACGCCGGGGCCGGTTGGGAACGTGCCGGGGCCGCCTGGCTTGGAGAGGCCGGGGCCGGCTGGGAACGTGCCGAGGCCGCCTGGCTTGGAGACGCCGTGGCCGGCTGGGAAGTGCCAGGGCTGCCGGTCTTGGAGGCGTCGGCTTTTGGGGCTGTCGGTCGCGGAGCCGTCGGGTGTCGGCCTTTGGGGCCGTCGGGTGTCGGCCTTTGGAGCCGTCGGGTGTTGGCCTTTGGGGCCGTCGGTCTTGGAGCCATCGGTCTTGGAGGGGTCGGCCTTTGGAGCCGTCGGGCTTTGGAGCCGTAGGCCTTTGGGGCCATCCAAATTTTTTTTTATTTTTTATGGGGCCAACTGGCCCCATCAAGCACATATCAAGAAAAGTTATATCATTGGTTAGCTAGAGATGAATATCGAATATAATGCAAAAAAGATTAACCATTCATCATTCAAATGCAATGTATATGGACTTGAGAAGAAATTTCTACATATTTATTTTTGGAACATTTTCAGCAGCCTGCCATCCCGAAGACCGGTCTCTGCCAGAATCAAAGAAACGCCCCTTCCATTTCCCAGGAGATAATGGTTAAAGATGCTGCCAGAAAAGACGTCAAGCGAGTCTCCCGCACGAGTTAAAGTTTGACTCTTCTTCTCTCCAACCGGCGCATGCGAGGCATTTTTAAATCAGGTGGACAGCTTTCGTGGCGCCATCCCATTGCAAGAAATGGTGCCCCCTGTTTGGTGACTTACACCGATGAACAGCACGTGCCGAAAATAAGACACCCCGCGGATAAAATATTCTTCCAAGTTCGTTCGGAAGATAACTTAAAATAATAGTCGGAAAAGTCGGCAAACGTGTCGACGTTAGAGTCCGGTTCTTCGCCTGTGCCTCTTGCTCGTTCGCTCCGCGCCCTCAGCTGCGACTTTTCTTTTCTTCTCGTCTTCTCTTTCGGAAACCAAGCTCTACCAACACGCGGTGGGAGAGATGCGAAGGTTAGTAGGAGGATGGTCACCGTCGGTCAGCCGAGGGGAGGGACGTCGACGTCAAGGTGAATGGAGGAAGGCAAGAGGGGGTGGCGGAAAAGGTTGGGCACCACGGAATGCATTGCACTCGGGGGAGGGGAGGGGAGGGGGGGAGGAGCGACGGCTAAACTGGCCACCGGCGGCCGCAGGTGATCCCGTGGTCAAAGCCGGTTACCCGCGATTGGGGCAGCGTTGTACAGGGCGTCTCCGTTCAAAGTGCGGGGGCCCAATGGAACGCTAGAGGATGCATGCCATTTATGTTGCTTATAGATTAATATTATCGTTAAAAACTATATATATATATATACATACAATTTAACGATATTCAGATACAGTTAAATTTAAAATTTAATCATTTTTTCAAAACTAGTTCCATCCAAACTTACTTTCAGCTCTAACATGAATATAAAGATAGAAAAAATAATTGGATTTGAGATTACTATTGTTGCCATGAAAATTCGTTCTTCGACTCGGATGTGCTCTAGCTCCAGATCCAAACGCCAATCTCGACGCTTGAGGTGGAATCTGCAAGACAGTTCGCGCACGCAGATGATTTCCTTGGGGTTGTCCTCCACGGGGACCCTCCGACGTCCAAGTCGGAGATTCACAGCAAGCAGATGTGAGGAGAAGACTATCACAGAAGAGTTCCCTCAAACGGGTTTTTCTTTCAAAAGCTTTCAGCTCTGTGGAAGCTTCGATAGAGTTTTTTAGTATGAGAGTCAGTGAATGGATGCGTACATGAGAGATTTGAGGGCCGTGGTATTTATAGGTGATCACCTGGTTCCTTGGGCATGTTGCGAGGAGTCTGAAACTGTTGATGCCTCGAGATTCAGCGATGGTGTAGGTTTTAGGCCACCCCTATGGCCTTTAGGCCACTTCTGGGTATGATTCTCTGTTTGAAATCTTATTCAGTTATGGCGAATTCAAACTCTCCGTGCCAGATTCCGCAAAGGTATTTGATTGCCTTGGTCTAGCCGAGGCAAGGGATAACTTGGTCTTCCAAAGCACAAGATGACTCGGGCTGCCGAGGATGGAGATAGCTCGGGCTGCCGAAGTATGAAGATAACTCGGGCTGCCGAAGATGACTCGGGTCGTCAGGGCGACCCAACCCCGCTGAGGATGATTGGGCTTCGCTGCTTGGTGAACGTGACAGCTGGCCGACAAGACGTTGGGATTGGACTTGACCTAGTCGACACATGCGGGTATTAACGCAATGATAATTTTACCCTCATCAACTATACATAAGTATAGTCAAATACAACAATCCCCCTTTCTATATATATATATATATATATATATATATTTATTTATTTTTTTTATTTGTTTGAAATTTTGTTGTCACATGCTTGGAATGCATTAGGATAATTGAAGTGATCTATGGAAGTAATGCGAACAGATGAGATATGTGCTACAGTTGGAGTAGCGACGTACAAACAAAGACAAGGAATTGCTTATTTGATGTCTAATAGCTTCAATTTCATCAATTGATTGGTGTGTTAAAAACTTATCAGGTTTAAATGAGCAAGTTGTTGTAAGGACATGCTTGGAAATGTTCTTCACACACGATCGTCAATTGCAAAAGAAATAAAAGCAGCTAAGCCCTCTTGAGGTGTCTAAAGTTCAATAATTTGCTTGATTTAGTTTAAATATATCCTTTTTCAAGTGCTGCTATTTAATTTTGAAAGTCCTAAGTCACATACTCAAATAGTCCCAAGATTTGTCTTGTTCATGGGGAAACTTTATCACCCTTGTATTTTTTGAATTCTTCCATGCATACTATTTTCTTCTCCCAGTCATCGTGGTTAATTTATTTGAGATGTCCTTTTACAAGATTTCTTCCGAGCGAAGCCTGTGAGGTGAGTTTATTTTGACCAACCAATGCTTACATCATGATATTGAAGAGTTAAAGTCCATAACAACAAAATGATGTTTAGGCGTGGCACGAATTAAAAGTTATGCGACCGCCCATGAATCCAATTATTTATTCTGCATGTATATGAGAGGCAAATGGGGAAACCAAGAGCCTTAGGATGCTCGGATTCGCATAAAATATATGGAATTGATTTATAAATTCAAATTATATGTCAGCTTGCTTTAATTTAAACTGATTATAGACTATTTAGCCCAAAAGTTTGCATGCAAAAAGATTATTAAAACGTCAAACATTAATTTTTAGGAACTTATATCGATGATCTTAAAAAACATCAAATTGTGACGGTTAAAATAAAAGGGTTTATATTACTTAAAGCTTATATGATTTTGCCTGCAGAATATCTTGATGAAAATATATATTGTTTTGGTCCTCAAATTTTCACTCAAAAACCAATTTTAGGTTGTAAACTTTTAGTTATTAGAATTTAAACTTTTATATTTTAAGAATGTTGCATTTCTCATGCCTGATTGCATCATACTAATGCAAACATACCAGTTATTCTATTAATTATAATTTAGAAATGCAACATTCTTAAAATATGAATACGATTAATATAAAAAAATATTAATAACTTAAATTTGATCATCTCTTTCTTATATTTATGCGCATTCTAAAGTCATCCCATTTTTTTCATCTTTAGGAGCCATGAATTACGTGAATTTAAGGTTAAAGAAGGTAATCGAATTTAAACTTGGCAGCTTTCAAATATAACTAAGTCTACTTATGTATATATATACACACAGCTTAACTTATTTAAGCTTTTTTTTTAATTACATGGGATTGGCTACATAAATTTACTTTTTTTTCACTCTGCTTTATTATTTTTATATTATATATAATATTATATAATATTCTATTCTTATAATATGCGTGTATGGTAGGATTTTCTTTTCATCCTTAAAAAAATTTTGTCTTTAGTTCCATCAACGTACTCTTTTTACATTAACAATTTGACAATTGACAGGGTAAAGATGAAAAAAAGTTATATCTCTAGACAAAAAAAAAAAAAAAACTCATGTCAAACACCATAAAAAAGAGATGATAATTATAAAAGCAACTTTTTATCTCTCTAACTTCCTATCACGCACACTCTTTAAGGCTTATGGCCTTGTTTGAATTGGCTGTTGGAACCCTTTCAAATGGCTGTTAGTACAATAGCTACTTGATAGTTGTTAGCCAATATTTAGGATCAAGACTAATCCAAAGACGCCAAGTGACTGAGAGAAACAATTCAGGGAAAGGTGCACAAGAAACGAGTCGACATATTATGGCACGGGTGTTGCATTATATATGGTATAGATCAAATGCGTATCCCTTGGTGGTCCAGACATCATGTCCAAAGATATGCAACTCAGACTTTGATACCCATCTCCTAAAGTCCCACATTGGGGTGGGACTTTAAAGAAAAGGGATTGGTTTATTTGAAAAAAAAAAAAGTAAGAAAAATTAAATGTCAATAGGATTCATTTTTGAATTGTGGCTGTCCAAATTAGTGTAGACTTTATCCTATCTTGCTTTCTTGTAACGAAACGATTCATATAATGAGCCCTTATAATATAGTATCAGAGTCATGCACCATATAGAACAAAGTATTACATCGATGAAAGCCACCTCTTGAATCTGTGAGAGCCACAAAAAGGTGAGGGCCACAGAGCAAAGTACTATATTGATGAGGCTATCTCTAGAATTCTTTGGTGTCAAGGATGCTACTTCTTTAAGAAGAGTAGATTGTGATACCCATCTCGTAAAGTTTCACATCATGACTTTTTTTTTGGTACAAGCGGGCGATCACACCACTCTGGCGTGAGTTGAACCCGATAGATCAGAGTACATAATTTGTTGCAAGATAACGGGCAGAGGTTACCAAAATGCCATCCCCACTGATCAGGGTGTCGAGCAGCCATAGAGGCAACCCAATCGGCCATAGTGTTAGCTTCTCGGTAGACGTAGCTGATCAGCGGTGCACAGTGAACTGTAGAGAAGCCCAAATATCAGAGATCATAGGATTAAGAGGGGAGCAAAGGTCCACATCCCGTCTAATCCAACGGACAACCATGAGAGAATGTCCTTGATGATTAACCGGCGAGAGCCCAAATGACGAACCGCATAGGTGATACCAGCCCAAGCAGCCTGAAGCTTAGCTATAGGGACCGAAGAGTCGAGAGAGCCATGTCCACCTGCCGCGAGCAACACTTCATCTGGCCCCCTAATAACAAATCCGAATCCAGTAAGACGATCCGATACAGTACCATAAAAGTTCACTTTGACATAATCCGAAGGCGGAGGCTCCCAAGAGATAAAGATCGTAGTACGATGCACTATCAAAGCAGCAGGGGAGTCTAAGAGACCGAGTCTGTCAGAGTGAATACTAGAATCAGAGCGGAAGTACTCCATTGTGAGAGAAACGGTAGTGCGGGTGATCATCTGATGCGAGACCGATTCTTTCATAAAAACAAGCTGGTTCCGGGTCAGCCATATATGTAGAAAGAACATCCTAAGAGCGAGGATTGTGCTGGACAGATAGTCGGTGCAAATATGAAAGCCAAGTGAGGCTCTACTTCGAACTTTAAAGAAAAGGGAGTGTTTTATTTGGAGAAGGGAGTGTTTTATTTGAAAAGAAAAAGAAAAAAAAAACAAATGCCAATAGGATCTATTTTTGAACCGTAACAATTTAAATTAATATAAATTTTATCTTATTTTATTTATTTATTTATTTTTTTGGTAACAAAATGAGTTCGTTCGATCCCGAACCGTTACATAGACCCTGTGGTAAAATAGTATGCTGAAGAAATGATCCTGAGCTGGAGGTGTAACCAAGTAGCAATATTGTCAATCGTGGGGGAACGCATCATCTCGAAGGCGACCCATGTTGGGTGCAAATGGGCGTAAGCAATATAAAACATCAAGGGAGCTCTGAGATCCCCTTTTATATATATTCGATATCACGACTCATCTTATATTAGTTGAGTGGGGGGATCCGTGCTCTACCAACGTGGAAGCTCGTCAAAGTCCGAGGTTGTATCCGAGCTAAATCCTTAATAATATATCAGAAAAGAGGCCTCATTAAGTTTCAACCATCCCAGAATCTGCCCACATTTGTCAGAGATCGCTCCTATGAATGATGCAACCTGCGACCGACCCACCAGAGCCTTCGAATATTCTTTATGGACGACATATAATAAAATATATACCATATATATTATAGTGGTAGCAGATCGCTACTAGTTTATTTAATTACAACACCATCGATCACGAAGAACCAGCGTCCGACTTGGTGGCTTTTTCCCCTTCCCCAAGGCTTCGTTTGCTCTCCGTTGCCTGGCCGAACGCTTCCTGCGCGCAGTTGGAGATGATGGGATGGATGCTGCCCCCATCCAATGAATCCAGACGATATGGTCAGCAGACAGCCTTGTCCCATAAATCAACTTTGTGGTGCGACTTGAGAAATCTACATCATGAGATAGATAGATGCGAGGCCCACGTTGTCAGTAATATATTGACCACGTGAGGAAATGAAGAGGTCGAGGTCTCGGGAAGCTTGAAGAACATCATTAATTAGTTTATTTGTTGGCTTGGTCATTAGTGACTGCTTAATTTCCTGGTTTCAATTTTTTTTTTTTTTTTCTTTTCAGCTATGTTATATCTGGACGTGAGACTCCAGAATGAAGAAAGCTTTGAAGCCCTGCCAAGATTTATATATATCCACAAGTGCAGTCCAAGTCTGAGAAAACGAGGCATTGACTAAAACCAAGGAGTGGTTCGGTCTTACAGGGACATGATGGGTGATGGGGCCGATTGATCCCATAGATAATAAATATAATAATTTTTGGATGGCATCCTATCGAGACGGTCATTCTTAGCGGCCTTTCCGAATGGTTTAATTTCTAAGCGGCCTCGCTATTTTACTCGGCTTTCGTAATAAATATTTAATTCCATCCACGATTATCCAGACATTTATTACCTTATTTTCATTTATGGCTGCCACTTTAGGCGGCCTCAACAGCGCCTAGCGTCGGCCTGCATCCACTTACTAAGCATTTATTGCCTTATTCTCTCCCATATTTATAGTTCAAAGGCCACGATTATCCAGACATTTATTGCCTTATTCTGGCTGTATCCACTTGCTAGGCATTTATTGCTTATTCTCTTCCATATTTATAGTCTTTATGGCCTCAAGGGCCACGATTATCCAGGCATTTATTGCCTTATTTTCATTTGGCGTCGGCCTCAACAACATCGGCGTCGGCCTCAACAGCGCTTGGCATCGGCGTTGGCCTCAACAGCGTTGGCGTCGGTCTCAACAGCGCCTGGCGTCGGCGTCGACCTCAACAGCGTCAGCATTGGCCTCAACAGCGCCTGGCGTCGGCGTCGGCCTCGCGTACATCCACTTGCTAGGCATTTATTGCCTTATTCTCTCCCGTCTTTATGGCCTCAAAGGCCACGAGCATCCACTCGCTCTAAGGCATTTATAACATTCTCTCGTATTTATGGCTGCCACGTTAACCCCTTCGGCCTTGCTTTTTCATTCGGCCATGAACAACTTCGGCCTTTTTCCTTACGGTCTCGGCCTCAGCCCCTTAGTCTATTCCCCTCGGCCGCAAATAGTATAATGCACGTGAACAGTGTCACATGAACAGTGCCTTGCACATGAATAGTGCCATAACTCCATAATTAATGCTCTACGAGGGACTATTGGCTTCAACTTTAAACGACATCTTCTATCCCAATGGTTGCACTTGGGGCCCACGTGACTAACCTTATCATCCATTGCTGTTCACACAGAGCTTCCACGTGACTTGCCAACCCGTTTCTCTTTTTCCAAGATCACGGGTGGTTACCGCTATATTATGAACCGTTGCCGATACTTATGGCACACGTTTAGCAGCTGTAGCCGATCTTAACGGAAGATGTGATTCGGCTGTTATCAACGAAGGGTAAGAGGGACCCCGAACAGGTATATAAAGAGCCCGACCCCCAACGAGGGAGGGGGACTCAATCTCTACTCTTTCATTAAAAAATTCTTGTTTTTCAGATCGCTGACTTGAGCGTCGGAGGGTCCCCATCGGAACCATCGGTCCGAAACTTTTCTTGCAGGTTTCTGGCTGAAGGAGGCGGTCCCTATCATTCCTCTGAAGGCTAACAAAGTATTTCCGTCGTTTGACGCTCCTCAAAAATGATTTGGCGGCAACAGTGAGAGCGCCGAAGGTTGTTATTAGTCTATCCAAACAAATGAATAGAATCAAAATAATTGTACATTAGCTTCAGACAATCCAGCCTTTTTATTATTATTATTTTTTTGAAAAGAAAATTAGAAAAAAAAACAGTAAATTAAGGTGGCTTCTTTATATATCCGTTGCAATCATGGTGCTGATTTGGTGTTACTTGATATAATTTAAAATTTTCTCATGCGCCCTTTTTTCTGAACTTTTGATTGAACTATTTTTCATTTTGATCTTTCTATATATGGCTTCCTTTTCTCTTTTTTGGTGAGAAGTATATCATTATCAGACTAAGAGATATGTCCTTCAGAAAATTATTAAAGAATTAAAAAGAAATTTTTAAGAAATTTAAAATTACATTCAAAATCTAGTTTTAGTATGAAATCTTTAAGGGATTTGCTAGCCATATATTTTTCTTGATAAATTTTTTGAAAATCCCTTGATAATATGTAAGGGATTATTTAAACAATTTTTAGTAAGGGATTTGTAAGGAAAGTTTGGTCCTTTTAAGATTTACTAAGAAATAAATCCCTTGATGCTAGTAAGATATTTTAAAAAACATAAAAATGATATCAAAAAGGAAATTTTTTAAAAAATCCCTAAGTGATTTTAAAATCTTATAGATAGCCTATGTCATTCTCTCACTAGCATAAAAATAAAAGTCATAAGTAAAATTAATATTATGTACTGATTTTTAATATCATTAATTAAATAAAAAAACTTCTCCATTCCTTTCTCTTTCTAACTCGTTCAAATCTTATCAAAACCCTAGGCTTATATCCTTTGTTTCTAACGATCAGATTGGTGCAACAGTAAGGGGCTAGCCTTTGAACGCTTTGGCCTAGGTGAAATACCTTGAGCTTTTAATATAATGATCAGATTGTTTGTAATTAGTTGATCGATGACCACAACTTTCTTACAAATAAACTACAATTTTTAAGCAAGAAATTTTTTTCGATGAATCCCTTGGTAATCATCAAAAAAATTTATCAAGAAAATTTATTTTTTTTATCAAAAAAATTGATTAATCCTTCAGTAATTATCAAGAAATTTCTGAGGAAGACTTTCACCAATATCATATATTTTAAAAGATGAATTTTTCTTGAAAATCCCTCAGTGAAACTTTTTATTAAGGGATTTTTAACTTTTATCAAAAAATTTTGTCCCTCACTGAAAGATTAATTTTTGATAGTGTATATTAATTCATAATTCAAAATTTCCTTATGCATATGGATGATTTACAAGAAAAACTAAAAGTTCAATATTATGATTTACAAGAAAAACTTCTTATTTTGATTGGACCAGATCCAAATGAGACAAACACTGACTTCAGGGTTGTTTGAAATTATATAACTTCCTTTTTCCTTTTTTTTTTGGTGAGATGTATATGTGAATTCTCACTTGATATAATTCAAAATTTTCTCACGTATGTAGATAATTTATAAGAAAAATTAGAAGTTCAATATTATGATATACAAGAAAAATTAGAAGTTTAATATTATATCAATTCTTGATTCGCATGGAGTAACCAACAAATGACTCGAAGCAATATTCATTAAAAATACAATTTCAAACTTTGTTTTTTTGGGGACCTTTTCTAGAGTTTGATAAAGCTTGCTCTCCTTATCCGAGAGGACCAAGACATGAAGGGTCCCTAGTCCCTACTCCCTAGCCTTGGCAGAAAATGTCAAATTTTTGAAAGATGTGATTCCCAAATTCCAAAAAATCATCTCACGAGAGGGCCTATTCCAGTAAAATAATTAAATCGCCCACATAGCATATGTGCACTGATGGTGAAATGGTGAACTCTTTTTCCGCTCCCTTCCAAAGCATGCCAAGCAACATGAAGAAATAATAACAAAAAGGAGAAGTTGTAGGCCCCATTAGCAATGGACGTGTTTTCTTTAAAAAAATCTATAGAAAGTAAAAAAAACCAGAATTTTATGTTTGAATCTAATATTTTTAAATTTTTTAATTGAATAGAAGGTCTAAAAAATGTTTTTTATTTTAATTTTAAAATAAATAATATTTTTATATTTTATTATATACTTTTATCATCTATTATCTTACTTTCGTCAATTATCATCAACACACACCTTATATCTTTATTATCCATTATCATCATCATTTTTTTAATCATTATACCATCTTATCACATCATCTAAATCCTTCTATCTTTTTTTATTATTAAATTTAAAAATAATTTTAAATTTTAATAGATAAATACGTTTTCAAACCTTTTTTTTTTAATAGAAGAAATACTGAAAACAGAGTTAAAAATTAAAGATTAAAAAAAAAATCTACATGCCTTGTGGACTTCATCAACGTAACTCCTCCGTAGGACACAACCGCACTGCCTTAAGACTGTCCTATTTTTGAAGGCAGATTATAACGAAGCAGGTGACAGCTGACAACCAGCCGTTTGCACAAGAAGCCAGTCGATTAATTTGCCAGTTACCCTCCCCGGCTCTCCATCTTTACAAACCAGCGGCCGTAGTTTGATAAATTCCGTGTAAGAATGGTACTCTCCACAAGATTGATTGGACGATTGAAAGAAACCCAGGGTCAAAGGAGACAGCCCGGCAGGAAAAAATCTCCCGCTCTTCCCTCATCCACGTGCATGCGATCCGTCAACGTGCACGCTGCTGGCCCATCGTGGCACGGGGCAACGGGAACCTTGGGGCGCAAGCCAGTGGCCAGCGTGGGATAGCGGCGAGGAATTGCCGACTACTCGGTCGTCAAACTCGGAGCCGTTGAAACCACTGGCGGTAGCCGGTGAGACTCCCCACAGCGCTGGTTCCGCGAAGGTTCCGTGGGAAAAAAGCAAGGACTTTAACGAATATTTTTATTCATTCCAGCAGCCTCGTTATTAAATAAGCGAGCCAGGGGGCCAAGCGTTCCTCCCAAAGAGTGGAGCCACGGAGCTCTGTCCTCAGTCTCTCCCATCCTCTGCTCCGTTCTTTGGATTCTTCCGCCTAGGGTTCCAATAAGGTGCGTTGTTCTCCATCACTTCCTATTAAATTTCGATCGGTTTCTAGGATTTTCTTGCTAGCTCTTTTCTTCAAAAATTGGTGCAAATTCGCGTTGGTTAGGGTCTTGATTTCTTGTTTTGATTGGTATTCCTTGGGAATCCTTGATCCTGGTTGCTCCTTTCCCGGTGGTGAGCTTTTGATGATCTCGTGGTCTCGTTCCGTCCAGTTATTGAGATTGATTTTAGATTTTGTGACGCTGTATCTGTCCGTGGTCCTTCTTGGTGCATGAAATTTTACGATCTTTATTTGCTGTCTTACTGGAATTCTTCGTCCGCTATAAGGGTTTAGGACTCACCATCTCATCAGCCTTCTGATTTTTCTATGATTTTCTGAAATTTTCGACTGTTTTCTCCTTAAAAACTAGTGGTTTAAAAAAGAGAAAGAGAGAGAGAGAGAGAGAGAACGATAGGAAAGTTTAGAGCTAAACTAGCCTTCCCATTAATTAATTCTTCTACTGTTTTCTGATTTTTCTCTCCCTTCCTCTTAGTAGAAATCTGTGGTAAAGATGGGTAGAACATGGTAGATGAAATCGCTGAAGAAGGGGGATAGGTTAAAGGTTAGAAGAAAATAGGCCGGGTGATCTCTTGAAGATTAGACGGAGTTTTCAGGGGATCTCACATAATTCAATGGTTATGGGGACAAGCATCCGTGACTTGCAAGGAATGACATACGATCAGCTATGGTTTGACCAGTTCAAACCAGGAGGGACACCACCAATGGCGTCGAACAACAGCAGCTTCCTCGACCTCCCAAATGCCCCCCTTAATTCCACCCTCACCGGACCCACGCCCTCCTCCGTCCTCACCACAAACGCCAACACCTCATCCTCTTTGACCACAAGCGCGGAGGTGGACTCCGCGGAGGACGCGGAGATTTTCTCCGACATAGCCCTCAGCTACATCAACCAGATGCTCATGGAGGAGGATATAGATGAAAAATTCGAGCAGTTTCAAGGCCACCCGGCTCTTCTAGCTGCGGAGAAGCCCTTCTATGACATCCTTGCTGAGAATAGTTGTTCTTCGCCCGACCAGCCACCGTTGCTTTCCAGCCATAGTTCAGAGAGCCCTGATGACAGTGCCCATATCCACCACTATGGGAGTTCCGGTGGCGGCGGCGGCGGCGGCGGTGGTGGTGGCCACGATGTGGTGGTAGATAATAGCTGGCCTTATGATTCAATCGAGTATCAGCAGCTACAGACTCACCCTGTTTCTGTTGATTACTCCTCTCAGTCTTCTTTTTCCTCCGCAAATAGTACTGTTGGCCAACTTCATAGAAAGGTTGGATGAATCTTTGCTAAATTCGGTTTCAGTTTCCGATATCCTTGCTCAGGGCCAACCTGCTTGGGAGCAGTTTAACAGGGGAGTCGAGGAGGCGCGCAAGTTCCTCCCCAGCGAGCATAAGTTGGTGATCGACTTAGAGGAGGGCAATGGGGGAGGAGGAGGGTTCTCTTTACCTCGAGAACCAAAGCAAGAAGAGAACAACAACATATTATTGGTCGAGGTCAAGGCAGAGAAGGAAGAAAGGGAGCAGCAGGGGTCGAGGGGTCGGAAGAATCCACATAGCGATGATGATGATTTGGAGCTGGAGGAGGGTAGAAGCAACAAACAGTCGGCTGTTTTCCCCGAGCAGGCCGTTCGCACCGAGATGTTCGATACGATTTTGCTGTACACCGGGGAGGCATGCATGAGAGGTCCTTCCGAACTTCGAGCTGCCATGCAGAAGGCAGAGGAGGCAAGCAGAAGCTCTCTTCAGACCAACCAATCCAAGGGGGGGGGGTCCGGCGGCGGGGGGAAGGGTCGCGGGAGGAGGCAGCAACAACCCAAGAGGGAGGTGGTGGATCTTCGGACCATCCTCATCCACTGCGCTCAGGCTGTGGCAACCGATGATCGCCGAAGTGCCAATGAACTCTTGAAGCAGATCAGACAACATTCCTCCCCCTACGGAGATGCGAACCAGAGGTTGGCCCACTACTTTGCTGATGGGCTTCAGGCCCGCCTAGCTGGCACGGGGAGCCGGATCTACAATTCCCTCGTATCGAAACGGGTTTGTACCGCTGATATCTTGAAGGCCCATCATCTTTACATGTCCGCCTGCCCGTTCAAGAAGATTTCCCACTTCTTCTCTAACCAGACCATTTTGGATGCATCTGAGAAGGCAACGAGGGTGCACATCATAGACTTCGGCATCTGGTACGGCTTCCAATGGCCATGTCTTCTCCAACGCCTTGGTTCTAGGCCTGATGGACCCCCAAGGCTTCGGATCACCGGCATTGATTTGCCCCAGCCAGGTTTCCGTCCAACGGAGCGGATTGAGGAGACGGGGCGACGCTTAGCTGACTACTGCCGGAGCTTCGACATTCCCTTCGAGTACCACGCAATTGCGGCCAAATTTGAGACCGTCCGAGTCGAGGATCTCAACATCGACAAAGATGAGGTGCTCATCGTCAATTGTAATTTCCAGCTCAAGAGTCTTATGGATGAGACCGTGATGGTGGATAGCCCGAGGAACATGGTCCTCAATGCCATAAGGAAGATGAATCCAGATGTCTTCATCCTCGGGATCGTGAATGGCTCCTACAGCGCTCCCTTCTTTGTCACACGCTTTCGAGAAGCATTGTTCCACTACTCGGCGCTGTTTGATATGCTTGAAACGAATGTGCCACGGGAAGATCCTCAGAGGGAGCTGCTCGAGAGGGACGTCTTCGGACGGGACGCTCTTAATGTCATCTCGTGCGAAGGCTTCGAACGGGTGGAGAGGCCAGAGACGTACAAACAATCGCAGGCGAGGACCCTCCGGGCAGGGTTCACGCAGCTTCCACTGAATCCAGACATCGTGAAGAAAGCGAGGGACAAGGTGAGGGCAAGCTACCACAAGGATTTTGTTGTAGACCAAGATAGTAGATGGCTCCTGCAGGGTTGGAAAGGGCGCATCATCTATGCCCATTCCACATGGAAACCCTACAACGCTACCTAGGTTAATTTACTACGCATGCCGTAAATGGGGACGCATCATCATCATCCACTAATCTGGACCTGTCACTGCTCTCGATGACTTATGTCGAGGTATTTTTCCTCCTAGTTTTCACATGTTTATAATACCTTGAGATCTTTCTTCCGTATTTGCGAAGTCTTTACCAGGTCTTTTGGTGTCCTCCCTTTCAGAACGACGATGATACGGTCCCGTGAGGAGGGTGTAAGTTAGGAGCAGCAGCATACAGGAGGAAGACCGAGGAGTCGCGAAACTTTCTTCATGGTGTGGTCCCTTGCAGCAGTCGCTGATATGGTGATGATATTCCGTAGGCTTGTTTTGTGTAGTCACTGATATGATATTTTGTAGGCTTGTTCTGTGTGGTCTCAAATAGTATGTTAGAACCTTTGATGAATGAAAGATCAGCGTACTTTGGCACTAGAGATCTGGTTGCTTTGTGTACCACTTCACTTGCTGGTGGCCGGCCCCGCTGTCGAATGGATGCCCGCCCATATAAGCTGATGATGCATGTGCACCCTATATCGATCCACATTCCAAAACCTGCTTTGATAATCGACATAACATCGTATCTGCTTGGTAAATGATCCATCCACCCAAAAGCATGCATGTTCGAGAAATAGCATCGAATCCACAGCAGCTCGATTGTTAATTTGTGCTTTACCTTCATCATTCTGACACGGAAAAACACGGCGAGCCTTCCATGGTTCGGGCTTGTTATAAATTGTATAGTATTAAAGCCGCGTCACTTGATTTGATATGGCGATCTAATAGCGCAAAGATCAGGCCTTTTTTAACCTTGCTTTTCCGACTTAAATTGACCATGGCAATGCATGCCTAGACCATCGTGCACCGTTTCATCGTCAACCTGTCGCTAGGCCGACACTGGAGCGCTAATAAGAGCGTCTCTGCGGTTGTCCAGAATGGGAAATACACAGAGTTTGCACCAAACATTAATAAAAATTTAATTGTAGAAAAAAAAATTTCTTATGCTAAGCATTAATGAAAACTGATTATAGAAAAGATCAATATCCGTGGATTGTGCCCGTGCCCTTCATTCTGTTGGTTTTGATACATCTGGCCTCTGGGGTTCCCCTGCTGCTACGGCAGCGAACCGTCGTACGGTTTTTATTTCTTGGGAGCCCCCTCCTCCAGGTTTTGTCAAAATCAACTTTGATGGGAGTGTTCGCGGCAGACTTGCTGGTTCGGCCTTCATCATTCGTGGTCCACAGGGTAATATGATAGCGGCGGGTGGATTTGGGTCTCTGGACTTCTCTGTTCCCATGGCTGAGCTTTGTGCTGCATGGGCAGGTATTTCTTATGCGGTGCAGACTCTTCGAGCCCAGAGGCTTATTATTGAGGGAGACTCTATGACTGTCATTCAGTGGATTCGGAAAGAGAAAGCTCCTCATGTATCCACCAATCCGATCTTAACAGATATATGGACTATGCTTCAAAACTTGGATTCTGCCCAGATTTATCATGTATTCCGTGAAGCCAACACGGCTGCTGACTGGGCAGCGACGACCGTGGCTCAGCATGTAGGATATAGGATATGGACAATGGGTGAACCATGTCCTCCTGTGTTATTTCAAATTCTGCAATCTGATGTATCTGGGCTGACTCATACTAGACTTGTATGATCGCCCGTCTTTATCAAAAAAAAAAATGAAAACTGATTATAGAAAAGAATTTTTTTTACATTAAGCATTAATGAAAACTGATTGTAGAAAAGAATTTTTTCTTACACTATCTTTTTTTTTATCTATATACTTTTTATCTATATTATTGAGAGAGTTATCTTCTTTATATAGCCATTGCTTTATATACACCTTAAACAACTGATAATTAAAATTTTTATTATTCAAGTTTAAATGGTACATCAACTAAATTATCATTACTCAAATTAATGACCATTCAGTTACAAATATGAATGGTCATAGAAGACTAAGAGATTACACCAACTAAATTGTCATTACTTAAATTAATGACCATTCAGTTATCAAGACCAAGAGGTTATAGTTTTCTAAACACATCCACAAACATCTACTTAGTTTATTTAAACACTCCACTTGTTTAAAACAAACTAAGTCCATATCAGAACTTAAAAACAAGAAGCATTAATACAGCTAGGTATCTTTCGATTTGAACCCAACCTTAATGAAAATATCACAAAGCTTTAACGAAATTTTAGGTAGCATAAACGCTTTGAACCAGTTATTTCTTGTGTCAAAACCGGTGATACTTCACACACTCCCTAGAGTTTCTTGTCTACACTACACCACTTGCTTAGCACAATTTATGGCCATGTGCTTATCCTATTTCATGAACCTTTTCATAAGAGAAACTCTAACTCTCACTTGAGATGGCACCATCTCAAGGTTCACATAGGTGAAGTTCTTTCAGTATCTCTGTTACAACATATACTTATCCACATGACTGAACTTCGTTAAGAGTTTAAAAAACTCAATCCTTCAACTTGTAACAGTCAGCACTATATACTAAGTGCAGCTACAATCCACTTATCAATGACTTGTTATTACCCATTGAACCTAAGACTAGTCATTTCCTAGTATTAGGTTGGGTTGTCATCATTGATGGACCTATACTCAAGAAGTTTTAGACCCATTCCTCTAAAAGTCATCTTCACTAAATCTCTTATTAGATGTTTAGTAAGTGGATCAGCTAGATTATAGTTTGATCGCACAAAAGTGAAAGAAATTATTCAATTTTTGATTAATTTCCTCACATACTCATGTTTTAAACTAATGTGTCTAGACTTCTCATTATACACTTCGCTGTACGCTCTGGCTAAAGTAGCTTGACTATCATAATGTATCGATACGGTTGGAATATTCTCACAAGCCAATGGGATTTTCAATAGAAGATCCCTTAACCACTCACCTTGTGTCCTGCTGAAGCTAAAGCTACAAACTCTGACTCCATTGTTGAGTGTGTAATACAAGTTTGTTTCTTGGATTTTCAAGATATTGCACCACCCGCTAGTGTAAACACCCAACCAGTCGTAGGTTTATTATCTCCCACACTCAATATTCAACTTGCATCGGTATATCCTTCCAATACAACAGAAAATTTAGAGCATTGTAGACCTAGTCTTTTGATTTTCAAAAGATAACCAAAGACTCTACCAACAACCTTCCAATGTTCTACACTCGGGTTGCTAGTAAACCTACTCAGCTTACTGACTGCAAATGCTATATCGGATCTAGTGCATTGCATCAAATATATTAGACAACCAATAGCACTTGCATACTCAAGTTGAGCCACGGCTCGTCCATTATTCTTTTCAAGCTTTAGACTTGGATCGAACGGGGTGTTCACTTCTTTGAACTTCAAATGTTTGAACTTGTGTAACACTTTCTCAACATATTATGATTGACCAAGTTCAAAACCCCCACCATTTTGTTTCACTTTGATGCCAAAAATAGTATCAACTTGTCCAACATCTTTCATCTTGAAAGTAGATGATAGAAACATCTTCATTTCTTGTATGGCTTTCAATTCATTGCTAATGATCAATATATTATCAACATAAAGGCACACATATACCACAAAGTCACCATGCACTTTAGTATATAAACACTTATCAGAAACGTTGCAAACAAATCCATTTGAGAGTATGACTGAGTCAAACTTCTCATGCCATTGTTTGGGCGCTTGTTTCAATCCATACAAGGATTTAATAAGTTTGCACACTTTATGTTCATTACCCGGTAGAACAAAACCCTCTGGTTGTTCCATATAGACATCCTTATCGAGATCACTATTTAGGAATGCCATTTTGACATCCATTTGATGAACATAAAGTTTGTGCAATGAAGCCAATGCAAACAATACTCTAATTATTGTTATTCTAGCTATAGGTGCATATGTATCAAAATAGTCAATTCCTTCCTTTTGTCAAAAATCTTTAGCTACTAGTCTATCCTTATAAATGTTTAAAGTACCATCACTATGATACTTCTTCTTAAACACCCATTTACTACCAATAGGCTTAGAACCTTTGGGTAAATCAACAAGCTTCCAAGTGTAGTTTGACATAATAGAATCCATCTCATCTTGAATAGCTTCTTTTCAAAAAGTAGAATCTCTCGAAGCCATTACTTCCTTAAAGGTTTTAGGATCGTCTTCCACTTGAAGAACAATAGGTACCTTACGAATAAAATTCTCTCAACTTCCTTCTACCAAATAGAAAGAAATGAGTTGAAAATCTATCTCTTCGGATCCTAAATCCTTAACTTTTTGGATTCTCTTACTTTTTCAAAGTTTCGGTTGTTCTTCTTCAACAATCTTTGAAGTATTCTCCTCGCAAGTTCATGTATGGGACTTTGAAAATTCTTTCCAAAAGTGGTCAAAGTCTCAAAGAACTCGACATCTCTAGATTCTATTATCACATTAGACTCCAAATTAAGGAGCCTATAGGCTTTGCTATTTGTAGCATATCCTACAAAAGCACATCTAATTCTACGAGGATCCAATTTGGTCCTTTTAGGATCGGTGTTCTTATAATAAGCAAGATACCCTCACACTTTAAAATAACATATATTAGGCTTTCTGCCTTTCCACAACTCATATGGAGAGGTTTTATCCTTTTAGTAGGAATTCTATTAAGAATATGACATGCAGATAATAATGCTTCACCCCATAAATTAAAAGGCAACTCAGAATGCAACAACATAGCATTTATCATTTCTAAAAATATTCTATTTTTACGTTCTACTAACCCATTTTGTTCGGGTGTGCATGGTGCGGAACACTAATGTATGATTCTGTTTTGTTCACAAAACACATTAAAATCATTAGGAAAATATTCTTCACCCCTATCACTTCTAAGGATTTTAATATTTCTACCTAATTGATTTTTAATTTCTGCTTTATAAACTTTAAAAGCATGAAAAGCCTCATCTTTGTGCTTAAGTAAGTAAATGTATGTATATCTAGAGTAATCATCAATAAAAGTAATGAAATATCTATTACCACCTCTAGTTATCATACCATTTAACTCACTATGCACAAGTTCTAGCAAATTAGTATTCCTCTCTACACTATAAAATGGCTTCTTAGCCATCTTTGATTTAATGCAAATTTTATATTTATTAAACTTATCAACATTGCAAGAAATCATGCCACATTTAATTAATCTTTTCAAGTGCTAATACCAATATGTGCTAATCTACCATGACATAAAGTAACGGAATAATCATAAATATAAGTAGAAGATATATTATTATTATTATTATTATTAATACAAAGCTTGACCATTCCATCAGTAGAATAGCCTTTTCCAATAAAAACACCATTGCGGGATAATATAAGTTTTTCTGACTCAAATACACTTTTAATCCCTGGCTTGCCCAATAAATTCCCACTAACAAGATTTCTCATCATATTCGGCACATACAACACATTGATCAAAGTGATCTTCTTGCCGGATGTGAAGTTGAGATCCACGCTTCCTTTCCCAAGCACCTTGGATCGGCCTTCATTGCCCATTTGAATTTCTTGTCCATCGATGATATCTACATAAGTCTTGAAAATTAACTTGTCATAGGAAACATGGACGGTGGCACAAGTATCATACCACCAATCAGGAACCTTGCCTCTGACCACCATGACTTCGCTTACAGTGGCGATAATCTCATCGTCTATTTTGGTTGCATTTGCCTTATTGGTTTGCCCTTTTCGGTGCCTACAATCACGAGCAAAGTGCCCATGTTTGCCACAAACAAAGCAACTCATATAAGGCATATTTTTGTTGGATTTTTTGAACTTATCTTGATTCTTTTGAGACCAAGTTTGTTCTCTTTAGATTTCTTAAACTTCTTATGATTGCTCACAGCATTTGTCTTTGAAATTTCAATATCTATTTTTTCAAGCTTTTCACGCACCCTCGATTCCTCCTCGATTCGAAGGTATTTTTGTAATTGTTTCAAGGAATAATCCTCAGAGTTATGAAGAAGTTTCTTCCTAAATCCGTTCGAAGATAGTGGCAACTTTACAATAATTGCACCAACTTGTAAATGTTCAGAAACTTCTATCTTTACGGCTATCAACTTGTTGACAATAATCTGCAACTCATGTACTCATCATTCATCTTGAAATCAAAGTATTTAGAGATGAGAAATTTCTTAGTACCTTCTTTCTCAGCCTTATACTTGAATTCAAGTGCATTTCAAATCTCCAGCGAAGATTGTGTATTGGTGTAGAGGTCGTAAAGGCGATCTTACAATGCGTTGAGAATGTGTCCATGATATAATATAAGTTCATCTTCACGCCTTTTCTTTCTTTTAGTCTTGAGTTCATCAGAGTCTTCCACGATGGATTTGGGAATTGGGGTCAAATCTGGATCCAACACATAAAAGATCTTCAACGTCGTGAGTAAGAACTTGAGTTTGTCTTGCCACAGTGTGAAATTGGTGCCATCAAAACGATCCAGTCTCACGAGGTCTTGATTCATGAGTTTGATTGTGGATACGGTAGTCTCGGTCTCCATACAAATAAAGCTTAAGATTGTTAAACTAGATATAGTTAATAATAAAAATAAGGATAAGGACCGAGAGAGATTGAGTTAGATAGGCTTGAATCACACACGAAACGCTTTCTTTAAGCGTTATTTGCACCCTCTCGAATGCTCTGAATAGCAAATACGCCACAGGATACGACAAGCCTTGTTCAAGTTTGCACTAAATCATAAATGAAAACTCGATTGTAGAGAAGAACTTTTTCTTACACTCTATTGATATGATTTTGTTTGTGGATCTGATTATCTTTTTACATGGCCATTGTTTCATTAACAATGGCCTATCCTTATCGATAACTAAAATTGCCATTATTACCATTCAGTTACAAATATGAATGATTCTATAGACTAAGAGGTTATGCAACTAAATTACCATTACTTAAATTATTGACCATTTAAAGGTTACACCAACTAAATTATCATTACTCAAATTAATGACCATTCAGTTATAATTATGGTAGATCAAAGACCAAGAGATTACAGTTCTCTAAACCCATCTATACTTTATTTAAACAAAATCTCAATAAAGGTGCAACTCCATCATTTGTTCCGAAGAGAAACTCCGATTGCACAATCCCGAACTAGGATAATTCATGACCGCCAATCTTCTCAATACCGGCTGAGCCTCCGCATCATTTCCCACCTAACGAAGTCTACCGAGAATTGTTATCCGGCAGAACAGTGTGACTGCCCTTTCACCGATCTCATTTCTGAAATACCGAGATAATGAGCTTTTCTCACTTGTCACAAGATGGGAAATCACATGAAGGATGATGATGCGACAGGTTTCTTCTATCAGTTCATCCACCTAGCTGACCTCCCAGAATCTCCTCTTAATTGTCCAGATCGAAAGCCTGCATTCATTGACAAATATAGTGCAGTTTATATTGCAGTGACCACAATTCCACAAATATGGTATCAGACGAAAGCATACCAAGTCTGAATAAGTTACCAAAATAAGACTGAAGTAGGAGTTTTTTTTATAAACGTCAAACCGTCAACTCTTGCTCCCCAGTAATCAAAAGGATGAGTCAAGGCCTCCGTAAGCAGTCTAACATACTGCATCATTAACATTGGCAAGACCATCAGAAAATTAGATTGTCCACCATTCAACATTTCATGAAAGTGACTTACTTGTCCTACTCAGGTAGTGGCTTGAGTCCGTGCCATCACCTACATCACATATTCTATACTTAAAAAGATTTTCCAGCAACATTAAAATGAGAAAAATAAGAACCTATAAGGATCTTTCAATTTGGCATTACTACATGCTGGAGAGAGAGACTTTCAATGACAGTTCCAGCAGTAGTGCGAGGGTTCTAAAGCCTAGATATCCTATTTGCAATGCCTTCATCAAGCCACAATGTGCCTGGAATACTGGTTTCTCACGAAAGGAAGAAAAATGCTAGGAATCCTGTTGGCGGTAGTTATGGTCCATTAGCAAAGAGACAAACTGCATCAACATTTCTTCGCAAATCTCTGGTATTATAAACACCTCATAAGTCATCACAACATCTGTAGATTCATAAAGAAATACCAGCGCCATGGTTTACTTGTGGGGAGGAATTACCACCTGACAATCCACCATGCAGATCAAGACAACATAGTTCAGTCAATCATCCATCAGGAATCCCATAATATAATACTTACGGAGAAAAGATGACACCAGGGCAAGCCTTTTTTCAAAATAGTTGAAACCCAATTTGCAGTTTAAAATGATGTATGGTTCTATCAGTTTGTCATGACAACCAGTATATGGGTCATCAAAACCAAATGGGACCATATAAGGAACATTAAAAACAAGTTAAACACTAAGTTACAATAAAGAACAGCCAATACTTACCTCGTCTTCTGACTTTGCTCTGCGTATATAACATTTGTTCTGGAGATTGTAATGATCTTCGATGCATTTGGTTCATACATGAAGTAGTTGAGAAAATTTTGTCCTAATAATCTTTACAAATCTGCTCCAAGGAATAGTTGAAAAATAATAAAGGGCTTGCTAGAAGAGTAACAGTAACAAGTGGGCAAATTGAATGTTTAAAACTGCAGAGAAAGGGAAACAATGGAAAGAGATTTGATGATATTTGTGCATCATGGCTGAAGGTCTAGTCAGACACAGTTCACAACAATAACGAATCACATAACAGATAAAGGGGCAGAAAGAGAGCTATCAAGCACCTGCCAAAAGGTTTGCTAGATCTATAGATGGCAAACTTATCGTTCATCAATGATTTCAATTGGAGCCTATGGTCTCAGATCAAGACCACATCGCCCTCCCACCTCATACCACCTTCAGCAAATTGCCGGTTGAACCTATTATGAAAGGAGAAAAACGACAAGCATGCAGAACACACATCTCAATAAAAGAAACCAGAAACATTAAATGCGTAAACTCCTCAACAACTAAAATAGCATCAGTAATGTTATTGATAAGTAGTGGAAAAATTAATTATCGAGCACTGATGAAGAAGCAAAATGCATACATGATTTGCCAACTATTGCAACATATGTATCATTG
This sequence comes from Calamus simplicifolius, assembly GCA_900491605.1. Taxonomy (NCBI): domain Eukaryota; kingdom Viridiplantae; phylum Streptophyta; class Magnoliopsida; order Arecales; family Arecaceae; genus Calamus; species Calamus simplicifolius. The sequence continues at coordinate 244,974 of UESW01004488.1, forward strand.
ATCAAATGATTCTCCCTCATCAAACCATTCGAGAGGATCAAATGGATATCCACCTCTGGCTTGCTAGCTTAGACAAAGTTGCCACATCTGATGAAATATGAAATAGAACTGCATGTGGATGGTAGAAAAATGAAGGGGAGTCCAATGATAAAGCAGCAAGATCCACCTCTCAAGCAAGCGATAAATCATAAGCAGTAAGTAGCTATGGACATAAAGAAGGGGAGAACAAGGGATTCAGTAGAGGAGAAATTAGAAAGAATTACAGGATATTTGCTCATACACTGGGACAAGACCACAGGATCAGGAAGGTAACATCCAACCAGGGTCCAGGTTATCACATCTTAGTTCCTTATAATATTCCTATAAATTAAGGACCATGTTGAGAGAATTGGATTTGTATTCTTTTCTTTTCTTTTCTTTCTTTTTTTCTTTCCTTTTTTTTTTTGTTGTTTCATTGTTATTGATACATAAATGGACATCTTTTCTTTCTCTTTAATGTTTTCTGTACTGCTTGCCAAAGAGATATGTGGGATGAGAGTGTTTTGGGGTGGGGGGTTCATAGGTATGTTTAGACCTGTAATCAAACAAATTAATCTCTGCATCTGGAAACTCAATCATTAGTCCAGTGGAACAAAAGCACCTAGATCATTGTTTGCCTCGTCTTTTGGTCATCACCACTAACAACTATCTCTTAAGATTCTTTTTTACCTGTATAAAACTATAATAGAACACAAAAACAATAGAAAGACATATTTAACTCATGTTATTATTATGACCAGGAAAACACTAACTATTTAATGCATAGCTTCAATATTAGTTTTCAAAAGGGCCTTTTGCCTCAATATGTATTCATCATAAATACTTGAAAGGTTAAAAACAAACAACTATTGGGTGTAAGACAGAAATGTGTAACATCTATTCATGAATATTTGTAGAATGAAAGGACAGGCCACTGGAATCTATGCATGGATGCAGTGTACAATTAAAGAGACTGTGTATTTAAAGGAATCAAAATGATGACAAACAACAAGCAAAGCATGAATGCAAAGCTTCATTCCTTGAGGAAAACATTTTTACTCTTTTATTTCATATCATATATGCCACTAATTACATAACCATGACTGCAAAGATATAGATATGGCCGTACATTAGCACATTACTATGAAAATATGTCCTGTATTTTCCTGAACAGATCCTAGTGATATAAATTCAGAATCAGAAAAGGCAATTATTAGAAGAAAAATGAAAATTCATTTGATATTTCAAATACATGACAAGGTGCTGGAAATGGGTGCAAAATGGATTTTTTAACATATAACGCATCCAAGATTTATAGCATAAAAAAATGGATATTGGAATATACTTACAAGCATGTGCATAGTATGCTTACATGTTACAGTTAAAGAACCAATAATATTGTAAAGTATATTTACAAAGAACAATCAACCAAGTTTAAAAATCCTTGGTGGACCTACAGTATGTACCCACTTTGCATTTACAATGAAATATCTACACATCAATTTAATAGCATCTTGACAGTGAGAACACAACTTGGCAGTGAGCAATTAAACACAATACCAACTGTGTTCATGTTCCAAGAAAGACACCAAGAGGGTTGTAACAGCAGAGATGCCGCCAAGTTATCAAGATTGCACTCTTTGCAATGCCATACCTTTTATATGCCTGCTTCGAGTACTCGCTGCATGTTAGTATATAGTGACAGTTTGATGGCTGCAGTGGTGAAATCTCTCCTATTTATAAACAATCTAAACCTAGCAAGTCCAAAAAAAAAAAAAAAAAATCAAAATCAAAATATAACCTTCCTTCTATTCACAGAGAGAGAGAGAGAGAGAGAGAGAGAGAGAGAGAGATGTTATGCAGAAATTTAGACAGATATGGAAACCTCATCAGAATATATTTAAATCACATGAGTAAAATTTCAGGGTCGAAGAATGCTGCTCAACCAGTGCATACACATATAAAATGTCTTGCTAAGTTACAAACGATCAAATATACTACACGCATTACTTTACAGCAGTTAAATATAGTGAAATATTTTGGTGTAATAATGCAGATATTACTATAATTCTTTCTTTAGAAGAAAGATACTGCAATTAAGATACTGGGCACCGTATCTAACTTCCGTGACCCGACAAGTCTCATCTAACTGTGGTGATAATAATGCCAGGAACCCTAAGGTAGTGTTTGATAGGAAAAATATTATCCATGGATAAGTGTACGGGATAGAGTTTATCCCCTGGCTATCCCTAGAGATATCCCTTGGCTATCCCATTGATCATATCAAATGCAAAAAGGTAAATTCATAGGATAACCTTTTTTTTACTATTATTTGGAGGGATAACCAGCTATTCCTATATTTTCTAGAGAATAAATTGAGGGGATATCCCATGGTTAACCATGGATTATCCCTTTGGTTAACTTTATTCTCTGCTATCCCTTATAGTTATGGCTTTTGGAAATAAGAGAGGATATCCAAGGGATAACTTTTCAAACACTATTTCAAACACTATCCCTTATAGTTATGGCTTTTGGGAATAAGAGGGGATATCCAAGGGATCTCCAAGGGATAACTTGGATATCCCCTCTTATCCCCTATTTCAAACACTACCTTAGGTAGTGTTGATAGAAAAAATATTATCCATGGATAAGTGTACAGGATAGAGTTTGTCCCCTGGCTATCCCTAGGGATATCCCTTGGCTATCCCATTGATCATATCAAATGCAAAAACATAAATCCATAGGATAACTTTTTTTTACTCTTATTTGGAGGGATAACCAGCTATTCCTGCATTTTCTAGGGAATAAATTGAGGGGATATCCCATGGTTAACCATGGTTAACCATGGATTATTCCTTTGGTTAACTTTATTTCTAGCTATCCCTGATATGAGAATCCGAAAAACAGATCAACGAAATTAACAAACCGAAAAGAAACGTAAACAATACGAGACATGAAGAGAGAAGAACAAACTAGAACCCTACCTTGCACCACCTTCTGATCAGAATCCTCCTCCGGTCCATCTGTAGACAAAGATAAGAGCTAGGGTTTAGCGAATTACGAGAGATGCAGGAAGGGGAGCACGACATAGGGTTCTGAGAGAGAGGCAAAAGGCGCCATTACTTCGTCTGGGGAGAGATTTGGAGAGATAAGGAGAGTGTAGAAGCACGGAGGCCATCTCGTGGAGGGTACGAAGCAGTCTAGAGGTAGGCACTGGGCCATGCTGCCCATGGCACGGCATGACCCAGGCCCACATAGGCCGTGCCAGGCACGGCCCAGTAAACCGTGTCGTCTTGGGTTCAGAAAATTTTTTCCACTGACCTGGCACGGCACGATCCATGACGCGCCTAGGCTAACCCGTCAGACCGTCCGACAGTGCAACTGTGCCTAAGCACATTTGGGGGCACAGCCGTTGTCCTGTGCCTAGGCACAGCGCACGCTGTGCCTAGGCACATGGGATGTGCCGGGCCCGGCACGGCCCACATGGGTCGTGCCAGGCCCGGCACGGCTTAGGCCCGGTATGATCCGTGATCCAAAATGGGCCACGGGCCGTAACGGATCTGAATTTTTTTACCGTGCCATGCCTGGCATGGTCCGTTTGTTACTGGACCATGCCAGGCACGACATGGTAATTTTAGAAGCACGATGGGCTTGGGCCGTGCTGTGCCAGGCATGGCCCAGTGTCCACCTCTACGGAGCACCATCGGCGACTCAGCATCGAGGGATTAACACTCATTAAAAAAATTAACAAAAAAAATTAGATTCTATCATATTTTATTGTTTTTAAAAATATTTCAAATAATTTGATGACAAATATTAAAAAATATAAATATATTTTTAAAACATGGGCAACTTAATTTTTTTTTAAAAAAAGTAACAGCTAGGGGGGTTTTCCCCACCCCCCGGCCCCTTCAAAAAAAAATTAACACAAAAAATTTAGATTCTATTATATTTATTGTTTTAAAAATATTTTTAAATAATTTGATGACAAATATTAAAAATATTTTCAAATAATTTGATGACAAATATTAAAAAATATAAATATATTTTTAAAACATGGGCAACTTAATTTTTTTTTAAAAAGTAACAGCTAGGGGGGTTTTCCCCACCCCCCGGCCCCTTCAATTAAAAAAAAATAACACTCATGAAAAAAATTAACACAAAAAATTAGATTCTATCATATTGTATTGTTTTTAAAAATATTTTCAAATAATTTGATGATAAATAAAAAAATAAATATATTTTTAAAACATGGGCAACTTAATTTTTTTTTAAAAAAGTAACAGCTAGGGGGGTTTTCCCCACCCCCCGGTCCCTTCAATTAAAAAAAAAATTAACACTCATGAAAAAAAATTAACACAAAAAAATTAGATTCTATCATATTTTGTTGTTTTAAAAATATTTTCAAATAATTTGATGACAAATATTAAAAAAATAAATATATTTTAAAACATGAGCAACTTAATTTTTTTAAAAAATGTGACTAGTAATCTAATTTTTTATTAGATTAGTTATAAATTAATTAATTTATATCATTAGTCGTAGCTCTTTGGATAGACTGATTTAGCTCATCAATCATGGCTCTTTAAATCAACTGATTAAACTCATAAATCGTAGCTATTTAGGTCAATTAATTTAGCTTATCAGTTTTAACTTCTCGAGTAAGCTGATTTTAGACCATCAACCTTATCTCTTTAGATCATCAATCAAAACTCTTTAGATAGGTCGAGCCGAATTAGCTTAGCTATTTAGGTCAACTAATTTAGCTCATTAACCATAATTCTTTAGATTAGCTAATTTTAAATAGCAGTCGTAGCTTTTCATTTCTTTATAGCTGTTTATGCAATAATATTTGTGCATTTGTAGTTATTTACAATTGTTATGTCTTGATTATTTACATTCTGCTGCAAATTGAATGATGCATTACATTTGAAATGCTAAATAAAAGTTTGTTGTATTTTATTTAATTTTCAGCAACAAATTAGTAGTTTCAATGATTTACATTTTAGTATTCACAAACATTTATTTGACACAATAATCTTAAAAAGTGAGATATTCATATATAATTGACAAGAATTTAAGAATAACAAGCATAAGTTCGATTGTCTTCGGACTTCCATAATCACAGCACTATTAACCTTTAGACCCGTTTGAGAATTTGTAAGCCTTAGTCTTGCAAATTCTCAAATTGTCCTGGTGGACAGTTTGGAATATTTTTTGTGACATGTTAGTCTGCTAGTAATCATCGTGGGGTGAGATTTCGGTTTGCATTTGCTCATACGTTCTCCTAGTGTGGCTTATATACCACACATTTAGGAGAACATATGGGGAAATGCTGCCGAAATTTCAATGTAACCGATCGATGATAATTAATAGCAGAATAACATATCACAAAAAATATTCTTGAATGGGATAGGGCCTTACCTTTTAGACATGGAGTGAAGGTAGAATTATTTAAGACACTTGAATTCTTGTGAAGTCTAATGATTAAACGCACCGCCTTGCGGCCCGACACAAACTCAAGCCCTCCTTTAGCCATGAACCTATGCATCGGTCCTTGCTAGCACGCCAAGGATCGTAGCCGTGGCTCGCCTTGCATGGTAGGGACCTTAGTTGTCTAAAAAAATTGGTTTACTTATAAATGATTTAATGGTTGTTATTAACCTTAGTTGTGTAAAAGAAATAATTTAGTTATATATTATAATACTAATATAGTTTTATTTTTGGTTTCCTTTAATGGTTTACCAGACTTTGTATAAGTCGGTCAAAAATGAGCGGGACTCGCTCATGGATGTATGCAAGGATAAAAGATGGCTTGCTGAATCCAGATTTTCTGAATGGATTGGAAGAATTTATCGCATTTGCATGTAGCCAACCTGAATGGATGGATGGGCCTAGGATTAGGTGCCCATGCAACTTCCACAGGTGTCAGAATAAGCCTACAGAGATGTGGAAACTGTTAAGGTGCATTTGTGTAAGAAGGGGTTTGTTCCTGATTACTATGTTTGGTACTGTCATGGTGAACCAGAGGATATTCCAGCAGTTGTTATAGGCCAACAAGAGTCAATTCCCGTAGATGAACCATTTGTGAATTTAAACACATATGAACAAATGGTGATGAATGCATCGGGTAATGACTTCAATCAGAATACATTTATGGAAGAACCAAATCCAGAAGCACAACAATTTTATGATATGTTGCGTGCTGCAAATCAAGAATTGTATCCTGGGTGTGAGGGTCATTCCCAGTTCTCTACAGCTGCTCGAATGTTGAATATTAAGGCAGAACATCGATTATCAGAAAAGGCGTTCAATTCTGTAGCTGGTTAATCAAAGAAATTTTGCCAAATGATAATGTTGCCGCAGACAGTTTTTACGCAACAAAGAAGTTGTTGCGTGGGCTTGGGCTCCCAGTTAATAAGATCGATTGTTGCTTGAACAATTGTATGATATTTTGGGGTGAAGACTCAGAGCTGAGATGGTGTAAGATTTGTGGGCAATCGAGGTACAAAAACACGAAGGAGGAGCCGTACAAGTAGGAGGAAAAGTGTGCCTTACAAGAGGATGCATTACTTTCCTCTTACCCCACGCCTGCAGAGATTATACAGATCTGAGGCAACAGCTGCTGATATGAGATGGCATGCCGAACATGAATCTAAAGAGGATGAAATGCGGCATCCATCAGATTCAAAGGCTTGGAAGCATTTCAATGAAAATCATCCTGATTTCGCTGAAGATATAAGGAATGTGAGATTAGGTCTTTGTACCGATGGCTTCCAACCATTTGGTCAAGCGGGGCAACAGTATTCATGTTGGCCTGTGATACTGACTGTATATAACCTTCCTCCATGGAAGTGCATGAAAGATACTGCAATGTTTTTAACCGTTTTGGTTCCAGGACCATCAAATCCAAAGGAAAAGATTGATGTCTTTCTGCAACCGTTGGTGGCCGAATTGAAAATGTTGTGGGAAACAGGAGTGGTAGCCTACGACATTTCTATGAAACAAATTTCTTAATGAGAGCTGCTTTGATGTGGACAATAAGTGATTTTCCGGCATATGCAATGTTGTCTGGTTGGAGCACTGCTGGACGTCTGGCATGCCCTCATTGCATGTATGATTCGGATGCATTTACATTGCAGAAGAGTGGTAAGCAGTCATGGTTTGATAACCATAGGAAGTTCTTGCCCCCAAATCATCCTTACAGGCGTAACTTGATCGCCTTCCGGAAGAACAAAGCAGTCACAAAATTTGCCGAACCGGTTAGGTCCGGCACGGATCTATTTGATTCTATAGAGCATTTGGGGTTGATGTATGCATGGGAACCAGATGCAGATAGAATAAATGGCCGTATATGTAAAGAACATAACTGGAAGAAGCGAAGTATATTTTGGGATTTGCCTTATTGGAGCACAAATCTCATCCGGCACAACTTGGATGTTATGCATATCGAGAAAAATTTCTTTGATAACATATTTAACACGGTGCTAAACATCCCGGGAAAAACAAAAGATACTGCAAAGTCAAGAGAAGAACTTAATCAGTACTGCAGAAGAGGTGATTTGAGAAGGAGTGCCGATGGGACCTATCCTAAAGCATGTTACACTCTTGACAGAAATTCACGAGAAGTTTTATGTAACTGGCTTAGAGGGTTAAAATTTCCAGATGGTTATGCCTCAAATATCGGTAGGTGTGTGGACATGCATAAGCTCAAGTTGTTCGGCATGAAGAGTCACGACTGCCATGTTTTCATGCAACGGTTATTACCTATAGCTTTTCGTGAGTTGCTTCCGCAACATGTCTGGAAGGCAATTACGGAGCTCAGCTTATTCTTCAAGGAGTTATCTGCCGCAGTCATTACTTCTGCATCCATGGCAAGGCTTGAGGAGGAAATTCCAATTATTTTATGCAAGCTTGAGCGAATATTTCCTCCCAGTTTTTTTGACTCAATGGAGCATTTACCGGTTCACTTGCCATACGAAGCGAGCATAGCTGGTCCCGTGCAGTATCGCTGGATGTATCCTTTCGAGAGGTAAATATATACATCATTAAGATATGTTGACATTTCAAATATTATTTCATTGCTTGAAAAATTGGTTAATTTTTTGTTGCAACTTTACATATAGGTATCTTAAGAAGTTAAAAAATAATGTGCGTAATAAGGCAAGGGTTGAAGGTTCTATATGCAATGCACACTTGGTCGAAGAAGTTTCAGCTTTTGCCTCGCATTACTTTGAGGGTCACGTCCACACGAGGAGCCGAAATCATGGTCGTAACGATGACGTATGTGTGGACGAAGGAGAAGCTAATGACGGTAGAATATCAATTTTTAAAGCTATCGGCCGTTCATTTGGGGGGCAGAAGTCAAGAAATCTTAGCGATATGGAGTATAATGCAGCACATTATTACATCCTAATGAACTGTAGAGAAGTCGATCCATATATTGAGTAAGTGTATACTTCAATGCTAAATTGGAAAATTTAAATTTAAATACAATATACCATAATATTTAATTTCTAACAGTAGTTTTCATCCTTTCATCCCATAAGGATGTTTGTGATAGACAACGACAGATGAATCCCGACATCAGTCAAGTTGCAATTGGGCAGAAATTAGAAACGGAGTTTGCTTACTGGTTTTATGAATTTGTGAGTAGTATCACTCAATCAATTTCGATAATGGCTTTTATTTTTTGAATTGGATGTCAATAGCTTATTAATTTATAGGTCAACGGTCCATGGTCGACAACCGACAATATTTTCATTAAATGTCTATCGCAATGGCCATTGAAGACCGTAACAACCTCTACTGGCTATTTTGTAAATGGGTACAAATTTCAGATTGAACGATTAGCAGCTTCAAGAGGCACGCAGAACTGGGGCGTGTGTGTAAAGGAGAAAGTGTTGGAGCAAATATGCAGGATTATTATGGAAAGTTAGTAGAGGTGGTTGAAGTTGAATATCCCGGTTGGCCTATGAAACGAACCGTATATTTTTCGTTGTGATTGGTTCGATCCGATAGTTCCTGTGGGCAAAAGGGTTCATAACGACTATAATTTGGTTGAAGTGAACCATCGACGAAGATTGCAGAAATATGACCCATTCATCCTTGCATCCCAAGCTCAGCAAGTGTTTTACTGCGGATATCCAAGTTTGCGCAACGACAAGCGAGATTGGTGGGCCGTTTCTAAAATCGTCCCACGTTCAACAATCGTATTAGAGGAGAGTTCATCAAGTCAATCAGCCGAGTGCCCTGCATTTCAAGAGGATGAGATGGAAATGCATGCAATTGAGGACGACACAAGGGCTCCTGAAACATCACTTAGAGATCCAAATGGTGATGTCCAAGAAATTGCGGATGCAAATGTTCGGTTTCCTTCCGATGATAATGAAACTGATTCGCAATCCGATACGGCATCGGATGTTGAACCAACATTTCACGAAACAAATGACACCGATTAAACATAGAGTTTTTTTAAAATTTAACTTTTTTTATAAGTGTTAAATTTTACATAGTCAATCATTAATCGTAATTTAATTGTGTGAATCTTTAGTATTTTCAGTATGACGGGCAGAGGTAGATCTACCGACGATAGACGGAGTGAGCAGGGACGTAGCCCTGCTGCATCAGATCACATGAGCTTTGGAGATGGAGAGTTCGGATCTCCAGCATCGCGCAGCCTTCGATCTCTCCAGCAGTCGGCATGATCCTGCATTGGTATTACCATCTAGCCGATCGGCACATACCTCCGAGAGTTCTTCCACCATCGGCCGCACCGTACTTCGACTTGATGCTCAGGGGATGTAAGTATATACTAATTAAAAATATATGTTTATGTTTTTAAGTCAATTACTTATAAACATGCATTTTTTTAACAGATTCATTGAGCAGCATCATGTATCCAGCCACATCAGCGCCGTATTTCAGAGGCGTGCAGATCCCAGTGGCTACGATTGGCGCCACGTATCTGCAGCCACGAGGGAGTTTTATTTTTTGAGTTTCAGGTAAACTTATTAAATACAATTTATCAGTGATATAAAATTTCTTAATCTTAATAAATTCAGAAACTAACTGTTTATTTTAATGCAGAAAAAGTTTACGTGGGACCCTGCCAGCCATGATGCCATTAGGGCAGCATGGGAGGCTCTTACGGGACGCCGATACTCCGACATGCTTCATCGTTGGAGGTCATCGGGTCAGCATCCTGCGCATGTGCCAGAGGGTATTTGGCACGAGTGGCAGCAGGCCTGGCAGTCCGATGGCTGGCGCAGGAGGTCCGCATCAGCCAGCACGAACCGCCGATCCGAGAAGGGCGGTCCTGGCACGGGTCTCTCCCGCCATACTTCGGGCTCCATTTCGATTCAGGAGCACAGACGCCGTATGGTAAGAAAACATAAATAATTTAATTACTAATTTAGTTATTTACAAATATTTGTATTAATATCAATTTTTTTATTGTTATAGTCTGAGCAGGAGGGCGGAGATCCTGGTGAGTTTCGTCTATTCAGGGCGACACACACCAGGAGGGACGGTTCCTGGTCGACACGCTATCACGGGAGGTTGCGGTAAGAAATTAACTTTATGTAGTATCTGTTTAATTTCTAAAATTTTATTTCGAGAAATTTATTAATTCATTTATTGTTGATTTTATAATTCAAAGACACGAGTCGAGGAGCTTCGCTCCCAGGCATCGCAGGTCGACTCCACTGATGGGGAGACGCCCATCGAACTCTCAGCAGAGGAGAGTCGGCATGTGTTTTTGGAGGCTAGTTGGTGCCCAGCCGCGAAACCGCAGGGTCTATGGTCTGGGCACTAGAGCTTCTGCATATTTTCCCCATCAGGCCTCCAGCTCGCGATATTCTGGTGATATTCCTGCCGAGCGTTTAGACGGCATTCGGAGATCTATTGCGGAGGAGGTTCGGCAGGACGTTCATCAGGAGGTTCGGCAGGAGGTTGAGCACGAGTTCGAGCAGTGTATGTGAGGCCAGGATCAGGAGCTTGCAGACGTGCGAGATCAGATGCGTCATTTGCAGGATATGATTAGCCGCTTGTTGCAGGGTCTTCAGCCTCCATGTGATCGCTCAGATTCTTGATGTATTTTTTTTTTTTTTATGTTGTACATTAAAACTTCAAAATTTTAATATATTAATTATTTTTGAAAAAATGATTATTGTTTGGATCAATATGAGTGAAGAATGTTTTGATCAATATTTAAATGCCGTTTTAATTTTTAATATTTTATTTTTTTAATTTAATTAGCGATGCATTAGCGACTGAAATTGCATCGCTAATATTTTTAAAATATTATTATTAAATATTGCGACGCAATGACCTGGCATCGCAATATTTTAAAAAAATTTAATTAGCGACGCATTAGCGACTAAAATTGCATCGCTAATATCTAAAATATTATTATTAAATATTGCGACGCAATGACCTGGCATCGCAATATTTTTAAAAAAATTTATTAGCGATGCATTAGCGACTCAAATTGCGTCGCTATTATATCTAAATTGTTATTAAATATTGCGACACAACTAAATGCGTCGCAATATTGCGACGCAATTGAATGCGTCGCAATATTTAATAATTTTTAAATATTAAAATTAGTTTTAAATTTAGCGACGCATTTGGATGCGTCGCAATATTGCGATGCATTGTTGCGTTGCAGAGAGTCGATGTGCCGCGACGCAATTACGACAAATTGAGGTTGCGACGATCATCTGAGCGACGCCGTCATTGCGTCGCTATTGTGTCGCAATAGCATGTTTAGCGACGCATTTGGGCATCGCAATATTTTTGTTCCCTTGTAGTGATTATTTATTTATTTATTTATTTTTTAAACTCAGGGGCTCAAAAGTATGATAGAATACCTAGAGAAATAATATGGTAGGTTTTAGAGAAAAAAAAGTTACCAAAAGGTACATAAAATTCATAAGAGATATGTATGATAGAGCAATAACTATTGTTAAATCAACAATAGGAGAAACTAATGAGTTTTTAATTACTGTAGGTTTACATCAAGAATCTACCTTAAGTTCGTATCTTTTTGTATTAGTTATGGATGAATTAACCAAATATATTCAAAATGATATCCCATAGTGTATGTTATTTGCAGATGATATAATGTTGATCGATAAAACTAAATCTGAAGTAAATGTTAAGCTAAAGATTTGGAGAAAGACTTTAGAATCTAAAGGTTTTAAGATTAGTAGAACTAAAACTGAATACATGAAATATAATTTTAGTGGGAGTAAAAATACAAATGAAGAAACAGTAAAGATTGCAAGCCAAAAGATATCAAGGAGTAAAAAATTTAGGTATTTGTGATCAATTATCCAGCAAGAAGGCCTTGAAATAGGAGAAGACATGAATCATAGAGTTAAAGCAGGATTGATTAAGTGAAGGAGTGTTTCGGAAGTATTATATGATCGGCGCATCCCATTAAAATTGAAAAAAAAAATTCTATAAAACTGCTATTAGGCTAGGTATGGTATATGGAACAGAGTATTGGGCAATATTGAAATAATATGTGAATAAATTAAGTGTAACAGAAATGCGAATGTTGGGATGGATATGTGGTAAAACTTTAAAAGATAAAATTAGAAATAAACATATAAGAGAAATGATAGGAATTGTCCTAATTGAAGATAAAATGAAAGAAAATCAATTGCGGCGGTTTGGACATTTACAACGTAGACCTTTAGATGCTCCAGTTAGAAAGAATGATCTTTTAATAATTTATGGTAAGGAGTAAAGGTAGACCTAAACTAATATGAACAGAAATAATTTAAAAAGATATAACTATTTATAATTTGAATATCGACTTGGTCCTAAATAAAGCAGAGTACATGAAGCAAATTTATGTATTCGAAAGTTGAGGGGCTCAAAAGTTGAGTTGAGTTAAGTTGAGTTGAGTTGAGTTGATGGGCTCAAAAGTAAGTCGGCAGAAGGTCAAGGAAGAGCTAGTAGAGGCAAGGCTGTCTTTTTTTTTGTTACAAGCGGGCGATCACACCAGTCTGGCGTGAATCAAACCCGAGAAGTCAGAGTACATGATTTGCTGCAAAATAAGAGGGCATGGGTCACCCATATGCCATTCCCAAGGGCCTGGATGGCGAGCTGCAACATTAGCGACCCAATTAGCCGCCGCATTGGCTTCCCTATAAACATGGCGAATCAGAGGCATAGCTATAGTCCGGAGAGAATCCCAAATCGCACGGAGTAGGGGATTGGTGGAATGAAGACCCCCATCCCGACGAATCCATTGAATAACCGTGAGAGAATCTCCCTCAATAATCAATCTGCTAGAGGCCAGATGACAAACAACATAATTGATTCCAGCCCATGCAGCTTGAAGCTCCGTGATAGGGACCAATAAATCAAGGGAACCATGGCCACCGGCTGCAAGAAGCTCACCCTCAGAACCCCTAATAACAAAGCCGGACCCAACAATACGATCCGAGACAGAGCCATCAAAGTTCACTTTGACATAATCCAGGGTGGGGGCTCCCAAGATACAAAGACCATAGAACGGTGCGCTGCCGAAGCAGCAGGAGAGTCCCAGAGACCGGATCGGACAGAGTGAACACCAAGAAAAGAGCGGCCATACTCCTTGGCAAGAAGAACAACCTTTCTGATAATTATCTGAGATGGAACAGTCTTCTCAGAGAAAACCATCTGGTTCTTAGTGAGCCAAATATGATAAGCCAAATAAGCTGAAATAGCACCCTGGGCGCCCAGGCCACTCTGAGCAGCAAGACGAATGGCATGCAAGAAAGAGAGCCGAATGGGGCCCACCTCAGACAACCACGGGGTAAACGGCATCTGCTGTCAGATCCTCATCGCTCGAAAGCAAGTAAAGATAACATGATCAACTAACTCATCCTCAAGCCCACAGATTGGGCAGAGAGGCGAAATGAGGAAACCACGGTCGGCCAGTAGAGCACAGGTAGGAAGGCGATCCCACTGAAGCTTCCACAAGAAGAGCCGAATCCTGGGGTGGATAGGCAAATGCCAGATCCACGCAACATCATCCAACCCCGAAATCCGAGAACGGAAGCAGTCAACTAGATCCCTAGTAAGGAGCACGAGAGAGGCAGAAGTGCCGCCAGAGTCTGGTATCCGAGTCAACTGAGGGGGCAAGGGGAATGACGAGAATCCTCTGCGCAAGCTCAGCCCCAAAGAGAAGGCTGTCTCTTTATATACATGTAGACTAGTTTTAATTAGTCTGTGTATATATTAAAGTATGTTTTAAGGATATGTCTAATTATATTAAATAGTACAAATTAAGTGATCATTGTATAGTTTTATTATTGGTAGAAATCTGAATGTTGATAAATTGGTAGAAGATAATTATAATGCATATATCATTCGAATGATCATTACTATCTATGATTTTATTATTATTGTATTAAATATATTTATTAATATGCAAAAATGCTTTGCATATTTGTGAGGCTAATCTCTACGAGTATACGATGGCTGTCATAATCTTGAATTTGACTGGATTCGGAGCATGGTACCGTCACGGTAAAGTCAGCATGGAGGTATGCGTAAGATTGCACATATCACATCCGTACATGATGTGCATTTCTTGATTGTGTATGTTCATTTATAATTGGATGGCCGAAGATGAATTTGAACGTCTTCCCCTGCGGAAAATGTGATTCTTGGTACGTAATACTTTATTTATATAATTTTTTTTGCTGTAGGAGATTGCAAGCCAGACATCTGGAAACACAAATACGTTTCTTTCTTTTAACCACTGACAAGTGGCAAATGTTTATACTCTATCCGTATCATGTTATAGATGGCGTGGCCAATATACTCAAAAATAAGATCAATATTGGCTGATCCCAATGTGTTTAACGAGGAAGATGACTGATTTTGGATTGGCGACAGTATATATTATAAGCTTCAAAGACGCGCTAGTGTTAGTAATTAATGTTAGCTGAGAATTTATTTTTTTGGTTGGTGTACATATATGTTGCTTGCGTCTTCCATGTCAGACTATAAAGGAGGTAGACATAAGTGGAGTATCTCGTACAAAAGTGGAGTACCTATCGCATATATTTAATCCGACAGTGAACGCTGTGCTGTCTCGAAAGAGCCAATACTCAATAGGATAGCTTAAGGAAGTGAATTTGTTGAGACATCCTTCTCTTGCTTTGAAACCCGAAGAAGGAACAGCAAAAGGAAGACCATCACCAACCATTCATTTGCCACCAAATCTTTTAATTACCCTATCAATATCTGTAATAATAATTTAACAGCAACAAGCTAGGGCTTCTTTTTTGTGACATTGTCTAATAGTTTTGGCCCATTGGACAAGGGCCCTTTTAGATTCGACAACAAGCGATGCAGTTCCTGAGTTCTAATTGCCTTCAGGAACCTCTACATCGGACACCTGTGATACCAGTCATTCTCGGACCATGTGCCGATCTCTTGATGACTCCCGAGTGTAGGGTACAATTTAGGCTCATAAAACTTAAATTTTTTTAACTCATATTCTAATTTTATTTATAAAATATTAATTCTAATTTTAATTCTAATTCTATTTGTAAAATCTTAATTTTAATTTTATTTTTAAAATTCGGGTTTGGATTGAGTTTCGGATTGAAATGTGGGTTGATGAAAAAAAAAGTAAAATATTTTTTTAAAGTAAATAAACATCGAATTATGGATCCTAGAGATGAAAAATAAAATCCCTTGCTGAACGCATAAGCTGAACTCAGGGCTTTAACATTATTTTTTTTTTAAAAAAAAGTCTTACTTGAAACAAAAGAAGAGAAAGAGGTACCGTAAACAAAGAAAATAAGGAGATGGAAAGTGAAATAAAATGTGCGGATGATCCACCTTTATATTTATCCTTTTTCTTGCCTACGATCGACGGCCTTGCCATTCTCGCCCTCAAGTTGGCCATCTTGTCCGACCCGACTGGCATCCTTAACGCTTCGAAAAATCTAATGCCGATAAGCTACCTCGTTCGGATAACTCTTGGGTTCGGGTTATCTCAGGTTTGAATTGCGATCAATTCGAATCCGGATCAATTGTAAATTAGATCGGATTAAACCTGGGTCTTTCGAGTTCAGATTGAGCAAACATGAATTTAAAAGCAGTAAATTAAGTTTGATGGACCCAAGTTGCACCCCTACCTGAGAACCAATGACTGTGGTGCTTATGGACCTCCATCTTTTCTAGCTTTCATTTCACCAAGGGGTTCATCAATCTGCAGGCTGAGCGCTTGCTAAATTGTTTTAAAATGGAGACGAAACCATTTTTTTTTTTGTACTTCTTTGCTGATACGGAAGCGAGAAAGATTTCATTTTTTTCTGAGGATAACAGCATGAGTTTGAATTGGAAGCAACAGGAAAAACGAACAGGGGATTTCTGCTATACCTTTTGTCCTCTTGCATGAGAAAGAAATCCTATCACCACAATGTCAAGCAAGCTCTTTTTTTTTTTTTTTTTTTCTTTTCAGAATGCATGTCCAAATATTCGGGACAGCTTAGGAACTGTATCCTTTTCAGAAGGGAGGCCAATGCAAAGTCCAATAAATTAGAAGGTAGACTTTTGCTGCGCTCTAAAGCTAAG
Source organism: Calamus simplicifolius (assembly GCA_900491605.1). Taxonomy (NCBI): domain Eukaryota; kingdom Viridiplantae; phylum Streptophyta; class Magnoliopsida; order Arecales; family Arecaceae; genus Calamus; species Calamus simplicifolius. The sequence continues at coordinate 261,585 of UESW01004488.1, forward strand.
CTAGGCCAGCATCCGTATGAGGTGGCCTCGTCAACTCACCTAACAAAACAACCCCAAGCTACAACCGTGTCAACCAGTATAAATAGACCTTCCGAGCTCTCGTAAACCCGTATCCACTTTTCCTTTCGAATCCACTCTTCTAGCCATCTAGCTACCTATCTTTCCGTGAGCTGCTCTACGTACGTCGCCACAGAAAAATGACGTTCTCTCTCATTCCTTCATCTCTGCTCATGGCGGCTTTGCTGTTCTCGACCGTCGCTCTGCTTCTCTCGCAGGATGGCGTACATGGACAACAAGCTGGCATAACCAGACACTATATATTTGACGTATGTTCTTTTAAACAAGTTTCATTAGATCATATAAACAGAACAATCGCATGGGATCGTTTCTTTTCTTCTGAAAACGAATCATGTTAATTTGCAGATAAGAATGGCCAATGTGACACGACTGTGCCACATCAAGAACATTGTGACTATCAATGGGCAGTTCCCCGGGCCTAGGATCGTTGCTAGAGAAGGAGACAGAGTCGTGGTTAAGGTGGTTAACCACGTTCAGCATAATGTCACTCTACACTGGTGCGTGGGCTAATATGTCACTCTGTTTTTTTCTATGAATAATTTTGTATGATAACGAATGTTCTAACGATAACGTGGGCTAATGAACGTTTTGCGAACCAAATGTTGTATGGAACGAGCAGGCATGGCGTTCGCCAACTGCGGAGCGGATGGCGGACGGTCCGGCATACGTGACCCAGTGCCCCATACAGACGGGGCAGAGCTACGTCTATAACTTTACCATCGTGGGACAGCGAGGGACGCTCTTCTGGCACGCCCACATCTCGTGGCTGAGGGCCACCCTCTACGGGCCCATCATCATCCTTCCTGCCCGCGGCCTCCCCTACCCCTTCTCCAAACCCTATAAACAAGTCCCCATCATCTTCGGTACGTGCATATTTTACTTGTTACAATCTCTCGGCTTCATGTTGTCTTTGATTAGAAGCTTGGTAACATTATATATATATATATATATATATATATATATATATATGGAATTAAACTATATGTAATATTTGTAGGGGAATGGTGGAACGCTGACACGGAGGCCGTCATTAGCCAGGCTCTTCTGACGGGTGGTGGTCCTAATGTCTCCGATGCCTACACTATCAATGGGCTTCCTGGTCCCCTGTACAACTGCTCGGCTCAAGGTACTGTAATGAAAGCCATATATCCTGGAGTTTTCGTAGCTTTTAGGCATTCTGGTCAAATTAAAATTTAACAACAAATGGCGCGGGTGGCGGTGTATGGCCGGCTGCAGATACGTTCAAGCTAAAGGTGAAGCCCGGAAAGACGTACCTCCTCCGTATGATCAACGCTGCGGTCAACGACGAGCTCTTCTTCAGCATCGCGAACCACACCCTCACCATTGTTGAAGTCGATGCTGTTTACGTGAAGCCCTTCGACACCGATACCCTCATCATTGCGCCAGGTCAAACCACCAACGTCCTCCTTCGTTCCAAACCTAGCTTCCCCCACGCCACCTTCCTCATGGCTGCAAGGCCCTATGCCACCGGGCCTGCCACCTTCGACAACTCAACGGTGGCCGGTGTTCTCGAGTACCTGCAAGCTCCCAAATCTCCTTTTTCATGGAGCTTTACCAAGAAGCTCCCGCTCTTCAGGCCAACCCTCCCATCTCTCAATGACACGGCGTTCGTCGCAAACTTCACCAGCAGATTGCGCAGCCTGGCAACCGCTCAGTTTCCGGCCAACGTGCCACAGACCGTGGACAGGCACTTCTACTTCACCGTGGGGCTTGGCACGAGCCCGTGCCCGAAGAACCAGACTTGCCAAGGGCCCAACGGCACCAAGTTCGCCGCGACCGTCAGCAATATATCCTTCACGATGCCGAGCACGGCTCTCCTCCAGGCCCACTTCTTTGGGCAGTCCAAGGGCGTTTACTCCCCAGACTTCCCATATAGTCCTCTGCTCCCGTTCAACTACACGGGGACTCCTCCCAACAACACGGTGGTGAGCAATGGACCAAGTTGATGGTGCTTCCGTTCAACACCACCGTGGAGCTGGTGATGCAGGACACCAGCATTCTAGGGGCCGAGAGCCACCCGCTGCACCTCCACGGCTTCAACTTCTTCGTCGTCGGGCAAGGCTTCGGCAACTACAATCCGGCGAAGGATCCAGCCAAATTCAACCTGGTGGACCCGGTGGAGAGGAACACGGTTGGGGTGCCAGCCGGTGGGTGGCTTGCCATCCGATTCCGTGGCGATAACCCTGGTGAGCTTAATTGCGGTTGAATTCGCGAATACGCGTGATGGCCCAGTTGGCTGACTTGGGTTGGTGCTTCCATGCAGGTGTTTGGTTCATGCATTGCCACCTGGATGTTCACACGAGCTGGGGTTTGAAAATGGCGTGGTTGGTCAAGGATGGGAGCCTCCCCAACCAGAAGCTGCCTCCACCACCGTCTGATCTTCCCAAATGCTAGAGGCTAAGGCGTTTGGTGGTCCGACCGATAGGGTGCTCCCCTACCCTAGTCCATCCATCGCATTTTTCTGTCTGCGATCGCTACTTCTTTTGGTGTGCTGTGTGCTTCACTAATCTAGAATTTTATTGTCTTTCTTGGCCAAGCCCTAGGATCCGAGGGTCATTTTTATTAATGACGTGGGAACAATCTAGAATTTCATGACAGTCGTATTTTATTTGCTTGAGCAATAAAATTGAGAGAATTTATAACTTTATATGAATATTCACTTCAAAAAAAAAAAAAAATTCACAGGTTTTTCTTTTTTCTTTCTTTCTATTTTTTAGGGTAAGCTATTTAAATCTTCCATAGAAAAGTAGAAAACTAAATATGAATGCCAAGAATTTTTCTTTTTTAAAAAAATCCAACCACGTGAAATATATATTTTCTCGTTTTTAATCCCTCATAAACATTTCAAACCTTTTTCTAGTCTGAATCAAGGTTAAAGCAATATCCCATCTCAGTTTCTAAATAAGTTACCATCGAATAACCATGTTTGGTACGTATTTGAATGGCGGTACCTCAAGGGAAGGTGGCTATCCACATTACCGGCTATGTTGTAATCTAATAACTTTTTCTTTTAAAAAATTACACATGCCTCTTTGTAAAAATAAAATTATCCCTTCCTCCAAACAATTAAATTAATTAAAAAAATTGAATTAAAAATTAAATTAATTTTCAAATTAAATTTTTATTTTAATTAAATTTTAAAAATTAATTTTTTAAATTTTTAAATTAATTTTAAAAATTAATTTTTAGTTTTTTAAATTAATTTTAAAAATTAATTTTTTAAATTTTAAATTTTTTTAAAATTTTTAATTAATTTAAATTTATTTTTAAATATTAAATTAATTAAAATTTAGTTTTAAAATATATTTTTTATTTTTTTATTTTTTAAATAAATTTTTAAAAGTAATTTTTTTTTAAATTTTTATAAAAAAATAAATTAAATTAATTAAATTTTTTGTCAATTAATTAATTTTTTTTTAAATTAATTTTTTATTTAATATTTAAAAAATAAAATTAAAAATAATATCAATTAGTCTATTAATCTTAATTAATTTATATAATAAAATATTAAAAATAAATTATTTTAAAAATATAATAAATAAATTATTATAATTAAAATTTTAAGAATCAAAAATTATAATAATTTTTTAATAGATTTGATTTAATATATATAATTAAAAATATATTTAATCTTAAAAAAATAATTAAATCTAGTATATTATACTGATATATAATACTTTGATTTAGGGATATTTTGAGATATTTTAAAATTTTTTAATAGATTTGATTTAATATAAATTTAATTTAGGAGTATTTTGAAAATTTGATGTTATGACTGATAATCCGTTTGTTATAACAAACACAGTAATCAATATTACTGTAACATTACTTGTGCATACCAAACACAGTAATCAACATACTGACAATCCATCCAGTAGTAATCTATCTTATAGGTAATCTACATTACCCTTTAGGATTGCTAGCAATGCGCCAAACGCAACCTAAAAGGTATCCGAAACAACTCTCTGAACGAATTATGTCACACAAAAATTTCTATATAAATTAAGCTTTTAAGGAATGCAAGAAGGCATACTTCAGAGGAAAAATAAAAAGATATAAAGTATTTATCTCGAATTGGACAATTCAAAAGAGTAAACAAATTTTTTTTTTTTTTGGCTGTTAACAAGAAAAACATCTTTGGTTCATGTCATATCTAAGATCAATAACCTTGTTCATGGCATACCTAAGAGACCTTTCTCCTTAAGAAACCCACCCAATTCATGAAGCAACCAAGCTACAGCGCTTGGACATCTAAGAAAAATCAAAAGATGCCATTGATGTGAAAAACCAAGCTTGGTAGATGTGGAAAAGGCCCCCTTTAAGTCGTTCAGAAAGAATCCTAATAAATCAATTTCTTCAGCAGATTATTACTGATATCACCATTGATTCAAACCTGATGATAAAGCTGAAGAAAATCCATCACTCATTGATTTTAAGTTACTTTCTGTTTTTTTCATACTTTGCATGGAGCAACCCACGGTCCCATGGCTCCTAATACTATCTGAAAGTCCCAAGGGCCATGAGAGGATGGTGGCTTAGCATCCAGACACTATTGAGTACCAAATTTCTACACAAACTTCCACGAGCAAGGAATCTGAGCGAACCACAGCATAAAAACAATTATTATCACATTGAATCTCTTCTCAGTCTGCCATCAAGTTATTCAGCTTACAACTGCAGCAACCAATGATTAAGGGTGTCCATTAACGGAGCCTCATCATTGGCTACTCAGAAACGAGCACTGATTTGGGAGAGAGAGCCCTGAAATCTTTTGTTGGGGTACCCACACCCTCTGGCTTTGACGCCAGATCAAATGCTTTGAACTTTGCCTCCTCAAGCAGCAGAGCCTGTCAGTCATAGAAAGCAATCCTAAGATAGATAGCTTACGTGAGTGCTCACGTCGTCAAAGAATTTCACGTTATGCTAAAAGCTGGCGGATGTTGCTGCCATTTTCCAAGATAAATTAAATTAAATCACTTGTATTTTGCTGTGAGTACATGCCAGACAACTTAGTCATAGAAGACGATGATAATTAAAAATTTGTGGCCATGTTATCTAAGCATATTTAATACCTGCTGTAACTGTCTTCATGTAAAGTCTACTGCCATCAGGCATAATAATATGCTCACCAACAAATAACATGTGCTTTACTGGCTGTAATTTTAATGGATAGATTAGACAAATCAAATCAGTATAATCGTTCAACTTAGCTGTACCTGAATGCAAACTTCTGCAACATCAGCCCTAGGAATTGCTCTAGTTTCTGTCTGGAGAAGTTCATCATCTTTTCCCACAAGTAACTCTCGCAAGCCCCCATCTTTATCTTGTAATCCTCCAGCCCTGGACAAGAATATCGTAGGTCAATGTATGATTCTATAAATGGGCACATATCATGCTTGAATGTTACACTTAAAATGTTTGAGTGCAGTTTGCTGCATAAATATTATTAATCTTCTGGCGAGTGGGATCAGCAGATGGTTTTTCATTTAAAAGGTTATCACGGTGCGTGCAACCCAGACAATATGCTCGCTATAGAAATTTGGAAGTTTTTCTGATCAAAGTGTCATGCACAAAAGCCCATGAGTCTATTGTGACTAGTTTTGCTCCTGTTATAACATGATTGTCTGGCAATAAAATAATGCCATCCCCTGCTTTCCAGGTTAAAAGAAAAAAAAAGGTTGTGGAAAAAGGGGGAAAAAACAGAAAGAGCATTATACAAATGCAAGTGCAGTTGATGTTCTGGTTTAAGCATGGATTCTTGAAACTGATGGTTTTGCCTAGCTGAATTTTTAGATGCAGAGTACAGAACAAAGAATTGGCATCTTCAAAAATGGCGTCACCCTGCAGCTAAAGGTGGTGTGAAGTCAACCATAGATTCTGACTTTTCGATGTCAAATTCACAAATATATGTGCTTCTACTAAATTCCTATTGAACTTGTGCTAAAGACAGAAATGGTTGATTTTGACCATGAACCCTTATCTCTAATTTCTGAAAAAAATATAGGCAGGCAACATACATCAACAACAATTAAACCTTAATCTCAAACTAGTTGAGTTGGCCACATGAATCATTTCTTCCATCCTCCTCGGTTTAGGACCATGCTTTTATAAAATTTAGAGATATCAAATATTTCCAACTTTCTCTCACTCATATAATTTTTGGTTTATTTCTATCCTTCCTTCATTTTACATGTAACAGATTACTCTTTTATACCGGTGCATTCATTGAACTATGTTGTATATATTCAAACCATTTGAATTATCCTTCTCTCAACTCCCACTTAATTGATGCAAGCAACATCATGTAAATAAAAATATACATATACACACATGTCTACATATTTATGTATATTTTTAAGTATATCCAACACCAAAAGACTTTGCTGATACTCCAACTTATTAGAAGTGCAATCACTAAAATGGAAAGTCATTTGTATGAGCATTAAAACAACATTATGTCACATGACTAGATGTTATCATCCCAAGAAACTAATGCAGTATATTTTGATTTTTGCCAATATATTAGAAAAGGACACACCTTATAATTGTGTATGGTATTCCAGAGTCTGCTAAGTACTGCTCTGCCTTACGCTTCCACACCTGTAGTTGTTAAAACATCACACTCATCAGGACTTAAGACATTTCTGAAGCAAAACTTCTTATTCAAATCAAGATAACATAGGTCATTCCTGCTACACCAGGTTATGAATGCATATTCAGAAGATTCCTATGGGCACCACAAAGATAATTTAGACTCGAGAAAAACAGCCATATTAATTACTTTGGACATCACAATATAATCCATAAAATTAATGCAAAGTGATAGTTAAAAGAATCAGAATTCGCAGATTTTCCATAACCAAATTGGAAAGCCTGGGCATCAAAGAAAGCCTCCCTGAAGTACAACATAAAGTGCTAATTTCACCATGTGCTGATACTTGGTCGTTATTACCCATTGAGCAGGTGCATATGACAACAATTTGTTTAAAGGTCAAAGAATAGTGGTTGCAAGGAGAAAAAACAAATTTTTCGAGGTCAATAGCTCCAAGTTAAACACTTATTAGTACTCGGAGGCACCAACTGAAAAATATGTTAGTTTTAAACACTTATTAGTACTCGGAGGCACCAACTGAAAAATATGTTAGTGAACAAATCTTAAATACCAGGTTTTCGGTGCTAGCAATGATGCTAACCAAGTTGGTGGAGTGAAAGAAGCATAGAATGCTTGGAAAGATTTGACTCTACCTTTCTGGTCAAATGATACCTTATTAAATGAGTCTTCTGGGATTTAAGTGATTTAAGGAACTTCTGGTGTGATACAGGTGGTGATATTTCCATGCCATTTTGGATATTTCATACAAAAACATAGTTATTGCATAACTTGGCAATCTAAGAAGTCCTATGGGACTTTATCTGAATTTGTGATACATTCAATCACCATCATATTAAAGAGGTCATGCAAAAGAGATAAACTGTAACTATTTGGCAAATTTTGAAGATGGAGAGTCATGCAGATATGCAAATAACAGACTAAGATGAAAATTATGCAAAAGCCAACATATTCCTGCCGTAAGTTTGTAGAAGTTGCATCGTCTAATTATATCATCAACCCAACAAAACTTTTGACAACAGATCTTCTGGCTTCATACATAATGGCAGCAAGGGTGGTAAACATGTCATATTGCTAGTTAGCAGTCACCAGAGTATCTGTGATGGTGATCAAATGCTGTGCATACAAGATCAAAAATTTTTTGTTCACCTCTGATTGAAGTTCATTCAAGCATCAAATCTCACAAAGTAACTTGCAATTCAAGGACAGAAAGACATGACCAAGAACACAAACTGACCCAACACATATCAACAAGAAGACCCAAACAAAAGCAAGAAGAGAAACACAGACATCTGACAATAACCAGTTTTAAGAAATATAAAAAAGATACAGCTACAATATCCAAATTCAACCACTTACCAGTATATTTCCATTCCCAAGGCTATTCAAGGGATGATTAGGGTTTGTTCCGCCCATAGATCCAACCAAGACTATATGCTTCACCCCAACAGCCTTGGCTGTACAAGAAGGCGACACTGTTTAACAAGCATAAAATATTTCAAAATTGGATAGGATGAATAAGAAAATAGTGAGATTTACCAGAATCAATCTGATTCTTCTGACCAATCCAATCAACCTAGCATGCCAAACATTCAGCCAATGAATAAAAGAAAAAACATTTAGTAAAAGTACTGGTTTGCAAGAAAATCGACAGCTGAATCATACTTGCTCAGGATATAATCCATCTTCAAAATAGAACTCAGGGCGTCCACCTTTGGTCGGGTCAAACCCTGGCTTCATTTTTGGAACAGCACTTGTGAGAATGATCAGAGCATCAATGCCCTCTACAGCAGGAACAAACTTTCAGCATCCCTTATATCAGCTACAAAAATGTCATCAGCTCCTCCAATTTTTTCTTTGCTTTCTTGTGTCCTGACTGAGCCCCTCACAATGAACTGATCTGTTCTCTCCTTCATTTTTTTATAAACAATTTGACCTGAAAAAGAACCAGGAGGGGAAAATCTCAAAATAATATAGCAACAGTTTTTATATTCAGACAGGAAAGAAAATCATCCAATTGTCACTGAAAATCCGACAATCTTTTTTTTTTTCTTTCCTCTCTCTCTCTCTCTCTCTCTCTCTCTTAAGATTAAGAGGAGCTAATCCCCACCTTCTACCCTTATACCCAACCATTTCTCAGGGGCTAACTCCAACTCGAATCAAACCCTCGTCCATTGCTGATACCATTGAAGCAAATGCTCAGCAGTCTAAAAATCCAACTATTAAAACTTTCATTTTTGCAATTTTCTCTGCCACAATTGCTGGGTACAAAGAAAATGGCATGAACCGAAAGCACTGTACTGTCGGTATAAAACACAAACTAATAATGACTGCAGCAGAACTTTAATAAGAATCATTACACACTGTATTATTTGACAACAAGTGACATGATCTAATCACATCCAGATGCCCGCCAGGCCAAAACATCTCCAAAGCCTGAATTGCGAATATCAGATACCGGACGCAATCATGAGTGAAAATTCTCATGTAAGAAATTTATTGACAATCTACACATATTGTATATAATTAATAGGTAGGATCTTTATATTACCTTCAGCCATTGCTTACGATCAACCTCTCGAATATCTGAATCAGGATCTTGATCTTCCTCGATCTGAATCAGCTGCAGATCTATCTCTCGGGATCTTGATCTACCGCTTGGAGAACCTTGATTGAGTGCTTCCAATCAATGAGCTATCGCACACGATGGTGTATGCCCTCAGGATATGCTCTTGATCAGGGACTCAATATCTCTGCTTCTTTCTGGTTTTCTCTCGGTACGTAATGTGTTATAGAAAACCTTAGAAGGGTCTCTTATTTAAAGAGATGTCCTTAACTCCCTTCCACCGCCTACTCCCATCAAAGTAGGCATTTGGTTAAATTTTAAATTTCAAAAAGAGATATTGTTATCACTTATTAACTAGTCGATGGCTTTCGTTGAGAATTATCTGCAAACGATTAAGCTATATCGCAATAAAATAGGACCATCTACCAACACGGGATACTACATTCTCCCACTTGGTCTGCATATTTTATCTTAATCCATAATTCTCAACATTGAACAAGAAATCAAATATATGAATCATAGCGATAGGTCATCTATAATTGAGTATTATCTTCTATGTATTACAATGCATTCAATTTCTTTACCACTATTCTAAATGTGACAACATAACATAATGAATAAACCATATATTTATTCAGAGTCCAAAAGAAAATTTTGTTATTTCTCGAAAGTCAATAATGTGTACACCTGAATGAAAAAAATAAATAATAATTAAAATAAGAGTTTCTTTGTACAAATTGTTATCCATGCAATTATATCATGGAACCAACTCCCATTCGTACTACATGATCCTTGAAGTTCTTAATTGGCATGCCTTTAGTCAAAGGATCAGCTATCATCAACTCAGTGCTAACGTGTTCTATGACCACTTTGTTTTCTTTAACACGTTCTCTTATGGCTAAATACTTAATGTCGATATGTTTAGTTCGACTACCACTCTTATGGTTTTTAGCCAAAATACAGTAGCTGAATTGTCACAGTATAGTTTAATTGGCCTAGCTATAGAGTCAACAATTCTAAGCCCTGAGATGAAACTCCTCAACCATACACCTTGCAATGTAGCCTCAAAACAAGCAACGAACTCCGCTTCCATAGTAGAGGTAGCTGTCAAAGTCTACTTTGCACTCCTCCATGATATGGCTCCACCAGCTAACATAAATATAAATCATGATGTTGATTTCCGAGAATCAACGCAGCCAGCAAAGTCCGAATCTGAGTAGCCCTCTATCTCCAAATGATCAGTTCGTCTATACATGAGCATATAGTCCTTGGTCCTTTGAAGATACCTCATGACCTTTTTAGCCGCTCTCCAGTGGTCTAAACCTGGATTACTCTGATATCTTCCTAACATTCCTACTGCAAATGCAATGTCAGGTCTTATGCAAACCTGAGCAAACATTAGGCTTCCAACAGCTGAAGCATATGGAATGTTGTGCATATGTTCCCGTTCAAGTTCATTTTTAGGGCACTGGTTCAAAGCGAACTTGTCACCCTTCACTATAGGTGCAACACTTGGTGAATAATTTTTCATCTGAAATCTTTTCAAGACTTTATTAATATAAGTTTCTTGAAACAATCCTAAAATGCCTCAAGATGTTTCTCTATGGATCTTAATGCCAATGACATAAGATGCCTCACTCATATCCTTCATATCAAAATTTTTGGAGAGAAATTGTTTCACCTCATATAGCAACCCTTTATCATTGATTGCAAGTAGAATGTCATCCACATATAGGATCAAGAAACAAATTTTGCTCCCACTAACCTTCTGGTATATACATTGATCCATGATGTTCTCTTCAAAACCAAAGGAAGAGATCACATCATAAATTTTAAATACCACTGACGTGAGGCTTGTTTCAATCCATATATGGATTTCTTAAGCTTGCAAACCAAATGCTCACTATCACCAGAGGAAAATCCTTCAGGCTATTTCATATAAACCTCTTCCTCTAGATCTCCATTAAGGAATGCAGTTTTCACATCCATTTGATGTAACTCAAAATCAAAATGAGCTACCAATGTCATAATTATTCGCAAAGAATCTTTCTTGGATACAAGAGAAAATGTCTCCGTGTAATCGATCCCTTCTCTCTGAGTGAACCCTTTGGCAACGAGTCTTGCTTTATATCTCTCAATGTTGCTTTGTGAGTCTTTCTTTATTTTAAAGACCCATCTACATCCAATGACTTTTACACCATCAGGCAACTCAACAAGATCCCAAACTCGATTAGATGCCATAGATTCCATCTCGTCCTTCATGACATTATACCACAAGTTTGATTCCTTAGAACTCATGGCTTGTGAAAACGTTTCAGGATCATTTTCGGCTTCAATGTTATAGTCAGATTTATGTAGATACACTATATAATCACTAGGAATTACTGATTTCTTTATTCTAGTTGATCTTCTCAATGTTATGTCAATGACCTCTTGAGGAGTATCTTGCACAACTGATTGTTGTTGTTGAACAACATGATCTTCTAGATTATTATCAGCTTGTAAAATTTCATTGACTGGTTGTTGAGCACTTATATGAGTTTGAGGAGTGCTATAAATAACAATCAATCCTCCACTTGAAGTGGAAGCTGGAATATCTGAATGATCTTTCTCAGAAGAAGCCAAATACTGAGATTGATCACCCCCACTGATCAAGTCATTCTTAAGAAATTTTGCATTTCTTGATTCCACGATCCTAGTGCTGTGAGATGGACAATAAAATATATAATCCTTGGACTTCTCAGCATATCCAATAAAATATCCACTAATAGTCCTTGGGTCTAGTTTCTTTTCTTGTGGATTATAAACTCTTACTTCATATGGGCATCCCCAAATACGTATATGTTGCAAACTTGGTTTCCAACCTTTAAATAACTCAAATGGCGTTTTGGAAACGGCCTTGGTTGAAACCCAGTTTAATATATACGCAGTTGTTTTAAGAGCTTCAGTCCATAATGATTTAGGCAGGTTGGAGCTGACAATCATGCTCCTTACCATGTCCAATAATATTCGGTTTCTCCTTTCAGCTACACCGTTTTGGTCAGAAGACCCTGGCATGGTGTATTGTGCAACAATTTTATTTTCTTCAAGAAATCGAGCAAACGGACCAGGTGCTTGCCCATTCTCAGTGTATCTACCATAATATTCTCCACCTCTATCTAACCTCATGATCTTAATTTGCTTGCCGCATTGTTTCTCTACTTCTGCTTTAAATATCTTAAAGACATCTAATGCTTCGTTCTTATTATGAAGTAGATAGAGATACATATATCGTGAATAGTCATCAATAAATGAGATGAAGTATCTCTGACCATACGAGTCCATATTTGAACTATAGATATCCGTATGTATGATCTCTACTACTTCTGAACTTCTCTTGGCATCTTTCTTGGACTTGTTGGTTTGCTTTCCCTTTATGCAGTCCAAACAAGTGCCAAAATCAGTAAAATCAAGAGTATCAAGTACTCCATCTTTTACTAATCTTTTAATTCTCTCAATGGAGATGTGACCTAATCTCTGATGCCACAAAATAGAGAAATTCTCATTCATAACACATCTTTTCATACCAGTTTGGGCGTGCATCACATTATAGGAGGTATTGTTTTTCAAATTAATTTGTAAAAAATTATCGGACAATGTACCATTCCCAATAAGCTTAAATTTATAAAATAAATCAACAGAGCTTTTATTAAAATTAAAAGAATATCCTACTGGTACAAGCCTTGATACTGAAATCAAATTTCTAAAGAAACTTGGAATATAAAATGTCTTTTCAAATCTAAAATAAAACCAGAATCTAAAATAAGTCTGCACGTCCCAATCGCTTCCACATATGAACCCATCTTGTTTTCTGAATAGATGCTTTGTTCACTTCCTAATGGTTTCCTTTGATTTAGAAAACCCTGCAAGGTATTTGAAACATGGATTGTAGAACCAGAATCAATCCACCATGTATTATGACATATAACCAAATTGGATTCATAACATACGAATAAGGTTAGAGTACCTTTCTTATCAAGCCAAGCCTTGAATTTGAAGTAATCCTTCTTTATATGCCCTTTCTTCTTGCAAAAGAAGCACTTGGACTCCTTCTTGTCTTCTGTATGGATGGGTACTTTACCCTTTCCTTTGCGTTTGGCTTTAAGAGTTTTAGTCTTTTTTTGAGTGACTAATATGTACTTTCTTCCACTTCCAAAATCAGCCTCCCTTCCTCTGGAACACATATGGTCAGAAGTTCATTAATTGACCATTTATCCTTATGTGTGTTGTAAGATATTTTGAAGGGACTATACTGCTGTGGGAGTGAATTCAAAATAAAGTACACCAAGAAGGATTCTGACATTTCAACCTCTAGGGATTTCAATTGAGCCGCAATGTTCCTCATCTTCATGATGTGCTCACGCACACCTCCAATAGTAGTGAGCTTCATTGATGACAATCTTGCTATTAGGGTGCTAGCCAGTGCCTTATCTGAAGACTCAAATTGTGCATCAATAGCCTTCAGAAGTTCCTTGACATTTTTGCACTCAGAAATTGAACCACGTATACTAGCAGATATCTTAGTGCGTATGAACATCATACTGAGGCGATTGGATCGCTCCCATCGTTCATACGCAGCAATCTCAGCCTGAATGCTAGTAGATGTAACCAAATATGATTCATCCTTCCTGATAGCGTAGTCAATATCCATGCACCCTAATTGAAGAAGAATTCTCTCCTTCTATAATTTATAATTATCACTACTTAAATCGGGAACATCACATTTCATATCAGAAATATTAACAGGCAAAATAGCTGCATAAAAAAAAAATCATGTTTATGTAACTGAATTTGAGGCATATAACTTAATGCCATGCTTACCAATATAACATGCAATAACATGAATCAATAACATATAATAACTACCTGTGGGCTAAGTTATTATACTTAAATAGACTCATTAACTTAATGATGTGACTAACAAATTATATTCATTTCTTAATTCATGGGGTAATTAAGAAAATAATTTGTTATCCCATCCTAATTAATTATATCAGTGCAATAAAAATTCCTATGGGATAAGATTCATTGCATTAATATAATTAATCACAATTAATGTCATCTAACCTTATGTGATCTTTGTAACTTAATATATAATTTTGATTAATTAAAGATGCTGTGACTACTCCTCAATTAATCAAAATTATATTGACCACATTATATTATGCATATAGATTAACCAATTTAGCATGATTATTAGGTAATGATCTTAATTAACATAACATTTTCAAATCAAGATCTGAATTAATCAAATTGGCTAGGCCAGTGAAAGAGAAGTGGGGTCCTCCCGTTGCTTTCCTTAGGTCAGTCAACGAAACCAATTAAGTAACCACAATCTCTTTACTTTTCTAGACATCAATTGACCAATCAAATCTTGAAAGGATTTGCACTGTGATTTTTCACACTACCACCAAATATAATTTTATTCATGTATAAAATAAATCTAATATGCAAATAGGAGATAAGCATATCAATTATCTATTTAATGAATTTCAAAATTATCATCTTAAGAAAAAATTTTATTAATTAAAACAACATCCGGCCGTAGCTCATTATTCCCTTGGGCCAGTCTATGCAAAACACCGTAGGCATAGAAACTCAGGAGGCGTATTTTAATACACAAATTTTAAACTTAAGAAACAAATGATAAAATAAATCATATCACATGATATAATAAAACTTTAAACAGATAATAGCATGCATTTAAAATTTAATCAATCCAATTTGATTTTAAATCGCTGTGAGATATGTGAGATCAGGAAGACCACACCCGTGAGAAAACCGAAAGACCCATAGGCGAGAAAATCGAAAACTCACAGAACAGGCCATATTTTCTCTCTTTAATATATCACTGCATGTAATCATGGAAGCCACGTTCTCTTTTTAACAGGTCACCACATGTGGTTGCAAAAGCCACATTTTTCTCTCGGTTCCGTGAACAACCTCCGCTCAAAGTGCTCGGTTCCATGAACAAAAATCGGAACGAAAGAATAGAGGAAGACGAACTAAGATCTCCGGTTTTTTTTTTTTTTTAATAGCATCCTTACCTGCAAACATGGCGGAAAGAATAGTGGAAAACGGCCACGCTTAAAAGTCAGAACCATAAAATCGCAAGCCTTTTTTTTATTTTTAAACCGTCACCGCTGGCCCATTTCCGTGAAACTGAAAACGAAAATTAGGAGTGGTTTGAACCGGCAACCTCTTGATTGAAAGGAGGACTCTTAACCACCAAACCACATCTTAAGATCATATCTTATTTATGAATTTTCTTTTATTTAAATCATACATAAATAAATTCCGATGATCTTCCAGGCAATTTATTAACTCTCTCGGTACGTAGGTAGTTGGGTAAAATGCACCAAGATACTACCAGTAGACTCCCTTTTGGTGCGTCCCTAATATTCCTACCATACGTCCGTTGGGTCAAATAATCCAGAATATTACCAGTAGCCTCTCCTTTGGACTATCCCTATGTAAGAGAAATAGAAACCAAGAAATCCTACGAAGAATAAAATAATAAGTTGTTCTAAAAGATTTAATTAGATCAGAAAATAATTAAATCTGAAATGATGGAAATACTTACAATAAAAACAAGACAGAGATATTAAAGCTCTGATACCAACTGTAAGAAATCTATTGACAATCTATACAATATTGTATAGAATTAATAGATAGGATCTTTATATTACCTCCAGCCATTGCTTACGATCTACCTCTCGAAGATCTGAATCAGGATCTTGATCTTCCTCGATCTGAATCAGCTGCGGATCTATCTCTCGGGATCTTGATATACCGCTTAGAGAACCTTGATTGAGTGCTTCCAATCAATGAGTTATCGCACACGATGGTGTATGCCCTCAGGATATGCTCTTGATCAGGGATTCAATATCTCTACTTCTTTCTTGTTTTCTCTCGGTACGTAATGTGTTATAGAAACCTTAGAAGAGTCTCTTATTTAAAGAGATTTCCTTAACTCCCTTCCACCGCCTATTCCCATCAAAGTAGGCATTTGGTTAAATTTCAAATTTCAAAAAGACATCGTTATCACTTATTAACTAGTCGATGGCTTTCGTTGAGAATTATCCGCAAACGATTAAGCTATATCGCAATAAAATAGGACCATCTAGATACAACATCTCATTGATCCACATAAAAGCACGTTAAGATTTGGCAAAAATTGATCTCTCTTTTTCATACAAAATCTTGTAAGAAACTTTATGAGTAAGGACGTAGGTGGAACGTCTAATCCATTTCATTTTATGGCATCATCACCATCCAGTAATCATTAGCTGCTGTATCTGATAATTTTATTAACATAGTTCACTAATCTGATACATTACAGTCGAGCAGGTTTGTAAATCTCCTTCTATACGAATGAACAGTGACTATTTCTAGATTATTGCCGAGAGATCTAGATTCACTAACTTCGAATCCATGTGATTCCCATATATCATGGCACATCACCCAATCCACAAAAAGCCCAAACTTTTCTGCATCTCTCTTGCAGAGCTATCTATCATATCATCCAAAAGGACAAGCATCTCACAAGCGCCTCCTAAATCTATCCCACAATTTTTTTTTTTTTTTTTTTTTTTTTTTTTTTTTTTTTTTTTTTTTTTTTTTTTTTTTTTTTTTTTTGTAACAAAGTGCCTCCGTTATGGATAAAGTTCTGAGATGAAACGTAACAAGGTCGTTGTAGTATAGTGGTGAGTATTCCCGCCTGTCACGCGGGTGACCCGGGTTCGATCCCCGGCAACGGCGAGATTTTTTCTTTTAGTTTTATTTTTTTAAAATCTATTAGGAAACAATAGCTCGCATCTCCGTAATCAAATTCTTTTGACGGATTTTTTTTTTCACCTTATCAAAATAGAATTATAATTTTTTTTTCACCTTATCAAATAGAATTATCAATTATCAACAATAGCTCGCATCTCCTTAATCAAATTGTCTTGACGGATTTTTTTGTTTATTCACCTTGTCAAAATAAAAAAATCAACAATAGCTCGCATCTCCGTAATCAAATTCTCTTGACGGGATTTTTTTTTTTTTTTTTTGTTTCACGTTATCAAAATAAAATTATCACTGAAAGCTGAATGATTTTGGTGACCTAATAATCTTAATTAACAATAGAGATCCATGAGACAGTAGAGAAATTAAAGAACCCTAGATCGAATGGAACACGAAAGGCACTTTGATTCGTAAAAAGAAAAGAGAGGATAAGGAACGGGGTTCACCTGTTCTACCGGCGGCGCCGGTGACGAGAACTGTTCTCCTAGACGCATCCGCCATGGTCGTCCCTGAGAATGAGAGAGAACTGGACTGAAATCAGGGGAAGGGAGCGGGGGGGGAGGGAAATAGACTGTGGACTTCTCTAGAAACGTCGCGAGGATCCTGGCCCTGGGTACGTGGGGGAATCACGTGGAACACGTGTCAGCATCGTGGCCGTCAGTGGTCGAAACGACGAGCATGATTGGAAGTTGAGCAATTCCGGGCTACCACTCATCAAATCTTTTGCAGGCGCCGTTGGAGCAAAGAATTTTTTTTTTTTTTTGGCAATTTAATTTGTTAAAAAAAAACGAACAAATTAAGTGGGCAGGCCCTTCTAGGAAACGGATGCCATTTGGATCCGGCTTGGTCCAAAAACCAATTACCCCAGCCCACTTGTTGGATAAGGCTGGACAAAATTGTTGGATGGGCTTAAACGTTGAGCTAAAGCCCAAACCAAACCTCTCCCTTGTCTAACCTGAACCCAAGTCCTATCCCAATCTAACTCTATAATAACTAAAATTATAAAATATTTATATGTATTATTTGATTTATATATAAGTCCTGTTAAATTATAAAATCGCACGAGCACATCCAAATGAGAACGATGCTACAGCCTTTCTCAGATCTTAAATTACTTATACAGCACATCTAACTTAATTAATCTAACAAAGCCCAACGCTAATCCCACTAAATCCAAAGTTAGCTCTAAAAATGATGGGTTAGCTGGGGTTGAAGAAAGCGATATAAAGGTTTGCTTGAGTTATGGTTAGCCTACAACGTGACCTAACTTGTCCAATTTGCAGCAATACATTTTAGGCTTGACTTTGGTCTCTCTCTCTCTCTCTCTCTCTCTATATATATATATATAGTATGTATGTATGTATACATATGTATGCATATGTATGTATAGGCATGTATGTATATGTATGTATTCATATGTAGTATACATATGTATGTATATGTATACATACATATACATACATATATATACATACATATATATATACATACATATACATACATATACATACATACATATATAGATATATATATATATATATATATATATATATATATATATATATATATATATATATAATACATATATACTACATATATATACATATATACATACATACATATATATACATATATACATACATATATATATATATATATATATATATATATATATATATGTATACATACATATATATACATATGTATACATACATATATATACATATGTATACATATATACATATATGTATATATATATACATATACATATATACATATATGCATATATATATATACATATATTCTCTTTGGCTAACATAAGTGGCATTGTTGAGATTGAAGCTAAGTGACTTTGTATGTCAAACTTGATTTTCAATGACCTGGCTAATATTTAAGAGATTGAAGCCGTAAGGAGAGATAGCATGTCTTATTATGTGAGAGCTCATGCTAATTAATGTTTAATTCTAGATCGGTTGTATATTGAGAAGATGTCAAAAATTTATATAAGAGTAAAAAGCTTAAAAATAATTTTTGACTAATTCTTTTAGGTAAATTTTGGATTATGATATATTATATTCAATGAGAAAAGAAAATAGATGGATGAGCTAAATTATAGATGGATGATGTAATTATGATCGAAAACAGCGTGTAATATCTAGGCATAATCTTACATGATTATCTTCACTAAAAGTTGGACTACCAGCATAAGACATGCTAAAAGATTTTTATTAATTTCAATAATGGAGAACATTCTTCATGCTTCTTGTCTTTGTCAACCATTACATTAATACAAAGGTAGAAAAATAAGGATGAGTGAAAAAACTCTAAAGAGGAGAATTTCTAGCATTTGATTAATTATGAACTCTACTCTTGATTGAATGAGATGAAAATTTCTTAAGAAATAGAAGGGAGAAGGTATGTTAAATTAGAAATAGCAATCATGGCCATTTAGCGACAACAATGAAAAATTTATACCAACTCCTCAAGATCATTTACATTTGCAAAGAATATTTATCAAGTATAGTTTAAAAATTGCATCTATTGATGGTGACGTACCACTATATTATGGGTGAATTTTACCACAGCATCATAAAAAAAAAAATGGTGTAACAAAGTGAGCGAGAATGACTCTCTCAAGAGACAGTGAGAAAGGATGGCAAAGCAGGAGAGCTGACAATGATATATTGTCGCCTTGCGGATCGGTGGATGCCCAATCTCACGTTAACATCAATTGAAGATTTGAGTGCTGAGTAGTGAGTACTTGTCTTTATTATTATTATTAAGCTTCGTTGAAAGATAGAGCTAGCGGTGTTTGTTTATTAAGTAAAACAGTAAGTGTGGAAGCTGTGATTGTAGAACAAATGGGACAGTGTTCCTTCTCTCACGTTGCTGTTTCGAAAATGCTGTTCTCGGACCCTCTCAATGATCAGTAGAAGCGTAAGTAGTACTTGTTTTGTGGAGAAAACGCTGAAAGATCCAATGTTGAAGACAGTGCAATAATTGGTGCAATGGAAAAGACAGTAAATCCAACAGATATTCTGATGTGGTTTCACAACAAGCAGAGCTTTTCCATGTCCCAGGAAAAATGGCACCGTCCACGTTGAAGTAAACTTTTTCCTTTTTGGAGAAATCGGAGGAAGCAATGACCCAGAGATAAAAAGTTATCCATATTAGAATGACTCATTGAACAATAATGGCAAGCTCTGTCATGTTTTCTCCATGGACTCCCCATAAATTATTTATTGAAAAATATATGCTTACAAGATAGAAGAGAATAGAAAGAAAAGAGTAAGAGAAGGGATTTCTAGAAAGCAATATATAAAATAAGCAAAGGATCTAGGGTCTAAGGCATAGAACCATCACTAATGAATTCGTCAAGAGGAGGAGAAAGGAGAGAAGTTTTGAAGGAATATAAATTCGTCCATTCCTGAAACGCATGAAGAACTTTAAGAAGAATGGGTAAGATAGAAAAATTCTTTTAAATTTTTTTTTTAAAGAGTTTCTTTTCATTTATATTCTTGACACACCATAAAAACTATTTGTCCCAAACTTTTTCGAGAGTGCAATGAACATTCTTCTTTCTCTCGTTCTGCCACATCTTCTTAAGGTTGGTAGGTCACCTTAGTCTTTTCATTTTAGGGGGCCAAACTTACTTGGTGAAGGGACAATTACAAAATAAATGATTATCTATTTCTACCTGAGAGCGACATATAGAGCATCCATTATTTATCAGTCATATTTTATTGGCTAGAACTTTTTTGGTATGTAGTTGATTCCTTAATGCTAACCATAAGAAAACCTTATGCTTCAAAGAAATAGTTTCTTTTTATGCTATTTTATGAAATAACCAAATAAGTTTCTCATATTAAAAAATTTACAAAAGGACTTAAGACACAAATTGCCATGGTAGTGAGCTTCAAAGGAATAGCTTTGACAATCATTTTGCTATAATCAATTGATACATTGGGAGGAATAAGCAGGAGACTTGTTGAATTGTGCATGTGAATTTATAACTCAGCTGGAGTTAAACTTGTTGCTTAAGAATCATACATATTAAGGTTTGTCATTTTAATACTAAATCCTATATCAGTACCTAATTAATATCATATCGGTAAGATCAGTCCATGAGTTAGTGTATCAAGACTTAATATGCACTAATATAGAGTCTTAATTCAATACTTCATATACCTAGTGTAGGATAGCATGCATCATTACGTTTTATCATGATGAATATATTACTAATTTATAAGTATAAAATAATTAAACTTGAAATTTTCAACACATGGAAGATAAGCTTACCATCAAAACCAGAAGCCTTCACTTCTTTTGTTTTTTCTCTCCCTCAAAAAGAGAATCAACCCTTTTTCAGAACACCCATTTCGTTGTTCTTCATGCATGTTGAAGGTTCTTGTCTAAGAAGTTTATGAAATATCTAACATACACACATCTGCATTTGAATCATAAAGTTCTAACAGAGGCGATCCTGAAAGAGGTCCTGTTCCTATGTTGGTTGCAAAAGAGAACCATGAATGGCTTAACTAAATGCATCTTATTTTTTTTCTCCATTCCTCTGTGACAATGGTTCAGAAGGAATGCTTCACACAAGTGGTTATGCTAGGAGATTACTTTCTTAATTACCTTGTTCCCATTGTTTGATTACAACTGCAAGCAACACTAAGGCAGTTGAACATCATGTAATTATCAGCTTCCAAGTGGCACACTTCCAGAGTAGGCTTTAATCTTTTTTTTTTTTTGTCCAAAGAACTCAGTAGATAGATAGAAGTGAGAAGAAGAGCAAAAAGGAGATTTATTTCTAAATTCTTGTGGCATACTCCTGGAAGATTACATATAAATGACCAAGGAAATTGTAAGAAAAATCCTAGATATATTTTCCCTTGCCCATGCCCTGTCCTCCACCATGAAAGTAACCACACATGACCCATTCTTCCTCCATAAAATACTTGAAACACTAAGCAGTCACCGTCGTCTCAATCACCACCTTTCCTGAGCAAAGGACATCTCCTGGCCATTCAGCCTCCTCCCAAAGTTTTGGCAGTGCTTCCCTAATGTTGTGGATGCTCTCCAAGGCATAGTCGGCACCTTTGACTCTATGAGAAGTACCCACCTGGATTCACAGTTTTGGTGCAAATGATCAGAAATAGCTCTGAACAAGTCCACAATGTGACCTTGTTATACACTGCACTTGGAGCATTTGACCAGGCGTGGGCAACCACTTGGAGGCAAGCAAACAGCAAAAGTAAACCCCCCAGATTTAAGTATTCATTGGGAACTCAAAACTTGGTACAACCAATTATAAGTTGGATTCATAATTATGTGGGAGATGACTGATGAATGTAAGTTCAAGATTTAAGTAGGCTAAAATAGATCCACAACAGTTGCAACTGAACCCAAGAAATTTACCATGAGACAGAACAAAAGGAACTTACAAGCACCGTGTGGAGACCAATGCGTTTGCCTGCCTGGATGTTGCGAACACTATCATCAAAGAAAATCTGAAGACCAATTTACACCATCAAAGAGAATTAGTATAATTCACAAAACATGAATATAATTGTTCGAGCATGTATATCTTAGATTGTAGAGCGGAGATTCAATTAATTTTTCCTTTGTGAATTTTAAGAGATTGCTCATAAGAATGATGCAAACTTTTCAGTAGCATGACAGCAACCATACCGTTCTCTGAGGGTCAATGTTGGCGATTTTCAGAGCCTGCTCTATGGCATATTCAGATGGTTTGCAGAGAACTGGAGTCTCAGGCAGTTCCACACCAGCAACAGGTCGAGACGAGTACTCGATTATGTCGAATAAATCGGTTCTATTGGCCTCCATGGGTGGTGGATTCAAAGTCTCAAAGCATATGATCCCTTCAAACAGTCTTCCAATCCAAGCTTGTTAAGTACTTTAGCAGTGTGGATCCTATCAGCATTTGTGAATATCTGTTTCAAGTGGCAAAGACAAAAGAAAAAACAATATTAAGAAATCATGGAATGCAAGCAGTTATTGTTTACCACTCCAAGTGTCAAAAACCTTACAACTTTGCGAATGGGCAAGCTCAGCAGCAGTTGTCTGAGAACTGGATCTGGCTTTATCTTTTCATACGGCAGTCTTCCATGAACAAAACTGTAGACACCCGAAGCAAAAGGTTATTAACAGATAGATTTGTACAACTGTTCATGACCCCATGGAAGGGAAGAAAATTAGAACCTGTGATACTCCTCATAATCAAATGTGTAACCAATGGCCTGTGCAATTGACACAATAAAGCAGCATCAGTAGAATGAAGCAACTCGTTGCAGGATAGTTTCCAACTGAAAAATATCAACAAAGATGAAACAGCTAATCATACCCTTAGTCCAGCCATTGTAGTCCCATAGTTCTTGTAGAGAAGATTACACATATCAGGAACTTTGCTTGCCTCAATCCCAAGCTTTTGGACCAGATAATCTGCACAAAAAATCCACAAGAATGGCGTATTATTGCGCCTTCATTAAAGCAGAGGAATTTATCATCGCCAACAATTTGCCAGGATGTGCAACTTTGATTACCTCCAATGTTCTTGACGACCTCATTCGAAAGGCCAGAACTCAGAGGGTATAGAGTATCATCAAGATCTACATATTGAAAGACAAAAGAAAAGGAGACTATGAGAACTTGCTTCACTTTTGAGGTTGTTTAGTGCCAAAATCTCAGAGCCGAGGACTTACCAAAGAGAAGACAATCAATTTTGGGCCTCTGGTCATTTAGATACCTGTCCTCATATGCCATTCTGGTGTACGAAACCTTTAAAAAAAAAAAACTCACAGATAAGCCCATTTAGAACGATGGAAGCGATTGCAGTTGGAACAAGAAAATTAAAACAAGATCAATTTTGACTTAACAGCTTATAAACAAGGATAACGTCTGCTGATCATTAAAAAAGAAAAAAAAAAGGTGAAGATGAATTCGTAGTCATCTGGTTTATAAAATCATCCAAGCTAGGGGGAAAAAAAAGGTGATTTAAGGAGCACAAATAATCTCCTAATCTCTCAATTGTTAAAGAAGATATATCAGAGAATGAATTCAGTCGCCCAACATGCAAGCCACCTTGTCCATCGACATAAAAAACATCTGACTAGAAATAAAAGATGCCATCAAAATAAACATACTGGATTCTGATGGCCAAGAGTTCAAAGGCTGAATGCCGAGACCTCAGAAAAGATCGAGCAGAGAAAGGAAGGAGCAGAAAGAAAAGGAGGAGGAGGGGGAAGGAGAAAAGAGGGGAGCGGGGTTTAAATAGGCGAGCGGTTGGCAACATTAGCCAATCAGGGCTTGGTGCCAGGAGATCTCGTTCGAGGTACGTGCAACGCGTGGGTGAGGAGGTAATCCGCCCGCCATGTAGTAAAACAGAGCAGCCAAGGTCAACAGAGCAGAAGAGAAGCGTGAATTCGTGGTATATCCTTCTGGAATCCACTACATTTTCTAGGGGATGCTAATAATATTTCGTTCCAAGAAATTAATCATAATTTAATTTTCAGTCGCTTAGTCCTTGGTCCATTTGTATGTGTGCGTTTTCTCATGCACAACAACAATAGATGGGTGGCTTACGTTAATTTCCTCGAGTCAATTAAATCAATCCATTAAATCAATTGAAAATTTCATCTTGAGCTGGAATGGAACAAGACAGAACATGTTCAGCCCAGTCCAAAAAAACATCATTAGTCAGTGATCATCGCTAACGTATCCCACAACTAATCTAACAAGCTGTTTAAGTACGGTCCTGGGGCTAGATTGAGCAGTAAATTTAGCATAGAAAGTCACTGGATGAGGAGCTGAGAATGTCTGAATTTGTCCCTAAAAACATGGATTCACTTACAGCTGGTCTCCATAGCAAACCCTTCCATCAAAGATCACCCCAACGTCACATAAAAATTGTAATCTATGCTGCATCAAAAGCATTTTGCTTCACATGTACTCAGGGAGAGCTCATGATAACATAATGCGTTGTCGTGTAGGAAAATGACAGAGAAAGCCTCAAGAGCATTGCCGACCTCTGGCGCGCTTCGGTCACACAGCTGTGGACTGGTGGTGGTACCTGCAGGTACGCGAGAAAGGTAAGCTAAATGCCTGGCAATGATTGAGGTTTAATAATAATAATAATAATAATAAAACCACATCAATCATAAAGCTTTGTTAGCTTTCTGGTTGCGTGCATGCAATTATGCTTGAATCTTGCCTCAAACCCCGTGTGATTTCATGGTTGGGCCCTTGAAGACGGAAACAAACTTATAACCATCATTTCTAAAGTCTCTTCTCAGGTCGGTCAGAAGGCAGATCGAGCTAGCAAGACATCTTCCACAAAGAGTCGAGTGTCATTTGGATATTTCTTATTAGCGTCATGATCAAAATGTGGTCATTCTATTCGCCGTTTTCAGAAGACACACTTCCACTCGATCTGATTAGAATTTGAGTTCTAATTTAATGTAGCAAGACAATCCATACACGTATATATGAATGCAAAAGAACCAAGCCTCCATGCTGGCATTGATATCTACCATGCGAGGCATCCATCCATTCATTCATACGGGTTGTTGCCTGTCCCACATGGCAGCTACGGATTGGGCCTTCTGCGTAATGTCCTTTCTAACTTTTGTTAGCTAATGCAAAGCGACGAAAGAAATAATTTTAATGCATTATATCATTCTTCACAATATCTGTGGACAGCTAGATACCACCATGCTCCAGTTCACAAAGTGGTACCGGCGTTCCAAAAATCTCTCCCTCAGACAAAGGCAAGGACAGCATTTCATCGATTAGGAAAGTAGCGCATTGTATATGAGATTGATTCTTTTTCTGAATGCAATGCACTGTTAGAATTGCAACGCACTTCGTCCATAAAGGAGGCAGGGACCATGGTTAGGAAAGTGCTGGACGCTTTCTACGGAAAAAGATGGCGAGCAAGTGGATGCAACAAATGCTGATCAACACTGCTGGCAATCCAAACCTCACTCTTTATAAACAGTGGATCGTAGCCGCCATAGGTAAAAATAGCATTCATAGCTTGATTCATTTTATTGTCTGTCAACTTCCTATGGAGTTAGCCTACGCTACTGAGTGTAATATAAAATCCATGCAATTGAATGCAACTTGCTTTTTGCCAATAATTTGAAAACGACCAACATGTTATTCAAATGTGACAATGCGATCTAGTAACATGACCTGAAGGGAGGGATCTCGGTCTGTCATTCTGGTGGCGTGATCGATAAGAAAACAAAACACGATATAATAACATAATGGAGCAGGTTACAAAGAAGCAATGCTTGTTGAGTCGTTCCCATCCAAAGGTGCATATAGTACGAGTACTGAAAGCTCCATCACTTTTAACCTGATCATTTTTTTCCAAAAGTTAATAGCAAGTCCATGATTATGACAACCGAACACAGTATCTGAACTAATTTTCTTTTCTTGTAGACTCTAGCATGTTTGACGACGCATCAAGCTAATTATCTCAGGGGCACAAGAAGCGACACACAGATGCATCTCGCATTCTCACCACTTCGTTTTCCAGGGAATGATACAGATTAGAACATAGGATCCTGAACAATTCTTACACTCATCGTTCTGCAATCACAGATAAGAGCTCGAGCTTGAGCCAGCCATCTGTCAGGACGAGACCTATAAATGGGAACCAATTTGCTTGCAGATATTCCACACTACAAGAGAATTAAAATATTGCGACGCCCAAATGCATCGCAATTGCATTGCTAAACATGCTATTGCGACGCAATAGCGACGCAACGAGGGCGTTGCTCAACTGTCCGTCGTAATACCCTTTTGTCGCAATTGCGTCGCAATATTGCGACTCTCTGCGACGCTCTTGCGACGCCACATTGCGTCGCAATATTGCGACGCATGCAAATGCGTCGCTAAATTTAAAAATAAATTTTAAAAAATATATATTATTAAATATTACGACGCACTAAATTGCATCGCAATATTTAAAATTAATTTTTAAAATAAAAAAAATTATTATTAAATATTGCGACGCACTAAATTGGGTCGCAATATTGTGACTCATCCAGCTGCGTCGCAATATTTAATAATAATAATTTTGGTATAATAGCGACGCAATTTGAGTCGCTAATGCATCACAAATAAAAATTATTTTAAAATATTGCGACGCAAGGTAATTGCGTCGCAATATTTATTAAAATTTTTAAGATAAATAGCGACTCAATTTTAGTCGCTAATGCGTCGCTATTAAATTTATTTTTAAATTATTACGATGTCAGATCATTGCGTCGCAATATTTAATAATAATATTTTAAAAATATTAGCGATCTAATATCAGTCGCTAATGCGTCGCAAATTTTTTTTTTAAAAATATTTAAATGATTAAAAATTAAAACGGTTAATTCAATTTCGCTAAATCTAAATATTGATACAAACATTTTTCACTCAATCCAAACAATAATATATTTCAAAAAATAATTTATATATTAAAATTTTAAAGTTTTTACAACATAAAAAAAGAAAAAAAAATACATCAAGAATCTGAACGATCACGTGGAGGCTGTGGAAGCTGTGGAGGCTGAAGACTCTGCGACAAGCGGCTAACCATATCCCGCAAATAATGCATCTTATCTCGCATGTCTGCAACCTTCTGATCCCGGCCTCGCATACGATCCTTAAAATCCTCGACCTCCTGGCGAATCTCCTCTGCAATAAATCTGCGAAGCTTCTGTAAACGCTCGGGAGGAAGATCAGTAGGAACTCGCGAGCTGGAGGCATGATGGGAAAAAAATGTAGAAGCTCTAGTGCCCAGACCATAGACCATGCGGTCTCGTGGCTGGGCACCAACAGCCTCCAAAAACACACGTCGACTCTCCTCTGCTGAGAGTTCGATGGGCGTCTCCCCATCAGTAGAGTCGACCTGCGATGCCTGGGAGCGAAGCTCGTCGACTCGTGTCTTGAAATTATGAAATCAACAATAAATGAGTTAATAAATTTTTTGAAATAAAATTTTAGAAATTAAACAGATAATACATAAATCTAATTTCTTACCGCAACCTCCCGTGATCGCGTGTCGACCCAGGAGCCGTCCCTCCTGGTGTGTGTCGCCCTGAATAGACGAAACTCACCAGGATCTCCGCCCTCCTGCTCAGTCTATAACAATAAAAAAATGATATTAATACAAATATTTGTAAATAACTAAAATAATAATTAAAATATTTATGTTTTCTTACCATACGCCGTCTGTGCTCCTGAATCGAAATGGAGCCCGAAGTATGACGGGAGAGACCCGTGCCAGGACCGTCCTTCTCAGATCGGCGGTTCGTGCTGGCTGATGCGGACCTCCTGCGCCAGCCATCGGACTCCCAGGCCTGCTGCCACTCGTGCCAAATACCCTCTGGCACGTGCACAGGATGCTGACCCGATGACCTCCAACGATGAAGCATGTCAGAGTATCGGCGTCGCGTCAGAGCCTCCCATGCTGCCCTAATGGCATCATGGCTGGCAGGATCCCACGTAAACTTTTTCTGCATTAAAATAAATAGTTAGTTTATGAATTTATTAAGTTTAAAGAATTATATATCACTGATAAATTGTATTTAATAAGTTTACCTGAAACTCAGAAAAATAAAACTCCCTCGTGGCTGGAGATACGTGGCGCCAATCGTAGCCACTGGGATCTGCACGCCTCTGAAAAACGGCGCTGATGTGGCTGGATACATGATGCTGCTCAATGAATCTGTTAAAAAAATGCAAGTTTATAAGTAAATGACTTAAAAATATAAATAAATATTTTTAATTAGTATATACTTACATCCCCTGAGCATCAAGTCTAAGTACAGTGCGGCCGATGGTGGAAGAACTCTCGGAGGTCTGTGCCGATCGGCTGGATGGTAATGCTGCTGCAGAGATCGAAGGTTGCGCCTCTGCTGGAGTTCCAAACTCTCCATCTCCAACGCTCATGTGATCTGATGTCGCAGGATCCAAACTACGTCTCTGCTCACCCAATCTATCGTTGGTAGATCTACCTCTGCCCCTCATACTGAAAATACTAAAGATTCACACAATTAAATTATGATTAATGATTGACTATGTAAGAATTTAACACTTATAAAAAAAAGTTAAATTTTAAAAAACCTTTATGTTTAATCGGTGTTATTTGTTTCGTGAAATGTTGGTTCAACATCCGATGCCGTATCAGATTGCGAATCAGTTTCATTATCATCGGAAGGAAACCGAACATTTGCATCCACAATTTCTTAGACATCACCACTTGGATCTCTAAGTGATGTTTCAGGAGCCCTTGTGTCGTCCTCAATTGCATGCATTTCCATCTCATCCTCTTGAAATGCAGGGCACTCGGCTGATTGACTTGATGAACTCTCCTCTAATACGATTGTTGAACGTGGGACGATTTTAGAAACAGCCCACCAATCTCGCTTGTCGTTGCGCAAACTTGGATATCCGTAGTAAAAGACTTGCTGAGCTTGGGATGCAAGGATGAATGGGTCATATTTCTGCAATCTTCGTCGATGGTTCACTTCAACCAAATTATAGTCGTTATGAACCCTTTTGCCCACAGGAACTATCGGATCGAACCAATCACAACGAAACAATACGGTTCGTTTCATAGGCCAACCGGGATATTCAACTTCAACCACCTCTACTAACTTTCCATAATAATCCTGCATATTGCTCCAACACTTTCTCCTTTCACACACACGCCCCAGTTCTGCGTGCCTCTTGAAGCTGCTAATCGTTCAATCTGAAATTTGTACCCATTTACAAAATAGCCAGTCGTGGCTCTTCATGCCGAACAACTTGAGCTTATGCATGTCCACACACCTACCGATATTGAGGCATAACCATCTAGAAATTTTAACCCTCTAAGCCAGTTACATAAAACTTCTCGTGAATTTCTGTCAAGAGTGTAACATGCTTTAGGATAGGTCCCATCGTCACTCCTTCTCAAATCACCTCTTCTGCAGTACTGATTAAGTTCTTCTCTTGACTTTGCAGTATCTTTTGTTTTTCTCGGGATGTTTAGCACCGTGTTAAATATGTTATCAAAGAAATTTTTCTCGATATGCATAACATCCAAGTTGTGCCGGATGAGATTTGTGCTCCAATAAGGCAAATCCCAAAATATACTTCGCTTCTTCCAGTTATGTTCTTTACATATACGGCTATTTATTCTATCTGCATCCGGTTCCCATGCATACATCAACCCCAAATGCTCTATAGAATCAAATAGATCCGTGCCGGACCTAACCGGTTCGGCAAATTTTGTGACTGCTTTGTTCTTCCGGAAGGCGATCAAGTTACGCCTGTAAGGATGATTTGGGGGCAAGAACTTCCTATGGTTATCAAACCATGACTGCTTACCACTCTTCTGCAATGTAAATGCATCCGAATCATACATGCAATGAGGGCATGCCAGACGTCCAGCAGTGCTCCAACCAGACAACATTGCATATGCCGGAAAATCACTTATTGTCCACATCAAAGCAGCTCTCATTAAGAAATTCTGTTTCATAGAAATGTCGTAGGCTACCACTCCTGTTTCCCACAACATTTTCAATTCGGCCACCAACGGTTGCAGAAAGACATCAATCTTTTCCTTTGGATTTGATGGTCCTGGAACCAAAATGGTTAAAAACATTGCAGTATCTTTCATGCACTTCCACGGAGGAAGGTTATATACAGTCAGTATCACAGGCCAACATGAATACTGTTGCCCCGCTTGACCAAATGGTTGGAAGCCATCGGTACAAAGACCTAATCTCACATTCCTTATATCTTCAGCGAAATCAGGATGATTTTCATTGAAATGCTTCCAAGCCTTTGAATCCGATGGATGCCGCATTTCATCCTCTTTAGATTCATGTTTGGCATGCCATCTCATATCAGCAGCTGTTGCCTCAGATCTGTATAATCTCTGCAGGCGTGGGGTAAGAGGAAAATAATGCATCCTCTTGTAAGGCACACTTTTCCTCCTACTTGTACCGGCTCCTCCTTCGGTGTTTTTGAACCTCGATTGCCCACAAATCTTACACCATCTCAGCTCTGAGTCTTCACCCCAAAATATCATACAATTGTTCAAGCAACAATCGATCTTATTAACTGGGAGCCCAAGCCCACGCAATAACTTCTTTGTTGCGTAAAAACTGTCTGCGGCAACATTGTCATTTGGCAGAATTTCTTTGATTAACTCAGCTACAGAATTGAACGCCTTTTCTGATAATCGATGTTCTGCCTTAATATTCAACATTCGAGCAGCTGTAGAGAACTGGGAATGACCCTCACACCCAGGATACAATTCTTGATTTGCAGCACGCAACATATCATAAAATTGTTGTGCTTCTGGATTTGGTTCTTCCATAAATGTATTCTGATTGAAGTCATTACCCGATGCATTCATCACCATTTGTTCATATGTGTTTAAATTCACAAATGGTTCATCTACGGGAATTGACTCTTGTTGGCCTATAACAGCTGCTGGAATATCCTCTGGTTCACCATGACAGTACCAAACATAGTAATCAGGAACAAAACCCTTTTACACAAATGCACCTTAACAGTTTCCACATCTCTGTAGGCTTTATTCTGACACCTGTGGAAGTTGCATGGGCACCTAATCCTAGGCCCATCCATCCATTCAGGTTGGCTACATGCAAATGCTATAAATTCTTCCAATCCATTAAGAAAATCTGGATTCAGCAAGCCATCTTTTATCCTTGCATACATCCATGAGCGAGTCCCACTCATTTTTGACCGACTTATACAAAGTCTGGTAAATCATTAAATGAAACCAAAAAATAAAACTATATTAGTATTACTAAATATATAACTAAATTATTTCTTGGTCACAACTAAGGTTAATAACAACCATTTAAATCATTTATAAGTACACAAATTTTTTTAGGCAACTAAGGACCCTACCATGCAAGGGCGAGCCACGGCTACGATCCTTGGCGTGCTAGCAAGGACCGATGCACAGGTTCATGGCTAAAGGGAGGGCTTGAGTTTGTGTCGGGCCGCAAGGCGGTGCGTTTAATCATTAGACTTCACAAGAATTCAAGTGTCTTAAATAATTCTACCTTCACTC